>OY740770.1:20510476-21110476 GCA_963513935.1 Aphrophora alni
ATTTTAAAATCAAGGTAACTGAGGGAAAGGACAAATCTAAAGAATTTTTTTGAAGAAATGACATTGTTTAACCAAATCTACTGCTGTGAAAGGAGTAAATAGTAATAAGTATAGCAATATAATACCTTTGTTAACATATGAAATAGATATTCAACATAAGATGGAAGGAACCAATAACTGAGTAGTAAGAAACTAACAACTCTGGGAAAAAAGGGAATGAAAGGTCAGACTTTAAGAAAGAAAAGTAGTGGGTTGCGATGGTTGATAGGAGGTGAATTTCTGCTATAAGTTGCTTGGAGGAATTAAAGTCAAGTTTTGTTAAAATGACTCCATATTATGACATAATTTAAGGATTCTTTTAATTTAGGACCAACGTCTTAAAATCCTATGCCAAATTGAAACTCAACATCTTGAAATATAATTATATATTATGTATTTTGCTATAATATATTTATTATAATTTATTTTTCTGAAGTACAAGTTTAAAGATACTTAATATTTCACAACCATTTAATCCAAATAGGAAGAATCAGTGCATAGAAAATATTAGATCTTTCTTAAAAGCTTTTAATATTTTTTTTGGCCTAAATAACTCCTAAGCCGGCATTTTATGAGACATGTCACCCAATAACTGTGTCTGGAACACTATGAAGTTCGTTCTATTAATTTGATCACTATTGATTTTACAAAGTTCGAACTTTGTATTGTTGGCAGATACTCTCAAATTTCGACTTACGATTATTTTTTTTTACATGTATAATAACGAGGAAATATATTTGGTTATAAGTTCTAACATATAGACTGACATTTTACCTCGACAAAATCAAAATTTAAATATTCTAGAAATGTTATCGTAGTTTTATTTTTCCAGCTTTCTACTCTCTCTCTTAGTAAATTAGGTGGAGATAGTAAAAGAATGATGATTTTTTTTTTAAATTATTTTAACACTCAATCAATAATACACTTTATCAGTTCATTCTGCGGAAACCTAGTCCATAAGGGTTAAAATTATTTATTTATTTGAATCATGGCATACATAGTGCAGCAGTGCCGCGGTATACATTTAAGTTGTCATACCTTAAATACATATACAACCATCACTCTCAACACACAATACAAATTATCATACAAATTTGATTAAAGAACAATAAATTAAAATTAAATTTAGTTATTCTTTTTAAATTAATTTATTATGTGACGAAACAAGTACTAATATTTTATGTAATGGTCTGTTTTAGGTGAGTGAACTTCTATACCAGCTGATGTAAGTGATAATTTAAATAACGTAGTTATTTGACAAAATAATAATTTATTAACCTCAATAACATTGTTACTATTTTGTACAATATATGTGTCTTAAATTGTGTATATTGTTCTTTAGAATAATGTTACTAAGCTAACATTAATGTGTAATACAAACTATCAAAAATTATTAATTTTTGATCATTAATTATTATTATTGATAAATTGATAATTGATAATTAAGTGTTTTACAAAACAAAACACTTAATAATTATTGCATCCTTTTAACGTGGAATAATTAAATCATACAGAGTATAAAAATTAGAAAAAAAATAAAAGGTTTAAAAAGAGAATATAAATTAACTAAATTATAATTGTTTGGATTATCGAATCCTCTTTTTTTAATTAAATATTTGAATTACCCACTGTGGTATTGCAAACCAATATTTGGATTAATCAACCCTCATATTAAAATAATACGTTTCAACAAATTAATCTATCAATAAAATATTTAGTTTACTTAATATTTTGACTGCAGTGAAATATTTGCACTACTCGACTCTCACTAAATACATTATTGTATCTACAACATTGTTCAGATAATTAGAAAAAAACTAAATTAACATTTTCCCAATCGACTGTAATCATTTAACCCTAAAACATAATGTAACTTATTTTCTTCTTGCTTTTTTAATCCTCTTAGTTTATCAAAATTTTGATTTTTTTTATGCTCTCTATACATTATTTTAAAAAGTCTGGAGAAGAAGTACTTGGTTTTACTTCTATTGACTGAACAACTTATCATTTAATTCAGTAATTATCCAACGTATTAATTAAACAGTTTAGCTTCAATCATAATTAATAGGCATTTCACCTCGTCAATAGAATAAAAAACCAAACTGTGCTTAGTACAGTACATCCAACCCTGTTTTTTTACGGCTATGTGCTAATTACGATCCAGGGTAGATTGAATTTATTTCATGTAGTGTATCCGTAAATAATAATCAGAGTGTTAGTAAAAACCTCTTTAAAATACACCATTTAAACATTTTATTTACAAGTTTGTTTTGAAACATGTTTCTGTTATTTATTACGTAAATAAGATACTTATTTTTAAAACATCACAAAATAGTTTCAAGTTTTTGTCTATCGATTCTGTATAAATATACTCTCGTATTAAGTTTAGAACAGCAGTTATTCTACGAAAATAAATACCAAATTTCAATTTAACAATTTAAATGGCCAATAAATCCAAAAATTACAAAAACGTAAATGTAACTTTGTGCTAAAAATAGTATCATGCAATCCATAGTACAATTATAGGGAAATGAGATGTGCTATGAAACTTATATCATCGTTGTGCTATTATAAAGAAACATTAAAAACTATTTATTTTATACAAATAAAATAGTAAATAAGCAAAACGTTCTCATTGACATCATTCACGGGGTTTTGATATTAACTCGTCTACTATCTATATATTTGTAAACTTACGTTTCCGTTTTCTCTAGAATTGAGATGATGACTTATTTATTGAAACAACGACTTGTTTAGTGTGTTTACTTGGTGCGTTTCACAAGATTTAATTAATTAATTAAAGTTGTTATATCATAAATGATCCGTTTTCTTAGCTTCTTATTTGTATAATGCCATTTGTTTCAATATCGTTTTATGAAGTTTATAATAAAGTTACTTACGCATTGTCTTCCTGATATTCAAACAATTGTCTAGATTTATTATATATTGAAAATACAAGTTTTATATTGTGAAAATATCTGATAAAAGAAAGATAGGAAGTAAATAAGGACTGCAGTGGGGATATGTATGTGAGATTCGTAGACTTCAACTTAGCGGACATCCGTTAACTGCCTCAAAGATATCTAGATGAGAGAGAGAGAGAGAAGTTAGAAATCTGATCTAGGAATTTGGAGAACTTAAACACATTGTTTAGTAAAATTCTACAATTTATAAAGTTTTGCCAGTTACGGCATTTATGAGACAGCTTAACACAGACTAAGGAAACACAGTAAAAAGTGAAAATTTTATACGTATAAGGTGAAATACAATTAAATTGTAGGAGGTTAGGAAAAAGTATTGGAAGGCTATTTTGTTTGTGTTTAATTTAACACAGAGTTCTGCAAAGTATAGTAAGAGGCACCCCTAGTTGGCGACCACAAAATGTAATTTGATAGTTAGCACAACTGACCGTTATATGCATTATCGCGCGATGTGCTTGCCATGGTGTTTTGTAAAACATGCTTTAGTGTTCTAGACTTTGCGAAAACGCCGACTACAATGTTTTGGGATTTTTGTAAAATATATGGAACTTTATCGCACCATATTTTTATGCAGACGCACAATCCGCTTATCGTCTGTTGTCTAGTCATCAGTGTTGTCAACCACTGTCTTGTTGTCAAAGTGTACAAGGCAGTAGTCATTTTGTAAATATAGTTATGATTTTTTAATTATAGACTTTTTATTATTTCTAATGAGTTATTTAAATACAGAACGCTTTATTGATTTAAAAAAAGGTGGGCGATATTGGATTCTTTCTTGGAGGAATAAAAGAAACGAAATTATATATATAAAAAAAACAAAAAAACATTGTTTACAAGTATGTATACTCGAATTTCACGGACTTCCAAATATTAAATCCGAAAGAGAAATTAAACATCTGTAAATATGAACGTCTTATAATTGCATTATTTTAAACTTTAATAATTAAAACTGTAATTGGTGTGTTATTTATCGAAAATAAATATATTGTACATAGTTGCTATTTTAGTTTAACATCGGGGGGGGGGAGGGGTTTCCGTCAGGATTAACTCTAGTCCTAGATAAAATATCTTAGAGTTAAGATATTGTTTTGCTGAATTGAGGATTTCTAATTCGTGGTTTAACCACGTAAAATATCTTAGCCCGGACTAAATATGGCCCAGATCAAACCTTCTACAAATAATTACAAAATTTGTCTTTGTCACCTCCAAATTTTCTGTACAATTTTCGAAATATTTCCTACTGTACACATACCTTGTTCCGTAAATAAAATTAATATTCCGACTTCTTTACTGCTTTATAATACGAATAGTAAAGGCCATTTATATTATCTCTGTACAGCCCTAGTAAGTTGACAGCACTGATTTAAATTGTTTTACTATTAAACTACAATCATTGCGTCCACAGAAAAGATACATACAAAAAACCGACGGTTTTTCGGCTGAGGATACAAATCATTTATTTAAAAAGACTCATTGTTGTATAATGAAATACAGTTTGCGACGAAAATGGTAAACTTACGGCGGGGGGGTACGGTTTGGGTGGTACGTGGATCTACTTTGTAATGCATTGCCGGGTCATCCGATCGCGTGGTAAAATTAATATAAGTACACTGGGCGAATCTCAATCTAACCATTCTTGACGATTATTGCTACAAACTAATTTACTAAAACTAACCAATCACAATAAAACTAATATTAATATTAACTACACTGTATTGGCACAACATGTCGGTCTAATACAAAGGCCTATCATGGCCGTGTATTAGTTCGATTAATAATATTATGATAACCAAAAACGCGATGCGCCCAGATATAAACCCTAGGGCCGTACCTGCCCTATTCCTCTAGGTTTAGCAAGACATAATTATAATTTCGGCACTATAATAAACCAAATATTAACGGTGTGTAGACGTCTTCGCTCACTGGTGGTTGAAGCACCACTCTACTCCTATCTAGTCGCCTCGCGCACATACCGAGATAGCGAAGGGGAGGGGGGAGTGGTGGCTAATCACTACAAGTTTCAGTTAATACTTATACTACAAATTTATTCTTTTACATACTTTAAAAATGCATAGGAGGTGTAAAATATTTCTTAATTTGATTAAGAACATAAACCGTATTAAATCACAAACAACCACATAATTAAAAATCCCTCCAAGTTTACACAATATCTGTTTAGGCGAATGACAGTGTTTAGCCGTTTGTAAATTTAATGAGTTTCAAAATGCATGAAGAATCCTGGTATGAATAAACTGGAAGTTTGAACTCGATTTAGATAAACTGGGTCAAAGTGTCAAATGTCTTTTACGTTATAAACTTCTTTATGAAGGTTATCTATTGCAATTACTACTCACATAAAGTCGTATAGAAGCTATATTGATGTAGAGAAACCTTGATTTCATAAAAGCCTATTTGAACTAATTAACCAAATTTGCAATAACTATTCTTTTATTCGCAGTTAAAGTGTTTAATAGTTAAATAACAGTTCTACCAATCTAATCAGGAATGTTAGTCTCTTTGTTGACTTATTAGTGTAAACAAGTGTTTTTAAACTTTATTAACACAAGTTGTATCTGACTTTACGCTCAGTTTGATTCTATCGTCGCACACATTATGTTTAACTAAGTTCAGCACATTTGATTTATAACTTTTAGTTGCTTTCGTTTTATAAATATAAAATGGTGAAGTGTGAAGTGTGTAGCAAACCATTTACGTATGTCTGTCCAAGAACCGAACATACTTCTTGTGAACATTTTCAAAATACGGCGATTTTAGGAGTGGTTCGTGAGAAATGTGTCGGCCTAGATGTGCGGGAAAAACGGTTGTGGAAATGTTCTTCTTGTGCGGATATTGATTTTACTAAGGTTGAAGTAGAGGCTGAAGAAGAAGGTAAAATATTTAATATAATATATACAATAGTCTTAAACCATACTATAGTAAATATGAAAAGATTCTTAATACAAATTATAATCTTAATATTTAGAAATGGTTTTTCAAAATAAATTTTCTAAAAATCTACAATAAATCATTTTGTGCATTTTAAATTTTGTACTGTTAATTTTGAATGTTTTTAAAGGTTAGAGAGTTGTCATTTAAATATTTAATGTTTTATCCTACTTACTTATTTCCTTAAACTCCGAAACTAAATTTTAATGGCGAATATTTTCAAAATGGAAACTTTCGAAATGAGTTTTTGGTAGTCTCATTTTATAATAGTTTATATTAATTTCTAGATGGACCACAACGCAAAACAAAATCACATTATATCAAATAATGGTTGTTTACATTATTTATAATAATAATGAATAGTTCCTGGATGCACTATTGTAAGATTTCTAGTTGGCCTAGAAGTTGTGTTCACTGTGTTTGTTTTGACACATCTCTGTTTAACGACACCTGTGCACACATGTGTATCGCCATCGTGTTATTACATGTAACATCGGATATATGTTTGTCACTACTCCAAGTCTTTGTGTATGTAATAAACATCCGGGAATTATTTGTCTTCTGGGAATTATTCTTTTTTTAAATTGGTACTTTAAAAAACTGTTTCACCAGTATAGCTATATCATTCTCTATATAATGATAAAATATTGTAATGGGAAAATTTTGTGAAAGAATCTGTTAAGGGTTCACTGAACGTAGACATGTATTTTGTTTCTGAACTGTTTGTCTATCTATGTGTCTGTCTGGTCTTTCTACAGTGGTTTCTTAAAACCTTTGTTGTTTTTGTTTCAAAACTGGTTCGTGAAGATCACTTTATTGAATTTATTTTTACGCTATAACTTTATCTTCGTAATTCAAATTTCGGGACACTTGTTAGAAGAAACAAAATATAAAAGATTTTTTAAAATTTCATCCTAACTAATATTGTTCAATGAATCCATTAATTTTGTTTCCTTATAAAAACACTTCACATATATTTTACATTAATACATTTAGGAAAATTTACCCTACATGTGTGTGGGAGTGGCTTCGTCTAAATGTATGCAGGAAAGTATAAATGGTATAATCATCATAAATTTCCCTATTTTAGTACAAACAGTATTGCTAAAAATATTAAAATACAATGTTTCATAAGAACCCAATAGAATAAAGATGATCATACCGACATGACGCAACACAAATGCTCAAGGTTCTGATGAAACTCCAAAATCGTCGAAAGAAAGAGTAAAGTTTCTCGTTAGGTTATATATAAATTTAATTACAGTATATTTTTAATAAATTTTATACTTTTTTATACACAAACACAAAATACGTCAAATTAATTAAACACTCTTGTAATTAATTTGGCGTTATATAAATAAAGAATGAAAAATATACCAAGAATTATGAAAATGATAAATAATTAACAACATTTTTTTTCACGTAGAGTTGTCTTAATGAGATTGCCGTAATTGTACGTGCTATATTTTGTCCTAAAAGCAGCTTATCCATCGTTTTCAAATGTATTATCACCCCCCCATTAAATTAATCCTCTTTCTAATAAATACTGAACATAAGCAAAATAAACCAATCTGATTCCATCTAAACTATGTGCATAGCTAGTGTTACGTAATATTTAAATACATTGTTTAATTTTGTTTTTATCGGATATAACATGGTCTGCCCAATTCATTCTGTCATTATATGTAACACCCACGTATATAAATTTATGTAGTTTTTCAATAGCAGCACAAGCACAATTATTCTGTACTTTTTGATCAAATCACTTTTTAAAATTCTGTATATTGCCAGCTGCTTTCAAACGAACTATATTTCCATATCACCTGTTCAATGGCAACCAGTAACGAATACTCGATCTCTAAAAATCGGTTTTTCGCAAATGGAGATTAATTTTAAATATAAAAATCTACATGATTCATAAACATTGCCCCGCTCTATTTTAGTATTTCAGCTAGGCTCATATAGGTAGACACCGAGTGAAATTGTAATTTAGAAACGTGGTGGCGGTTGAATCTACCGTCCAAATGTTCTTTCGTACAAACGAGATACGTGGCATCATTTGTTTAACTAATTGAATCTAATAATTATTATTTTGAATTTAAATTAATTAATTTTAAATTATTTGGTCACGCCGTGTTCAACTTCGCCGAGTGGGTGAGGTGATATATAACACTTTAAATTTAGTTTAGCGCCAACATGTTAATTTTTTCGTCAAATAAACATATGTACAGTATTCTTAATTAATCAGAATAACTTCTAGTTTTATTTAATACTCCACGCATAATATTTACAAATGTTTGCCCCTTAACTACCCCAAGATAGTGTGATGTTACCACTTTTCCCCCTACATGTTGGACAATACAAAGAATGCAAAGTTTGAAATATAAAGGATTGTATGTGTAGACGGTTTGCGACTTACAGACAGACACGCGCGTGAAATTATAAGCGTCCTTCGTTTTACCTCCATAACAAAATAAACACACCAAAAGAAAAAATTTGGATATATAAAAAAAAGGAAGAAAAGAACATAAAATAAAGACCAGTAGTCCTCCAATAGTCTAACAGCGCAAGAAATACCTATAATTATAATTATTATGACTTCTCTTAGTTATTCATTGACCTAATCTAGTTTTAGTCTGGGATCATATAAACATGTGTTTATTTTTAAATTCCTAATTATACAAATTTATTGGGACAGTTTACTAAATAGTTGCAAATGTTTTACTTCACCCTCTAAAGTCAGATTCAAACACAATATTTTGAAGAAAAATAATATTATTGTTTTATATAAAACAGATAATATAAACCATTACATATTTTTGAGGATTCGTCACCAAATTAAAGATATATTTATATAAAATTCAAACTCGGCGTTCAAGGATACAAACGTTACCTTATTTTTATCCCAGTTCAGTTACGATATTAACCAATAAATATTAATCCCATCTTATACCCCGCATCAGACTTCCGCCTTTGTATTTACTCGACTACTAGTTCCTAAGATTATAATTACAGTATGTTTTATCACTTCATTATTGTAATATTTTAACCCTTATAATTACGAGATTTGGTTACATATGTAATCCTATGGATGACTCACCCCCTTCTCCCTCCAGTAAAATATAAAATTGATTTAAAGAGACATCTTTTTTCTAAGAAATTAATCTAAATGTATTTATGGCACCATAAAATGAAAAATACAATCTAAAATACGGTATCAGAATTTCCCTACTGTAAAATTAGAAAATAATAACCAACACAAAATCGCTACATGGAGACAAAATAATATTTTTGAATTGAAATATCTATGCCTCAATCCTGTTTACAGTTTGGCACCGTTCCAAGCTAGAAACAATCTCATTTCACTCTAAGACCTCTACGCCTTGGGTTTGGGGATGAATATAATATATGAAATGAAATGAAATGATATTTATTGCTCCTTATCTTTATACATACAAGTATATATACAACCATACATATAAGGGAAACAATAATAACATCCCTAGGTTAAAACCTGTTTGGGATGTATATAAAAAAAGAAAAGCACTTAAACATAACAACTTAAAATACTCGGAATGAAAGAAAAACCCGGCCACCAACCGCACTCCTCCGAATCTTACACACTACATCAGTCTTAACGTGAAGTTACAATAATGGCTTCCAAATTAAATACAAATATAAACTTACAAACTACCACAAGAAATTTGAATAGAAATCACACATTACATCAGTTTTATATATACATTTCCAGCTTTAACTTAACCAATCTAATATGGAATGGAATTTGAAATAAAGCCATATATATCCATGCAAACACATACATACACCAACCACTACATGTACATATATAAACATATACATGCACATATATACCCACACACACACACATACACATACATGCATACACACATACATATACATATACACATACATACATATACACATACATACATACACATAAATATACATACATACACACATACATGCACACATACACATCATACATACATACATTTCTCCTCTTCAACCACAAAACAATGCAATACATTTCCAAAATTATACTTCATTGTAATGTGCTAAATTCAGCAACACATCAACTTGGTTAATCAGAATTTCCCTAACGAACCTACAGAATCTCTTTTTATTCCTACAACCTTTAATATAATCTGGCATTGCGTTAAAAAACTTAGGAGCGAGATATGAGTAAAATTTCTTAAAAACTGTTAGATTCGGTTTAGGTATAAACACATTTAAGTAATTACGTAATTTTCCTCTTTTTGGTCCTAAATGATTTTTGCTTTCCCCACTTTTATCAAAAAAAATTCTTAAAACTTTATAAATGTATAAACTTTTAAGTGGTAAAATATTTAAAGTTCTGAATAAGGGTGCAGCATGTATCATTCTGGACTTGTTTAGCATAATGCGGATAAAATGTTTCTGCAAAGTAATAACTGGCCTTAGAGTAGTGTGATATGCACCTCCCCAAACCGCAATACCATATCCCAGCTTGGAGTTTATTAGAGCAAAATAAATAGATTTCAAAAATTGAAGTTTACATACTGATTTTAATAGATAAAAGGTTCTGATATATATGATTAGCTTACTCTTCAAATAATGAATGTGTACCTTCCATGTTAATCCAGAATCCAAAAACAAACCCAAATATTTAATGTCCCTTACCTGCTCAATTTCTGGGCATTTACAATCCCCAACCTTCCCGCACGCTGGATCGTGATACTTCAATTGGTTTGAAAAGAAAATCTTCCTAGAGGTATTAAATATCACATACTTTGTCTTAGGGCTCATCAACATGAAATGTTTAGTGAACCACCAACGTAATGCATTTAAGTCATTTTGCATGTCCCGCTTTAATTCTTCCATGGATCTGGCTTTGTAAAATAAAGCAGTATCATCAGCAAAGGCGACAAGACTACCCTTAAAACGACCGTTACAAAGATTGTTAATATATATTAAGAAGAGAGGTCCAGAAAGTACTGATCCCTGTGGGATACCATACTTCACTTTCCCTTGGTCACTGATTTTGCCATTTACTCTAGTTTGTTGTGTTCTGTCCGACAGATAAGAGCGAAACCAGTTTAAGGCAACACCCCTTACACCTGCATCGTACATTATTGACAATAGAATAGAATGATCGACAGTGTCAAAAGCCTTCATGATGTCAACAAAGATACCAGCGCAGTAGAACCCATTGTTAATACCATCATATACTTGAGACATGAAATTTAATAGTGCATTATCTGTACTTAGTTTACTCCTAAAACCATATTGTCTGTTACTAAAGAAATTTTGCTTTTCAAGAAATGTAATTAATCGTTTTTTCACGATCTTTTCCAGGACTTTAGAAAAAACCGAAAGGAGAGCTATAGGGCGATAATTAGTTGTGTTAGATTTATCACCTTTTTTGTATAAGGGTTTCACTATTGCCTTCTTCAATATTTCAGGAAATTCCCCGGAACCTAAGCTTAGATTAACTAAGTAGACCAGAACATCTAACATAGAATTCAAATTTTGCTTAATTAAAACTGGCGTTATGTTATCAAACCCCGGTGCTTTACAATTTTGAAGTGAATTTACAATAGTACTTATTTCCATCGCTGTAGTGGGGTGGAAAAACATCGAGTCACTACGAGAACTACAATAAAATATACGAACATAGTCTTCGTCTACAGATATCATCGAATTCCTATCTAGTTTAATTTGTTCCCTTAGATCGGACGCAATAGAACAGAAAAAGTTGTTAAAAACATTTGCAACCTCAGCTGAATCAATCATGGAATTGTTATCAGAATTGTTATCTCTTAGCATAATCTTTTCACCACTATCATCATTACTCCCGATGATCTGTTTAATGATTTTCCATTGTCTTTTGGGGTCTTTTTTGTTATTGTCAATTAATTGCCTGTAATAAATTGTTTTGGTTTCCCTGATTATGTTAATCAATTCATTTTTAAATTTATTATATATAGATTTTATTCGATTATTATTTGGGTGTTTTAGACAATTTTTGTATAACTTATTCTTCGTATTTATGAGCTTAATGAGTTCATTATTTATCCAGGGTCTCAATCTAATCTTATTGTTTCTATTTTTACACAATGGTTTTTGCGAGTTTAATAAAAGTAACTCAATTTTTTGAATAAATATTTGAAAAGCTACTGAAACACTATGGACATTGTAGATTTGATCCCATTTAGTTTGTTTAATTCTTTTTGAGAACTGATTATAATTAACCTTGAATGGATTAGGTTGAGTGGCTTTATTTCTCAAAATATGATTATACTTTAAACATAAAACTGTCATTCTGTGGTCTGTTATACCGCTCTCAATTACCCTAGTTTCATATTTTAGATTTATACCAAACCTGTGCCTAAACAAAATATGGTCAATACATGTACTCGAGTTAGCTGTCACTCTAGTGGGATCCTCGACTAATGATATTAGCCCATGGGATGCCATCCTGATTAAATAGTTATCAACTGAGCACGATTTTTTAAGTAAATCTATATTAATATCTCCACTTATTATAACATTTGGATTGTTAATTGTTTCTATATATCTATCAAATTCATCAACAAATTTATCAATCTTAAATTCCTGGCATCTATACTGTTCCACATATATTGTTCCACATGTTGAATAGATAAAATTATATAAATATTTTAAAAGTTATGAAAACGCGAATTAAAACTTCCGTCCGAATCGAGTGTAGAAAGAGAATTTCCTTTTATTACAACGAGTTATCTCAGAAAAATCCATTTATGACTTCATTTCGGACTCTAAAATATATACAAATTTACAGTCAGTGTATAAGTGAAGATAAAATTAATCGATTATTCTTTAAATTTTTTTTTTTTTTTTTAGGTATAAGAAAGAAGTATAGGTTGATAAGAAATTGGAGATGGTTTTCTCCAAAAAAAATTATAAATTTACCTCAAAATATATTTTTAGAATTTCAATTTTTTTTGAAAACAAATGTGAAATAATTGTGAATATGTTTAAAGTCACTATTTTTTAATTAGTGAACACATTGTTTACTGAGATCTATAAGTGTATATTTCACCACTATTGATTACGTTACGTTAGAGATAAAGCACAATAATTGTGATTTATACCAGACATTCGTACAACTTATTATCATAATATCGATTTTTATTTTCCGAGTCACTTTACCCTACGGATGCAGTACATTGTATAGTTGTTCATCTTTTTTGTCACCCATGGATATTGGCCTATTTTTCTAAAAAAGAAATTGTCCATCTATATCCCTACGGGACTTAGTTACAATACACGGGTGTGGTAATCCCAAGGCTCTATCTTCACGTACTTATGCGTGAAATCCCTCTCCTTTATCTCTCTTCACCAACTCTTGATCTTGTCCAACCCTGACACAATTATATTATTTCAGGGCTCGGGGTCTCTATTTTATGCTCTTTTTTCTCCCAAGGCCGAGAAGATTTCGCTTGTAAACAAAGAAAGCTCAATTAATTGTCAAATGATATTTTTGGAATCCTTAGACTCAACGGATAAAGTATATAGATGGCTGCCCATTTCATTTGACATGGGGAGATCTCCTATTTTCTGTGTTTACCGATTTCGCAATAATACGTAATCACAAAATGGAATCATGTATACTTAATGAATTAACATAGCGAGTGGTATAACATGGTCTATTACAATGATAATAACCTTACCCCTCAGAGGCGGAACTATACATACGGTTATAGCAATCCCACGGTACATCTGCTGAATCTACTCTTCTTCATATTGTCTTGAGTTCGATCACTATCTTCCACCTTTCTTATTGGATCTATCTTAATCAATTTTTGTTCTTATATAATCCTGACGCTATCAGGTATAGAAAGCTTAAGGTCTCCAGTTAATGCTATTTTCTCCTTTCTTCAAACACTGTTCATTAAAGTGGTATTTTGTCTTTAATCAACATCTAAAACGTGAATGGCCATATGTTTAAACACTTGTTCCTTGTTGTATAGTTATTATTCACTGAACTACGGTGTTATGTCTTAGACAAAACAAATACGCAGAATTTTGTGCGAGATTTATATAATCAGACATATAATGCTAGGCGTATATTTTTGAAATAATATTCTAAACGTTTCTAAAATTTTTCCGAAGATTTAAATAATATTAAATGTTTTCAGATTCGACGCAGGGCAAGCGGGTCGGACAAGAAAGCAGGAACTTAATGGGAAACTGCAATATACTTTAAAACCCATCCAAATTATTTAGGATTTTTATAACTTACTCGCAATTGGGAAAAAAATATGTTTTGTTTGTATATAATTTATTTGTAACTATTTTTGTTCAAGAAAAAATGAAATAAATGCAATTAAATATTTTATTAAATCTATCTAATTTTATTCCTGTAATACTAGTAATCCATAATATCAGCAAATTTTTTATACTTATTACCAAAACACTGGTTATTACGTTAACTGTCATAATTGTCTCGTTGTCCTGCTGCAAATTATTTTGTTCTTGTTTAAAGACGGAATACCACTTGGTCATCATCGCCCTATTAAAAAAATAAAAAAGAAAGAAAAGATGATAAAATAAAGAACCAAGAATACTATAATATGAGAACAAGAGTTGGTTAAGAGAGACTTGATAGGAAAGAGTGAAGAAGAAAGTTTTAACTCAAGCCTACATTTAAAAGGTGTAGATCCAACTAGTTCCTTAGGAGTGCCAGCATAAACAAGATTTGAAAATAATATCTTATATTTTACTTTCAAGAACATTATTTCTTTTTTAGAAAATTAGGTTTAAAAAAAAATTATTTTATACTTTAAATTTTAAATACATTTTTTATCTTTCAATTCGTCGGGCAAATAGCATGACTTTGTTCCGGTAAATTTCAACATTGCAACTTGGCTCTGATAGCATCGCTTCGTACAAATTTCACAGATTTTGTCACGAAATTCGTTGATTGCATTTTCGAACGCTGCCAAAAGTAGCATTTCGCTGTTGCCGCTGTTGTCGATTAGGTTCTAAACAATCTTGAAGTTTTTCAAGGGTTTCCACTGCATTGCATTGCGTATGCTGCATATGTATACTACACATACGTACCTACTGCGCAACTCTGCCTACTGAGCATGTGTCTTCCTCGCCATAAACATGTTTATATAACAATGAATTATTGTATTGTCATACGAGATCAACATCTATACAATTTCAAAATTGGTTATCAACAAAAAGTGTCACTTGAACTTCCCAGATTTGATGACAGACAGACAGACGTGAAAAAAAACTAATGAAAAGTGTGCAAAAAACAAAGTATATATCCTCAAATGGATCACGTGACGGAAAAAAACAGATATTTTGTAACTATTTAATTACGACGTTCTTTTGCTATTGCTAGTATTGTCTTAACTTCTTGTTACTCGTTAGGAATGAACTCAATTTTCAAAAGGTATTTACTGCGGTCGGCGTATATAGTTTTTGAAAATGACGTTCATCTTAAACGCGTTACCAAAAGTTAAGCCAATACTAACAATAGTAGAAGAATGGGCACAAATTAATTATGTACATCCTATCAGAATATAAATTACAAATTTATTTAAAGAATAAGTGATTCATACAACTTCATGTTTATGGACCTTTTGCCCTGTTTTCAGTAGAACAATGCTGGCCTTCTCAGTAACATTTATCGTAAAACTTTGTTAAATATTATTATTATTTCAGTTAGATGTATGTACAGGGCAAGTTATATATTTTTCATTATTAAACACAACAGATATAGAAGCTAAAGCAAAGAAAATACTTCATTTCAGTTATATTTTCTAACAGCTTAAGTGTATTCCAAGTTTATTAACCAACAGCCGGTGTCTTGAGAACAAAAGAGATAATAAAACACTGGTTGAAAGATTAGTTTCACAATAAAAAGGTAGTGTAACAATGTATTATGCGATTCCCTTATTATTTAGATTTTAAAAGTTGGCCCCCAGAAGTTCGAAAGTGCAAAAAGTAAAACAACGATGCTCTATCCAACGTATTCCAAATTTGAAGTTTTAATTTTGAGGTGTAATATAAACTACGTAGCTTAGCAACCATTTAAGGGCAGAGGTGTGCTAGATGGATTTCTAAATGAGTAATTTGTGGTCAGTATTCAAAAACTGATATTGCTACTAATTGTAACTTCCCAGTTTCCTTTACGAAGCTGGATCAAAATCGTAAATTGTTAGCTCCCAAGCGAGAGCTCTAACAGTTAGATCAGCTGGAGGCTCATTACTTGCATTTCAGACTTAATTTAAATAAGTAATTTATATTTTTAATTTAATTATAATTTATTTTCTATACGTATATTTTATATACATTATTTCTTTATTTATGAAAATAGCTATTAATTTTTTTATTTAATATATATATATATATATATATATATATATATATATATATATATATAATTAGGCCTCAAATATAGTTTACTATCTCAACATTCGGAACGGATTCGACCCACCATTCACAATGAATTTCATAATCTTCCACAGAGCATTCCAAACAAGAACAAAAATGTATATTTATCAATATTATTGTAATTACGATTTTAAGGTACACAAATACATGTAGTGGTAAACCCGAAATATACTGTATAGCCTATCTTAATTTCATAATGTATTTTATTCGACTTGTACGCGAAATAAACCCAGTTTTGGGGTGCTGTTTATATGTGTTTTATCTACAGAACTTACAAGTTCTTAAAAATAAAAAGCCTTAGATACATTATTTCCCCTTAACTCTTATAACATAATAACTCACCCATATTGCATATCTACCAATACAGTGCAATACAAGGTATAAAGTGGAAGACATTAGTACTGTCATATATTACACCTGTTTTTCATTACACCAATCTCCCACTCGAAATGATGTGTGCGGGCATTCTTCTACGCTGGACCTGAAAATAAATGTTTGTCGGAAAATTATATAAATATACTAATTAATTCACTGGAAATATTAAATTTATTTTGAAGGTTGTATGGAATTATAAAAATATTTGCCATGCAGTAATATGTACTAATAGGATGGGATGCGAATTTCTTTAGTATTTATAATCCGCAGACCTCCAATTCTGTCCCACAAAATGAGCTATTATTATAGGCTCAGGGAGGACGTAATTAGAAATAATTATAGAAATAGTTTGTACTGAGTGTTTAAAATTTTCTGTCCTTTTTTTATTGAATAGTTATTATTTATTATTAAATAATAATTTTAAATAAATAGTAAAACCTAACTCATGAATTTCACTAAAACAACAACAAATCCGGTTTCTACAGTTTTTTTTTAGGTTATAATGTTAAACATTGTATTTTTAATCGTTCTTATTTTTCCGTAGCACTCCTTTGCTTCATTGGTTACGGATTTAAAAATTATTAATTATAAAAATATAATTATTGTGAGACGTAAAGGTTACAAATAAAAAGACATCGAAAAATCATCTTTAAATTTACAACCTGTCTTGTCTTTGTAGATCCCCCAGCCTGTTTAGTAGTAGCGCCCTTGATTTACTACTGAGACTTTTCGAGTTCAATCCTTGTGGGGGCTCAAACATTTACGGTGATGACCCATTATTGTGAGTTGTTTGAGACGCTAATATTTGTGGAGAACTCTAGTTGAGAATGTTAGAACAACGGAGACTGTAATTTCGTTATGCTAATAACACAATACTCATAAGGAAACCCGTCTAGCATTCCTAGGTTTTTCACGAGTTGTTGTGCAACAGAATTTTTGAAACTTATTATATTTGTCTGGTGACAATTTATAAGTGAATGTATGATAATTTTTAAAAATATGTTACATGTTTTTTGATTACTAAATAATTTATTTTTAGATAAATATATTTCAAATTTTTTTCTGTTGAAAATCTTGAACAGATTTTTGAAAATTTTTCTGAAATTGTTTGGAAACATAATATCATTTTAGAAATTGGTATGGAATTCAAAATCACTTCTCTATTACGACCAACCTTTTGTTTTACGTGACTAGGACAAGTTTGTTACCAAGAAATGGGAATTGGTTCATTAGTAGATTTGGAGAGATTGTCTACTGGTAGAAATTGTCGTCAGATTTTCACTACCTTAATTACAAGTCGGTTAAATATCTTAAATTGTATCTGGATTATTTTGTTAAATAAATTATCTGAAATCGATAATCGCTTAGCATAAACAATTTTTGTATGTTTATATAAGTGTATAGTTCATATACGAACAGTCTGATCTGTTAAATAACTATACAGCTCACTTTATTTCTGAGATATTAAGGAAAATGTATTTTTTTATAAAGGTTAGACTAGAAATAATGGTTTTACTATAGTTTATATAAGCTTACAAATGAGTTATCTTAAATAATGACAAACATAAACCAGGGAAGTTAGTATTCAATAAGATAACAATGAAGATAAAGAGTATTAAATTTCACAGTTGGTACTTGCTGATATTCCATATTAAGCGTAACATACCTAAATATTTATTTGAAGTTATTTTGACGTAATTAAGCTCATTTTTCAAGTTACAAACCAATTTTATCTTGAAATACAGTATATACCAATAAAACAGATATTTAATTAAAACATTATTTATGCTGACATTGTTTCCACTAGAAATAACATTTTTTTTTTTGTAATTAGTGCCAAAATTGTTAATGTTTTTCATTCCTACGTCCCCTAATCAAATTTACTTTAAAATAAAGTAAGTTTTTGGAATTTTGATGTTATTATTTTGGGTACAAAACAAAAAATTGCGCTTCTTTGTTCACAACTAGCCTATTCAAAAAAAAATCTGTAGTAAGATGAAATTACATGAAAATTAGTTAACTGTTTGTACTGGTGAAACAGTATATTCTGACTTTTTTTTTTTTTAACTTAGTAAGATACTACTGTAAAGAAAACTTTTTAGTTAAAAAAATAAAATAATGGTTGTCTACTCATTTTAAAAACGTGGGAACATAATATACTAACATTTTGTTATACAACTACAGCATCTAAAAACGTAAATTTTAATAATACATTCCTCTCTCTTAATAACGCGCAGTGTGTCTGGAATACCTCGCGTAGGTTGACCTGCTTTCCACTCCCTTTAGTAAATTGATTTAATCATTGCTTTGGGACTTCCTTGACTCCTAAGCGCGTAAGTGATAACAAATTGGATTGGATGACTTCCTTACGAAATGCTTGTGTTAGATAAAATATACACGGATAGAATGTGCGATATTTACTTTCCTTGTTCATTAGTAGTCTTAATCTCTCCTATAGACTCTCAAAATTCAAAGGGTTTTAATCTAAATTTAGGTTTAAAAATCGTGAATATTTATAGAAAATTCAGGAATTTGTGACCAGTTTCTTTAAAAACTATGTCTACTTATAATTCATGTTAAAATTGCTCAATAAAAGTTTTAAGATAGGCTGTCGTATCTTTAAAACAATTAATCCTAAATAACTGGACATCATCTCAATCGATTCAGTTTAAACTAGTCTTTGGTTAAATCCCTCTCTTTCATCTTTTACATCAGTCTGACAACTGTCCCTCACGCTATAGCAGTGTTCGTGAGCTATTAAACGCTTATAATAGATAATAATAATTAAAAAAATTTCAGAATGTCACACATAGGTAAAATATACCAATATATTATAAATTTAATTCAGTTAGTTTGATTTATTAGATGAATTGATTGATTTAACTAGTTATCAAACTCATGTAAGTACTCTTTTAGATAGATTTTATTGCTATCGTATAAATAATAATTGTAATTGTGGTTTTTCAATGCTGTTAAACGAAAATTTTAAAAGAACGTTTCCAAAGCGAAAAAGAGAGTCATTAGTAAATATTGCATAACTGTTTTAGTTTGTTGAGAAGATTCATCTGATCGCGAAAGTTACGGAAATTTTCTGTGTATATTAATTCTTACTAACTTCTAAAAACATAAACATTTTTTTTTGTAATTTCGATGAAATCTGTAAATACATGCCGCTTGGACGACGAAGTTAAAGCTCCGCTCCACGGAGGTTAAAGTTAAAAATAAATTGTCTTTGTTCTGAGTCATTATTTTTTTTATAATAGTAAGTTGGGATAATTACCATTAGGTTTAGAAATGAAATTTGCAAATTTTTCACAAAATAAGATAGAAAAATAAAGTAAAAAATGGGTTAGAAAATTGTTTATTGGATTTTCAATATTAACAAAATTTGTATATGAACAACGAAAGATAACTATGCTAAAATTAAAGGCTCTTTCTAATATGTTTTACCAGTAACGTGTTTCTGTATAGACAGGGGGAAAACAGCACAACGAAAATATCCTTCAAAATCCTTATATTATGAAACGTGAAAGATGGTAAAAAAAGGAAGTTGCATGTTTTTTAGTAAACGATTCAAATCTTATATTAAATGTTGAGCTTGACTTATGAGAAAAATTATACAGGATAACAAACACACAAAACACAATCCTCACAAAAATACGCCTAAGTATCAGACGCGTTTCAACGACAAGGTCGTCCTCTTCAGTGATACACGAGCTACACCAATCGAGCTGTAGTTATAGTTTGATTGGTGTAGCTCGTGTATCACTGGAGAGGACGACCTTGTCGTTGAAACGCGTCTGATACTTAGGCGTATTTTTTGTGAGAATTGTGTTCTGTGTGTGTGTTATACTGTCTGATTCAAATCATATTGCCTTATTTAACGTAAAATTAAAGTAGTGATAAAGACGGTTAATATATTATTAAGGCGTTGTTGGAACTGGAATGTTAATGAAACATGCCATAACCTCTAGTAATAACGATTCAAGTTGTAGATGTTATCATTTTAGTTCTATTTCAAACATATTCTGTAGTGAATTACACCGCACAAGTCATTTCGCAAATCACTGCTAGTTTTAATTAAACTTTAATGATATCAGCTAGAACAATTTTTCATTTATTTATTGATTACCAAATCAAGAACTGCATAAAAGGTTTTTTTTATTTAGTTATTACTCACTATTATAGAAATAAAACAAATTCAAAAACAACAAAAAAATAAACTTAAAATAAAAAATTAAAAAATTCGCCTGTAAGAGGTTTATGGTTTATAAAAACGGGAATCGAACCCACATGGGTTTAATAACTATGTGCAGACACGAATCGTTACTAAAATAAAAATATAAAAAATTAATCGATTTCATTAGTCCCTGTTATTGAATTAATAATAATGAATAATAATAAGAATTAATTATACCATTCTTAGGAATATAAAATTAAAAATTAAATATAGGAGCAGGCATACAAAGAGTGGCAGCAATTGTAGGGGAATTTCTTTGAATTCTACATTTTCTAAAATAATAGAAAAGTTTTAAAAATAAAATTTACTAGAATTTATAAATATAGCTTCTTATATATATATATATATATATATATATATATATATATATATATATATATATATATATATATGAAGCAATATGGTTTTAGGACTGGCAGTAAAAAGGTTAGTTAATAATAATTAAATAAAGTACAAACCTTGTTAGATATCATTTAATCTATAAAATATACATTTAAAATAGATATTAATTCTTGAAAAAATGTGTTAGGTACATAATATAGATTCGAAAAGGGGATTTAGAAATTTCGAAAAAAATTTAGAACAACATCAAGGGTTTGTGATAGATGGAATTAATCAAGTTTTAAGCAAAAAATTTAAAGAATTTTAAATTAAAGTTAACCGGGGGAAGATATATCGAGGACGCCAAGTGGTAACTCTGCGTACTATGTTACGACAAGAGTAAGCTCCGCCCACTGAGATTCAAATTTATGGGGGGGGGGGGGGAGAATTTGATATAAATCTGAATACATGATAAATGGTAAAATTACGTAAAATATAAAGATAAAATAAATATCATGATTAGAAGTGTGGATAAGAGCAGACCATTAGAAACCAACTAAGAGATTAAAATATAAGTGGATAAGAAGAAGTTATTGATATCTTTAGAAACCCAAGCAGAAAGTGGGCATCGGAAATTACATTTTTCAGCATCAATTTGTGTAAGACATTTATTTTGCAGTTCCAGACTTAACAATAAGATATTTTAAATAATCAACGAAATTTACATGGGAAGTAGTTCAGACTGTTTGTAAAGTAAAAGTAGAAAGTGAATTTAAGAAGAGCAGACTGTATAAGATTTACTGTGAATCTAATATAGGAAACATAAATAATTTAGCCTTTTAAATAAAAGGTAATATTTTTTACTAAAAATACCATAACTAAAGCAAAAGATATTTAATAACATTGTTGTGTCTAAAATTGGTGAAAATAATATATAATGAACTTTAAAATTACATATTTACCAAAATTTAAGAAAGAACTTTGTACTTGAATTGATAAGAATAAGGATTGATATCGTCAGTGGAAGATTTTTCTTATTTTCTAGCAAATATATTGTGTCCGTACGTGAAAGACCCAGAGAAAATGGAGCTCTAAAATTTTCATAATTCAAAATAAATAATAAAAGAAAATAGTAAACCTTATACGTGAGATAAATAATATAATAATTAAAACTTTCTAATTGTATCTAAAAAATTACTCTTAATCAAGTAATAAAATTGGATTTAAATGCAACTGAAAACTGGCGATAAGAGGCTGATTTCTTTAAATAATAATACAAAAATATATATAAAGAGCTATTAACGCCCCACTTTTTTGTATTACAAAATTTAGCACCCCAACGTTTGGCAATTAATACCAAAATTAAAATACCTTTTTTATTACAAAAAAAAATATAATAAATGGAATAATAACAAAACCAATAAAGACAAAAGAACTAACGACTCGACTATACTCTCAGCTCAATAACCCTTTCCATTTTAATAACCTAGTAAAGCATTGTTTTTAAGAGTTCAAGGTCAAGGTCTGCGCTTTATAAGGGACAACCAGGATTTAATCTTTGATCCATTACCAAATCGTGAACTTACGAACCCCGGGTCAATACAGAAATTGCAAAAGTAACTTTGGGAGCGCTACAGTCGCTGTCTAGACAATAAGACGCTTTCCAAAACCCCCTTGTTTCTTTCATCCAAAGAATTTCAAATGGACTTTTTATTTAAATGATTCATCTTTAAATATGAGTTAAAGACACATTTATGGAACCTAAAATAATGCAATTGCATATTAACAAAATGGATTAAATTGCAGTACTCAAATAATTATAAAATTATTTGTCATATTTTTTGTTTTGTTTTCCAAGTACAGAACATTTCAGATTTAAACAATTAGTTTTAAAATCAACAATTAATATTTATAATTTAGTTTCTATGGTTTTACTCATTACAGAAATATAATTCAGAAAGCTTTAACAGAACCAATTCTGTTAGCGATATTAATTTTAGAGTTGAGACAAACAGGTGAAAGTCAATTATTATGTGATAAAAAAAAAAACACAAATACTGTCTTTATAATTACTCCAATTATTATTTTTGTTGTCTCGTTTTCAATTTATTTTTAAAAAGATACGAATATTTTTATCCTAGGTCCATATTTGTTTTAATTATTTTTTGATTTTGTTTAAATGAAAAATTAACAGCGTATGTAGTTTTATAATATTATATAATCATTGTAAATAGGAATTATAGATTTATCATCATGTAACATGGTTAATATCGCTTTAACATAAAAACAATGCCATCTTAATACAGTTGGAATGCAAATAGTCCAGAAGGATTGTAACATTTTATGTTGTCCGTAACACTTAAACATTAGAAATGGCATTCATAACGTTTAATTAATAATTTTGATTTTATACTATTACGATATAATTGTTATAATGGGCCGATGATTTCATGGTTCATTAACAATCGATGATTTAATTGAACCCTATAATATAATTACTCGATTCTGTATTGATACAATATAATACATTTTTAATACAACGTTGATTTAATCACGTAAAATTAATACAATGGTTCTATCTCCCTATATTTATAATAATATTTCATCATTGGTGGTTCAAAAACCCAAATTAATATAATTTTTATTGTTTTAAATATAATATTTTAACATCCAATATTTAACATCGTTTGTATTAAAAAATACATTTCTTAACATCATCAAAATAACTTTAAAAGTTTCTTTACATTTCCGTGACAAGAATTTACTCAGTTTTAAAGTCATCAAAAAATAGTTCACTCCACATTTATAGTAAGACAATATCATTTCATTTGTTCAATAACGTTCCCTGAACTAATCCTTAAGGAATCCAGTCTTATGGTGTTTACACATATCTGAATAACACCTATTCATGTTTCTTTATAATAATGAAGTAATGAGATGATAATTTAGTAACACATTATTTCACAAATCATGTTCTCTCTGACAGTGTTCGTCTTTGTATTCGAAGGTGAAATCCATTTGTTGGTTGAAGGACAAGGGAAGCCGTCAAGTTGAGCTCATGCTGTGTCGGCGTTAACACGAACCTCCTCAATAAGGCTACAGCGTGTGTCTTTATATTTAACATGACGTACTTTTGTCCTGAAAAAAAAAAGTATAAAGAGTGAATGAAATCCGATATAAAATTGTAAATAATTTATTGCAAAAGAAAATAATCATATGTGCAACTAAGACTACATAAAACTAAATATCCAGGAGAAACGTTTTTAAAAAACTGAGGGAAGTGATAATGATAATAAATAATGAGGATGAACGTAAAGAAGAATCGGTGGTGTTAGGGTAGTTGAACAGATTAGAAAACGTGAACGAATGTGATTTATTTGGTGTAAATATAAAAATTAGGTAAGGAAATGTTATTATAGAAAACGAGGTGAACAAGATGAACTAGAATGCAAAAGCGACTATGATTACATCAAAGAAAACTAACTAAATACGTGGGGGAAATATTAGATATAACCAAGATTAAGAAAAAATGCTGATACGGAACCACAGGTTACACAGAAAAAAACAGAAGATAGTAAGAAAATTAGAAAAATTGAAGGGAAGTAGGAGTAAATTAGAAAATGGGATGACAAATATAAAGTGTAAGATAAAAATATAAAACTTACGAAAATTGACTGAAATTGTCTTCAAAAGGAAGTTAGAGAATTAATATAAATTATTAAGTATATTATTATTCAAAATACCCAATTGTAATGAAGATACCTTCTTGATGATGTATTAGAATTTTGCAAAAGAAACAAATTGTGAAAATTGTGTAGGAATCATCTGAGAAAATTCCACAGGATTGAAAAGATACTAAGAATTAAAATCTGAAACTTGAGAATTGAAAATAATACAGGAACTCTATACAACCTGGGAAATTCACGAAATATAGAATATATTAGAAGATATATAGGAGTACCAAAATTATAGTATTTAGGATAGATAATAGATAAGTTATATGGAATCAGGGGAATGTATGAATTAAGAAAATGAAATAGCAAAAATGTAAATTCTTATCGCGGAAAATTACATACGGATGGAATGATATATAAAGAACATGAAGAATAAGGTGTAATCGGTGGATGGGGGTGGAAAACTAAAAGGTATAAATTCTAATCTAGAAAAGTTTAAATCATAGTAAATTATACTAGGTTCAAGTAGAATCAGGAAAGTAAAAAATTAGCTATTAGAAAATAGGACGAACTTAATGTTTATCTATAATAGAAGAGAGATAATTGAAATGACAAGGATGATTATAGAATAACTAGTATAAGTAAAAGGATTAGATTAAATCAAGGGAAGTTAGAAACTAGAGGATATGATATCTTGATTGTATAAAACCTTAAAATTGGAAACTAGACGGAAATTATGGAAACATAGAATCGGAGAAATGGTTATGAGTGAAATAATAGAAGATATAGATAGAATCAGAAAACTTTCAAGTTGTGATGAAATGATAACATTAGCGTATGGAATTTTAGATAATTTGAATCATTATTGTCGGAAAATTAAGAAAACCTTAGACATCTCAGTAAAATTATAAGTACATATAGAGAGAGAAATTTTGATTTTTTTTAAAGTAGGAGTTAATGCTTCTAGTAGTCTTTCCTATTGCACTCAACTCCATAGAAAACAGTACAAATTAAAAATAAATTGCGTTACACAAATACGAAATTAAGAGAGTACAAATACTATCCAATAAAACAAATTTAACATTAATTAAACATATATTCAAGGGATAAAATTAAAATATCAATACCTAAAAGTTATGAAAAATATATACATGTGTACATTATTTTACATACCTATATAACGAATTAGTGAATTTACGAGATTATAATTTTTGAATATCTATTTGAAATATCTCAGTGCAATGTTATTGTTTAATAATTTACCTTAAATACTGGAAGGAAAAACCCCTTTGGTCTAATGGCAAAGCTTAATGGGGCTAATAATGTTCGAACCTTTATTTACAACTAATAACCTTTTACTAAACATTAACCAGGCTTTCTGACAGCTAGCTAGGAGCACTCTATTGTAAAATATTGTTCCACTTTTATGAATTGCGCTCTCATACAACCTGGAAATTTTCTGGTTCGTGAATAAGGGACTATATTTAGCAGACATTGCTCTCCAGCAACCAGCAAAACCGAATGCGTATGTGTCATATGTTAGATATATCTATATATTTTGTAGATATTGGAAAGCTCACCTATACAATTCCTAGGTCCAGTACTAAAAGGAATAAAAGCTTGTGGATGTCTTGCAGCAACTTTTTCTGGAAGAAAGTTATCAGGATCAAACTTTTCAGGATTAGGAAACATTTTTTGGTCTTTATGTACGTCGTAGAGAGATATGACTGCTACACTGCTTTTTGGTAACGTGTAGCCACCTTCGAAGTATAACAAAATATGTTTATTCATTTACAAAATAAATACTTTTTACAAACAAAAATTATACATTTTTGTAGATAATTGTCAATTTGCAAATATAACTATTGAAGCCCTTGTTATTATAAAAATTACACCAGCGTTCATGATATACTCTTTACGTACACCGTATTCTGTAGAACACGTTTTGATAAGTCGTACAAATAGTTAAATAAGTTAGTCACGGTCTACTAGAAAGCTGTTGCAATATTTAGGAACAAAATATTTATCAATATCATGAGATAATTACTCTAACAACAGTTACAGAATCGAAATTAAAACACATTATTTACAAAAAGTATTATTTAGTTTATTCCATTTCGATAATATAGTTGGCGGTATATTGCTAAACTAATACTGACATGTAAATCTAATCCAGCACAAATATTAGTCTCACTCTTCCCATTCTGCAGATGTAGGCCACGTCAGAGCTATATCATTGACCTGGGGAGTAATTGCTTCTTATAATAATACTAATATGTGTAAATTCTTTTTTCTGATTTAAACTACGTTAACTTTTCTAAAAATATAAGAAAACCAAATATTATCAATTTAAATGAAACAGTATTAATATTAAACAAACTTTTACATTATCTGTACTTATTTGTATTTTGATTTTGGTTTAAATTCATGTAACTTTTTCTTTTTTAAAAATAGTTTTAGTTAAGGTTTAAGTAGGTAAAATAAGAACAATTATTTACTCTTATTATTATTAGGTTTTCGTAAAGGTTATAGGCCATATCACCCCCACAGGACCTGGCTTGGTATCAGGTAGATAGGTTGCAGAACTTCTGTAGAGTTGCAGAACTAGTAATATGTCACTATTTATTATATTTAAATTTACAGGTTAGTTGTATTATGTTGAGAGTAAAGCCTTCTGATTATGTAAGTCAGGGATGATAAATTTATAGTTAGTGGAATAATAATTTATACCACACGTTTCACCACAGTACTCCTTGATAATTTTATAATATTCATCAAATTGAGTTCTAATATTGATTTTGAAATGGTTTAAAAAAAATAGAGAAATTAGAAGTCGGTATTTAGCAAACGTTTATGCAAGCTCAGACTTATAGTTCTGAATACTTGTTCAATTTTAATGAAATTATTTATAGACCAGTTTTTTTATCATGGTGTAATAAAATTTGCGTAAAAAATAAAAGTTTTTTAAATAATATTCTTGATATATTTATTGTCTGTTCATTACTCTACAATCCACAGCTTGCGTGTACATATTTCAATCAAATTTGTTATTTGGTTATATTTTGGCAATATCCTTTTACCTTTTCAAATTTTGTCGATAAGTATAATTGTTCGGGTACTTACCGTAACACAAATTGTGTTAAAATGTAGTCCTGAAGTACTCAAACGTACTTAACTATAACTGCTCGCCATCAAAAATACCGGTTAGCGAGTTATTGGTAAAAAATAAGAAAGTCGCTCGTACAGTTGTTATAAAACATATAATTTCCCCAAATCTAACAACTGATTAATCAATACAATTTTGTTACTGATTTTGTTAAAATTTTTGTAAAATGTGAAGATTATTTACTCAAGGCTGTGTACAAAATTCCGAGTAAATAATATTACCGTTCAGATATATATATATAAGCCAAATACTGACTGACTCACTCATCACGATTTCTCAATAACTACTGAACGGATTGCAATGAAACTTGGAATATAACTTCCTCATAGGTAATAGGTGCTCACTAAGAAATCTTTTTAAAAACTTTTACGTTTAAGCATATTAAAAATTAAAAAATCCGAATTTAAATTTTTTCTGTAAACTACAAAGGTGAAAGGAGCTGAAGCTTACATTCCTTCTTTTCAAATGTTTAATGCTTATTGTATACAAACTACGCAAATGGTTAATGTTCTTAGTGATTCGAAAAAACCACTGTAGGATACGCACGGGTATTCAATGAACACTTAAAAAGAAATCAATTACGTTAAAAAGACAGAAAATACCAACCATAAAAATCTAATGGAGTCTGTCTGTCTTCTTATTGTTTGGGAGTTCGGGTCGGTTCGTTCGCGCACAAGACCAAGCGGCTCACCTTTACAATTTTACCTTAGATCAAAGTTAAGACTTGGCTTTTGTAAGTCTGAGTCTGTTCTCATTAACTTACAAACTGAATTTACTAAAATTCTCTGAATTTTATTTCTTTGCTTAATGAATTTAGTTTTATAACTCCGACACACTCTCCCTCTCTCTCTGGGGAAGTACCTTTTGGAAGAAATCGGCTCCTGAATTCCGATAAAAATTTTTATTTATTTTTATTATATATAATTCCAGAGCACCTTAATAATAACTCTTTAATTATCTAAATATTTGAGAAGGAAATGTTTAAAAACAGTAGGGTCGATAAAAAGAATTACCACTTGAGCATAAAAATGTTTATGTACTCTAAACCATCAAACAATTTAAAACAATTAATCTTTCAACAAAGAACAAACAAAATCTTTTTACCCAATAGGACACAAAATTCTTATTTATTTATTCAAAATTAAAAAAAAAATGCTAGGCTATTCCAGCTAGGACTACAAATAGTTTTCCCTTGACTGAAATAGTCGTATTTACGTTTGAACACTTATTCTAGACCAAATCAGAGTTTACTTGAATCTACTGAAGTTAATATATTAAAAATTTTCCCACTGAATTTATTCAATTCAAATGAGTTTACTTTTTACGAATTATTCTATAGATTTAGTGTACCTTCACACTTAACATGAAGGTCTTGAAGTTGTGAAGTTCCTTGCTGTAGATGGTTAACGGTGTCTTCAAATTATCTCCTTTCCAACTCCTGGTTACAGGTGTTGACTGCTGGTAGTAATTATTACGATTCCTAGATTATTAGTCTTCAATGTAGATTTATCTTCTTATTTCTTGATTTTTAAAATAGTTAATTTTTATAAGTTACTTTACTGCATAAAATACTAGGTTTTAAAATTTATTGAAGTTAATTAGAAAATTATAGAGTGACTAAAATAACTCAGTCGCCGATCAGTCTTTCCTGATCGGCGACTGTTACTAGAGTATCGATCTTTCGACCAATAATTTTGGCTCTCCCTTCTTGTGGGAAAGTTTCCCGTAAAATGTAACCACTTTTCTCCCTTTAGCAAAGAAATGTCTCATCTATTAATTTTTAAGTTTTCGGCTGAATTTCTCCGTAATTTTTCTGCTAATATCTGTCCTAGGCTTAGTTTTCTTCTATTGTATTAGTTTTAGAACTTATTTTTCTTTAAATACCCCTTTAATTGATATTTTAATCTTTTTACTAGTTCAGTTTTTTCCGTTGACTGGTTGGTCATTGGAGTAGGGCTGCTAATCCGTGACGTCACACTACCTGAACTAGTTTTTCCTGTCAAATCTGGAAAACTTTGAATAAGAACACTTTTTCGTTCTTTTTGCTGTAACTTTTGAACGGGTGGTCCGATCTTCAGTTTCTCTTCTGATTCCTCTTCGCCACATTCTTGAGGGTCTTGACAAACTTGATTCGACGTTTTCGGCAGCGTATTTCTCGAGTTACCGCACTTTGTACGATTGTCCATTTTTTTCACAAACTACCTTTTTTCTTAAGTCTTTTTTTAAAATTCTTTTGCACTAAAGTTATTCTCCTGGTCCTATAACGGAAATAACGTTTTGGTTTTCGTCGTAGCTTGCTTGGTTCGTGAGTTATTGATGCTTGAAGTCGTGATTTTTGACCATCATATCTTTCGTATATAAAATCCCCCCCTTATTATTGTTCAACTCTGCTGTTATTTTACGTACATATACATGTCTTACATATTACCTATTACTTTTATTTATCCCCTTTAAACTTTAATTTAACCGCTTTTGGGCTTTAACTTTTTAGTTTTTGTTATTATTAATTCTCCCCCATTTTAACTTTAATTATTTTTCTGAACACATATTATTATTCCCTACTATTGTCTTTTCAATTATTATTATTAGGTTTATTGTGTGTGTGTGTGTGTGTGTGTGTGTGTGTGGGGCCCATATTTTTATTTAGAAAATCCATCAGGGCACCGCCCCACTGGCCTTGAAAACTCCCTTAACACTCAAGTATCTATACGTTAACCACGTACCAAGGACGGGTTTTAATTATAAAAACCTTAACCGTCGTTTTTAAAGCAACCAAATACGATTTACGTTAAGGGCATGTTTATGGCACAAGAAAATTTAAGTCCCATTTAAATGGAGACATTTTTCTCTCAAAACCGCATCCATGTTCATTTTTATTTTTGGACTTATAACTATCAAACTGATATTTTTGGAGATGAAGAGTTAATGTATGTTTGTACTTCGTTTAGTGGATGTGAGAATGAAAATGTTACGTAATATTGGGTAACCTGTTGTACCAGTAACTTATAAATGGTTTTAATAAATTTCATAAGTTTAATACTTGGTAACTTGGTGTCTTCTAATATATGCCTTGTTATAGAAGGCGCTGGTGGATACATCCTTAAGCTCTCCTTTATTACACGGTCCAGATATTTTAACTTTAGAAGGTCATCGTATGTTATTGGCTTGTCTTCATCCAAATTACCGAATTCCTGTCGAATTTCTTCTACTACCTTCTCCTGGAAAAGTAAATATTTTATAAATTACAACATGAATTACTCGTATAAAAGTTCTTCTTTGAATGAGCCTCCTAATTATCTATTACATAATTATTTGCTTACTTGCTATACATAATGAAAATATTCTCAAACTATTTGTACTTATAAAATTATAATTTTTATTTTTAATTTAATTACAGATTTTTCCAGTTCCTATAAAATTGCGTGGCAGGTATCATAACATCCTTATGTTAAATTATTTATTAAAAAGGAGTTTTAATCTTTCAATCACACTTTTTGTAACGAATACTTTACATTAAGTTTAGTTTAGCCATTCTTAATCCGATTTGATTTTTTGACATTTATTTGTTTTTAAATATATATTACTGTTTCTGGTTTTGATTTGGTTTTATTGACATTGATTTGATTTTAGTTTTAGTATTAATTTATTTATTTTTAGTTCTCCCTTACATAAATATGAGATTATAAACTACTTACATAATATTTTGCTCATGTGATCGTAGCACTACAAGTTTCATTTCAAACACACCATTCACTTTTCGTTAATTTATTGCGCCTATACTTCTGATTGGATTTTCTCCTTTACAAACAATTTGAAATCCTTTGCTTATACTAAACTTCACATATGTGAAGTCTCAGTGTTTTATATGTAGTTTGTTTATTGGGGGGGGACGTTTAGTTCAATAAACCATGGCCTAGACACATTACTTTATTGAAACCTGAACTCGTCCTCCACTCTTGTACGTTTTAACTGAGTTTTATCTTATTGTTATTTTTATAAAGTAATTATTTTAAATATATTCGTCTTTAATATATCTCTAACAGACGTCTAACGTCCACTACTTCTCAAATTTATTTACGATAGTAAAATTGTGGCCTACTAAATTTTAAACTTTATTGAGTTGCCGAATATGCCTCTTCATTTTAATTATGAGGCAATCTTTTATTCATATTATCTTATTCAGGTTAAGCAAGGAGTATTCCCAACGATAATTGCGTGATTCTCTTAAGATAGATAGACCAGATGTGACGTATTGATGATGTATCTGGTTTTTTGGTGTGTATACAGTGCAGACGTATTTTTGGACTATGTCTTGCTATGAAAATTAAACTTAGTAAAGTCGATATCCATGTATATCATGGTTGTTTTAAATATCTGGGTTTAGGTTAATATAGTATAAAATTTGGTAAGTTTAGTTATAAACTCATTTAGAAGTTATTAGTCGGTGATATTATCATTTATTCAGGAATGTGTCAGCCTGAACTACGTACCATTCAATTCACGTTCATTTAGATAACTTAGTTAACCATTTAATCTGATATTAAGGATCTCAATTAATTTCCAATTTAAATCTTTTGGATAATATATTGAAAATTGTGTTTAATTACTGGTTTAAAATAAATCTAAAGGATAATTGGAAAGTTATCGGCTAGCAGGAGCAATTATTTCTCTTTAAACTAGAAATATAATGTTTACCTGTACATCCGAATGTTTGCTCAGTAGAAATAGAAGAAATCCAACAGCAGCTGTTGTGGTTTCAAAAGCCTGTAATTTAAAATAAATACAAATTATAGAATTTCTACAAACAATAAACGCGTTCATAGGATATGCACAAAGCAATATTTATATAATTTAATATTTTTAATTCTGCCTACTACGATCTATTTAATTGTATCATACACACCCGAGATCGAAAAATATCCATCAATCTTTCAAATAAATATAACTTGGCTCATTTGTAGTAATATTGTGTGTTTGTGTGTGTGTGTGTGTGTGTGTGTGTGTGTGTGTGTGCGTGTGTGTTGCAACGGTTTAATTGAACCGTCTGCAAGGAACAATTTTGGAAAATAACAAAAATCCAAAATTTCAATAAAATCCAACAAAAACTATAGAAGTTAAGAAAATTATTCAAATTATACATTAAGAGTTAGGCATAGCAATTCTAAGCCGAGTCAAGGTCAACTTGTTACGACAAGAAAAGACAAGCTGTCCGGTTTTAACATGAATAAAGTCCAATTAAACACATGTTAAAATTTCAAAATTCGAAATGAAAACAAAATTAATGCCATCGTGTAGAGCTAGAAAAACATAGTAATAAATAATAATAAAATAAACTTGTCACATAAATAATAAAAAAAGTTATAGCTAAAATAAAACGTAATAAAACTCAAAAATATTCTAAAATAAATAAAACCAAGAATCTAATAATAACAGTAAATGATCCTAAAATAAACTAAGACTTGAAACCAAAATTCAATTAAAAGCAATAAAGTAATAAAACAATTAAAAATCAAACATGCAAAAAGTGCCATAACTTGTGAACCAGCAAGGTGTGATGCAGCAAGGAAGAAGAGGGAAGCAGTTTTGGGACTTTCTACATAAAACGAACAACATCCGAAAAGAAAAATTCAAAATTTTCCAAAAACTCAAAAAGTAAATTTGAAAAAACTACGAGATCTTCAAGTCATCATAAGAGGAGAAATATACGTCGTATCGTTTCGAATGAAGTTGGAAAACAATCAGGAAGAAAGTCGCTTCAAAATGAGATCATCAAAAAGAAAATCGAACGAAGCGAACGAGAGTTATGAAGAATTGAAGGAATCAACAGTCAAAATTCAAGATTTTCAGGATTAGACATGTGTTCAAGGTCGCGCGCAGAAGAGACTCTCGCCACTAGGAAGGGGAAGATTGCCAACCCGAGCAAAATTTAACAACAAATAATTATACTACAATTAACTAAAAATAATAGAAAAAATTAATCTAAAATAGTGGAGATAGCCAAATAATGAAAGGATAAGCCAAATGGAGTTCGTAAATAATTAAATTAAAATAAAGAAACTTAAATAAATCGCGAAAGTAAAGAAGAACAAAAATAAGAAGAGTTGGCTATCCTGAATAGCTTAAACTTCGACGAGTTGACTTGCAGCAAGTTAATTCACCAGTCTCGTACCAGCTCCAAGAATTTTCACACGCTTTTACGTAAGTCTGAAGAGGAAATCGTCGAAACAAAATTTGTCAGTGTTCAGTACTTCTCTGGGTTAAGAACGATATCCAACAGCTTGGTCAGCCTTCGAAGAAGACAGCACTACATCCTAAAGCAGCTTATAGAAGAGATCTTGACTACGGACTCCGGCAAATATCCTACCAATATTTGTCGTCATCAAAGAAGGAAGGAGATTCAACAGGAACAGGAACAGGACTTCTGGAGATTCTAGGAAAGGAGACAGCTCTAGAGAAATCTTCAGGATCCACAACCATCCTCAGAATCGGGACGAGCAGACTTGTGCAATTCACAAAAAACAAGGTACTGCATAAATCAAGCTTTTTTAATAAATAAAAATTTTATTAAACTTGAGAAAAGTCCAAAATTCCTAAATTAATTGAATTCAATAATAACATTTTAAAATAAAATAAAGAGTCAGAAATAAAAGTCAATTTTAATTAAACAAGTAAAGAGTATCAAATATAATTAATTCGAGTCAAGTTATAAAATAAAAACAAGTAACAGATTGGAACAAAATAAAATAAAGGGTTAAGAAAAATAAATTTGTTAGTATAAGAATATATATTGTTAGAATTACGTAGAATAAGTATTTTTCAAGTTGTTTGGAGAAGAAACTTTTTGATATAAATTGAAGAAAAAAGCGACAAAAACGTGTAGAGATTTATTCATTAAATCCATAGTTTTCTGATATAAAATTAAATTATGCCTAATTCAATAAATTTTGAAAAATTCATTGTCTTGTATTCTTAATTGTAACTATCCTACTCAAATAATTTCTTAAATTCAAATAAAGAAGAAGAAGTAAGTGCTCACAAGTAGTAAGTTTAAATTTAAAAGAGCAAATTTGATTTGATGAATTGATTAGCTCCAAAGGGCACACTTTTGAGAAAGAGTCTGAATTTTAAAAGAGGTAAGATAGAATAAGAAGTGAATTTAATATATTAAAAAATTTCATATGTTAGCATAAGTTTGAAAGGAAATAGTTTTGATCTTGTGTGTAACATAAATTAAGAGCTTTATCAGGGACTAAGAAATATAGGCAACGAAGAAGCAATTTCTACCTTAAATAAAAATATTTTCTAATAAAGTCCATGGTGAGTCTTGCAAGCCCCCGTACCCGCAAACACCCACCAGCGTCTCATCTCCACCCGGGGGGGGGGTGCGTTGCAGTGTGTGTGTGTGAATTCGCGCGCGTGCGCGTGCGTGTGTTGATAATTCTTAAAGTACAAAAACAAAAAAAAATCGAAAATTTATCCTACACCAAACAAAATAGACCTACAAAATTAACAGGGAAACTACAAACTTTATTTTGTTTTACTAAAGTTTTATGTTTTACTCCTCTTTCTTCCTTTTTTAACTCTTTAACTATTTATTTTACGTTTTTCGTTCCTTATTATTATTTATTTTACTTTACTTACTCCACAAAACGATATTATTCATATACAGTATCTAAATTTAAACTTTTAAAATTTAACATGGCTCTTCAGGAGTTTTGCAAGTCGTGACATGAAATCTCAGACTTTCTTGTCCGTACATTCTTGCTTTGCTAGTAGCCTTGGCTATTACATTACATTTCTTTATACTAACTCTAATTATTGTTTCCCATATTACTTCAACTTATTGGTTATTTAGGTTTAATTTTTAGAATTTTTGGATTTTTTCAACATCCTTCCTTGAGTTCGGTTTACAGACCTTCTCAGAGAGAGAGAGAAGAGAGAGAGAGAGAGAGAGAGAGAGAGAGAGAGAGAGAGAGAGAGAGAGAGAGAGAGAGAGAGAGAGAGAGAGAGAGAGAGAGAGAGAGAGAGAGAGAGAGAGAGAGAGAGAGAGAGAGAGAGAGAGAGAGAGAGAGAAGAGAGAGAGAGAGAGAGAGAGAGAGGATGTGTAGATTTAATTAAATTTGAAACCTCTTGTACCAAAACATTCGGTTAATTAATGGTCACAAAACTAGATTGTTTGTCCAATAAACGTTAATTTTAAACTCCTTCAAAATTGAATAATACAAATCTTTTCTCCTTACAATAATGGCCGTTTTATCCCTGTTATGGATAATACTTACAGCCGAAATTATTGTTGTCATTTCGTCCAGAACTTCCTTTTCTGTCCATTCATTATCAGGTTCTGCTTGGAGGTTCAACATAAATTCTGTGAAAGTTCCACCTAGAACAATAAAAACAAATGTTTAGGTCTAATAGTTTTAAACACAATTTTAAATCAACGGAATATTAGTTGGATACTTCCTTGATATGTAGATTGCAGCAATGGGCATTATAACTGTCAGTGTAATCAGGGGGCGAGCAATTGGAAGTGAAAAATGACTGTAACCAGTTGAACGACCAAATAATTCAACACTCGTAACTATTAGCTTTTGGCCAGGTTAACAATAATTAATATATATATATACAACAAATTGATTTTATTGTTTCTGAGAAAAGAGTAATGGCCGAAATAAAGACTGATTAACATTACACAAAAATCACTTTTTACAATTTAGTAGGATGTATAGATATAGTAGCAGATGCCACAGATATATTAATGAATACCACCATCGATATTTTTTCACTATCGCAAAACTTCATAGAAAATAAGACAGATATCAAATTCCATTTATTTATTTTTAATAAATTTAAGTTGGTTAATAATGGTTGCATTAAATGAAAATCATCAGAATATTTTTTTAATTTATTTTATTTTTTTAGTGTTATTGATTTTGGGGTTTGGAATGTTCGAACATATATCATGCATACCTATTTTCACTCAATTCCTCTGCTGTGTGTTTTTCTTTATTCTTATATGTATTTACAAATAACTACCAAATCATTTTAATTAGCCGAGTTTAACTGCCGCACATCTGGTTTTTATTCCATTGTGACATTTAGCTTAAATCTAGTGATTATTTTTTCTGTACACACTTTATTATTCTAATTTAGATTTCTGTAATGTTATATTAGAGGTAAGATATACTGCTAGACCTATTTAATTGTTAGGAATCAACGAGAAATAATTATTACAATTTCTTACCATTTTTTTCTAAATTGCTCCCGTTAGAATCTATGAATCTCTTAGTTCTGGCAATCATCTAAAATTATAAAACAATCCAGAGATTATTTATAACTTAATATTAAGGATGTTTTTTGTGTATGCGAACTTTCATGTGGTGATGTGCTGCGAGCGTTGTTGATATTTAGTTACAACCGTGAGTGGTTGTGTGCGCGAGTGGTGTTTATATCCGTTCGTTAGAAAATGTGTTTATATACGAGCGTGAAGTGTGAGTGATGGTTACAAGAATCATTCCGTGTCAGAGTGATGGTTACACGTTTGAGTGTGTATGTAAGTAGTGGTTACATCCGTGCGGGAGTATGTGGTTATACATTATATTTCATGTATGAATACGTGAGTGGTGTCTCACAATTGAGTATTGATTATCTGCGCGTGCGCAAAAGTGGGTTGTCGTATGCTTCCGTTCCTGAGTGCGTTCGTGTGTGAGAGCCTGAGCGCATAAGTGTAGTGTCTGGGTTTGTACTTGTGTTTGTATCATACATATTAGTCTTTATATATATATATATATATTAATACACACATAATATTATATATATATATATATATATATATATATATATATATATATATATATATATAATTTACATATTTTTTTTTAGTTATTGATATTTTTGTTGCATAATTATTAAAAATACAAAATTCTTAACACTTACGGAAAAGAAAATTGAAAACAGTTTTTAAAAGGTTAAAAAGTTTTTTCCAAAATAAAAAAACAATTTGTTTTCCAAATTCAAACCTTTTGTGTCACTAAAACACGAAGTCGCAACCATGAAAGACGTTCAATCGTTCGAGCCATAGAGTTTTGCAATGTATACCATTTTATAAAAACAAACATAATTCTTGGCAGTTTTTGATTCGTTTTGTAAGAGACACAATACGTACACGATACGTATACTGTATTTAAAGATGATATATTTGTTTAAACCTCACTTAGAGCTTAAATGCTATTTTTGCCTTAGTATACACTACCATTGACATAAGATTCCATACATATTCTTTATTTGATTGCATCATTTTGCCTCGAGGTAAGTTTCCATATACAAAGCTGGAGGAGAGCCATGGTTTTAAAATTCTGCACATGATTTCTTCGGTACACCTAAAATGAAAATGAAAAAACACAAAATAGTTGATGTTTAAAATATGATTAAAATGTGAAATCAAAACTGATACTTTGTCATTGGGTTCTGTGAAGGGTTTGAGTTTGCAGAGTGCCAAGCGTAAATGATCACCGCTGTATGTTTAGAATCATACAAGTTGCATACTCATATATTAAATTAAAACATTAATTTGAACATAAATTTACAATCTCTATTTGTAATACAAGCCCTCTTTTGTGGATAAGTGATCACTGTTTTAGAATAACCTATATATGTGAAACTTATGTTAACCTAATTTATTTACTAAACTTTTTTCGAACATTAAAGAGCAGTGGATAGGCGGAGATACAATGTAGAAGGGGAAAAAAACAATAATTTTTCTGGTTCTAATTTTATTGTATAATAATAGATTGTTTATATTACTGACATAATTTATTCGAACATCATTTGTGTATATAAAATTTATTACTCAACGTTTTGAGAGTATGTATCAACTAACATTATCAAGAGACAAACCCAAAAGTAGACAAACATGACAAAAGCTAACCAAACTAGCTCCCTGACACTATGTTATATAAGATATATGTTCACCTATGTTTACCACAGCCCACTTGTATCATATATATGTGTTACACCTAAAACGACCAAAGATAGTTAACCTAACCTATCTCTAACTTATAACGTATGAAAAGTTTATATTCCTACTTTTGCCTAAACCTATGCCTAACACTGCTCACATGTTTTTATGTATCACATACGTGTTAAACCTAAAACCTATGACCAAAGACTGTTAACCTAGACTTAACTTATGTCTATTATATGAAAAGTTCCTACTTTTGCCTAAACCTATGCTTACCACAGCCCACACGGGTGTTAATCTTATTATGGCCGATGTTTTTGCAAACTATTTAACAACCAAAATATATTTTTACCAACCGATTTACCAACCAAAATATACTTTTATCAACCGATTTTCCCACCAAAATATACTTTTAGCAACCGATTTGCCAACCCAAACTTAAAATCAGTAACCGATATACCTGTTAGTGACCGATTGATTTGCCCGTATCCACTTGCGGCCATTTTTACAAGTACAGACTTGTCTTTGCTTCCCCCTCTCCCTGGGAGAACCAGAGCACCCCCACCACCACCTCCCACAAGAACACACCACCGTAGGTCTACGTGTGCGTTGAAGTGACAAAATGGAACATTCTGATTGGACGAGAAGCGGCGGTCAGTTGAAGTTATAAATGGAGCATTCTGATTGGACGAGAAGCGGCGGTGCAGTTGAAGTTATAAATGGAGCATTTTGATTGGACGTGAAGCGGTCACGTGACCAAATGGACGATTCTGATTGGTCGAGAATAACTCCATAAAAGCCCATGTTGGGGCCAAATCCCTGCCCTGACCTCTAGGTTACTCTCCCCAACAATATTCAAAAGTAGTGTCCACAGCCGGTATATATGAGGTTACTCTATCGACTACCAGAGAGTAGCACCCGTCAACCACCTAAAGTTAATGTATGACAAGGTGACTCACACGGTTAGAGCTACTTGCCGTGAAAAGAACTATGGAGCCAATTTACATTGTTTCCTCGCAAAGTAGGGAGGCGAAAAAATTTCGTACTCTAAGGACTAAAGTTCAGTTTAAATTTCATCTACCACCCGAGAATGTGACGGAAATTGATTGGATAAAAAGAGGCTTTGAACGTTTGGTGGACAAAATGAAAAATGGAACAGCTGATGGTAATCTGTTGGGCTTTACGTTAACTAGTCTCAATTTTAAAACAAAGACGCCTGGATACGTTGCTTTTCGTAAAGTTTCCGACATCTCTGTCGATCTCTTATGGAGAATTTTTGGCGGATTTATCCAAAGCAACGGTGAGGCGGGAACAAGCAGCGATAATTTCGAGGTTACGTGCACCAGAGTATCTCCACGAAATAAATAGTGCCACCAAACTATAAACACACTCATTTACATAATGGATGTAAGACGAGCCATTGCGGCGGAGCTCCACAAGCCCGCGCGAAGAAATTTCAAAACTCGTAGTGTGACACTGAAAGGAGTTAATGACCTTTATCAAGCCGATCTAGTGGAAATGATTCCATATGCTAAAGAAAACCACGGCTACAAATATATACCGACAATGATAAATTGTCTGACAAAATTTGCGATTGCAGAACCGTTAAAGAAAAAGTCTGCTCTAGACGTATCTATAGCGTTAGAACTGATACTGAAAAAACATCCTATGAATAACTTTCAGACCGATCAGGGGAAGGAGTTTTTCAATATGTACGTGAAGAGATTAATGAAAAAATACAATATAAATCACTACGCCACTTTTTCAGACAAGAAAGCGTCTATGGTGGAGCGTCTGAATTCACGGCACGCGGTAGTTTCGAGTGGTTGGAGCTGCTGAAAAACGTAGTAAAGACATACAATAACACTGTGCACAGGACTATCGGCATGAAACCCGCTCAAGTGTTGAAAAAGCATGAGAAAATGTTACTGGACAAAACAGCACGCAAGAGTACAAAAGCACTGGCTCGATTTAAAGTGGACGACAAAGTTAGAATATCGAAATTTAAAAAGACTTTTGCTAAAGGATATCTACCCAACTGGACAAACGAAGTGTTTACCGTGTACGCTGTTGTACCGACCAATCCTGTAACGTACATTCTACAAGACTCGAAAGGTGACATTCTGAAAGGAGGATTCTATGCCGAAGAATTAAGCAGGTTAAAGATCGGCAACGTATATCTTGTTGAAAAAGTATTACGCAAAAAGGGTAACAAAGTACTGGTGCGGTGGTTAGGGTTTGACAAGGAACACGATAGTTGGATTGATAAAACCAAGCTTGTTGTTTAGGTTTTGTATTTAATAGGATAGCACTGTTAGTTTTCCACAGTATTTAGACAAACGTTGAGCAGCGTAATGCGTTTAAAAAACACAGCGGATAAACTACGTGTAAGAAACTTTGACGTTGTTGCAGGAGGCGGCTCAACAATACACCGTCACAGTTCTTTTTTACCAAACACAGTTCGATTTATAGTGTGCGGCCCATCAAACAGTGGCAATTACACTAGTATTAAAAAAGGTAAGTGTATGACGTCATGTGACAACAATAATTTACGTCACAGGTAGATGGTGGGTAGGGGAAGGGGCCAAGAGTGAGGGGCCAAGGGGGAGGGGCCAGGGGGAGGGGCCTAGATCGAGGGGCAAGGGGAGGGGGAGGCCACCATAGGTCACTTGGTTACCCCCACCCGATTCTTGTGCCAAAGTGCCCGGATCTCTACTCTGATCACATTTGCATATGTAGTCTTGGTTATTTTACCTCTGGGTTCCTTTTAAAAGTGACTAGTTTTAGTTTTCAACATAGTGCTAGGAAAATAGGCCAGATGACCTTTTACATTGACCATGTTCTAGACTACTTCACTTGATAACGAAAGTTGATTCGTTTTCTTGAAATGTCGTATAGTTACCATATATACACAAGATTACATATGTCCGAATAAACCACACCAATATTGTAAACAATATAGCTTGACAGTTAAATAAATTTATAATAATTTTATATTCTTCTTAAATGTGATGCAATTATTGTTGAAAGGTTATTCATAATAGCTGTTTCGTCGTCAGGTGATTTCAATACATCATCACATTACATATACAATATTGATATAATTTACTAATTACATTGAGTTGTCTTCAATCCTGCAAGGAGCTTAGGTCTGCAACAAACTACTTTCACTTTACTCGATTCTTTGCTATGTCATTTATTTCCGTCCAGTTCTTCCTCATATTCTTTCATGACCAACCTCCTTCGTGTTTTTTTGCTGTTCCTTGTTTTCTGTTTTTGCGAGGGGTTCTACTCTAAGTTTTTCGACATATATTGTTACTAGGCCTCCTAGAGAATGTAGCCCACCTCACTATAGTATATTTCCTCTATTCATACACATCTGTTAGGGCTAACTGACGTCATGAAGTGATATTCACAATTACTACGAGGTTCAGAAAACCTGTGTAACAACGGTTTTAAACCAACTTAAACTATTCTACATACACTGGGTAAAGATTTCTTGATACAACACTATTTAACAATCTGCCATTTTCTAGAAGTCAAGTCTCAAAAGACCAACTTAAGCCCATTACATTTAGAGTATATATTTTTATTGTATTTTATTTAGACAACACGAAATAAATGACGAGCTTTTGACTTTGACCTTTTGGTGATATTTTGACCCACTTTGCCATTGTCGGTATTAAATATCGTAATGAATGATATAAATTGATTGGTTAGAAAGTTTAATTTATCATTGTAAAGAGAATCTAGGTTATGTTTTCAATTCCGTGTAAATATTATCTAATGAATTTAATAGACAACTTTTAACAATATAGAGTATTTATAAATTGCTTTCAATATCTGTATAGGTGTGATTTTTGTTGATTATGTATTCAACGTAGTAGTACTTGTTTTATTAGTGGTAATTTATATAAGTGGGAAGATGTGCCTTAAATTACTATTATATAAATTATAATACTCACAGGTAAGCCTGATTTATTGGGCCTATTATATTTTGTTTATACAGTAAAAGTATAATGTAGCTCGTGTGCTCATATTTCTTTTTGTTTGGCCTACACTATTAATTGCTCATATTTCACATATAAATACAACAGTTTCTAAATGTTCGTATTAAGTAAACTGTGTAGGTGTATGTTAGAATAAATAATTATGATTTAACTCACATTTTAAGGTATTCCTTTAATTTATCCACTTGTGGAATAAATTCGGATTCGAACTCTTCGGGAACGTTAGCTCCTGTAGTAAAAGCAAACCATATACATAGAAACGTTAAACATAATATTTCTGTAATTATTATTATAATTCCGAACAAATATTAGGGGTTTCAAGAACAATCATGGCTTTAAGATGCCAAACAAACAATACATTCTCAATACGTTCTACTGATAATTAGTTTTCCAATGTTTACTATCTAAATTATTGGGTTTTTTACAAACATTTTCATTTAATATGTTCAGTTATACATGAATTTGTGAGTAATGTGCGTAAATATTTAGAATTTAAGGTAAATAATTTTATTCCTTGGAATAGGAGGTACAGGGTAAATAACACAATTCTCTTTGAAAAGACTTTATGGAGTTTTATGGAATTCGTTGATTACAATTAACTGGTAAAATAAAAACTTGAAAATAAAACTTGTTTCTGTGTCATATATAAATTCTCAAGGAATTAAAAAGTATTATGTATAGAAGTCAAAAAGAGCAATAATGGTGTTCCACAAGGATCAGGCGTTGGCCCCATTATTGTTAATTAATAACTTTAGCCGCTAAAAGGAAAAGTGGTATAAGTCAACAATTTAAATTTCCCACTTTTTTCATAGTAATAAGTTCTTTTAAAGCCAATCTATTTCATGGAATTCTGGTATAAGTCATATCTGTGATTTAAATAATCTTTGGAGTAAGTTTCATTATTGCTTGCTTGATTTTGTTCACAGCTGTAGTGGTACAAGTCAGACTTATACTACTTTTGCATGAAGTAGTCTGACTTGTACCATTTTTCTATAAAGATGTTTGGGCTACAGATTGCTTTGTTAAGAGTGAAAGGGTTTGTACTGAGGAAATTATTTCTTGTGTCTTACAACATAGCACAGAGAGTGTATCAGTGATATTGAGCGAGTTTTTATGTTTATTGACAGTTGCGGAGGCTAAAACCAAATCATAAAAAATGCGCTGGCATGTATGAATTTCATCAAAAAAGAGCATATAGCATTAAGGTAATTAACCACATGTTTATGACAAGGGACACTCATTTCTACTGAACGATTCGGACTTTGGTCCAATTGAAGTATATTCTAAAGGCATATCCATTGTACATAACATAGGACTGGTACTCAGTCGTTATTAAATCAATAAATAAGAACTGTTTCCATTTGAAAATATTGACAAATGAAGAAATGTTTTAGATGTAAGATCTAAACACAAAAAAGAGAGTCAGCAATGAGAAGCACGCTGATTCATGGCTTCGTATTCAATGGTTACGGTACAAAAAAAGACAGGACTCTGGAAATTTTTCCTAAGAAACATTGAATGAACATCTTGCATTTGATAGCATAAACATAGAATCTGCAAGAAAAGGAAGACGTGTAAAAGAATTACGACACATTATACTGGACACTTTGCATAAAGGACCACGAGTAGTCAAAGACGCGAAGAAGAAAGACATTAAAATTATATATTCATTCCTCCTATTCATCACAGTTATTTTTATAATTTGAGGGATTCTAATTCGGCGGAAGAAGAATTTCCCTTTAGTGAGGAGTATGAGCAAGAAAGTGTTTAAAAAGAATTAAAACAATTTTTAAAAAAGTCAACTTTGATATTTAAAATATATATTAATGATTTACTTGCTAAATTTCATATATATATTTTATATTTTGTAACATTTAATTATTTATTAATACATTTTGATTGTAAAATTCAAAGTGTCCAAGTATTACAATCATTTCAAGGGAAAATGGTGTAAGTCATTTTAGGTGGCCATCTTGTAAAAATTAAGGACAAATTTTGAAATTTTAAATAGCACCTACTTTTAATAACTAATTTCGATAACATATGACGTGGTTAATATTGATAAAAATAATTCCCTGATTTACAGGAACTAGTCTACTAAGAAGGATAATTTACTTCTCCAAAAAAGTTAAATATGCCATATACCACTTTTTCTTTCAAGGGTTCACTAATATATCACTTAAATAACGCATTTATTTTTGGATAATGCACTTGATACTATCGCTGTGATCAAACATAAATCATTGAACGTGACTAGGTAATTGACCATTAGTGTAATGGAAGTTTAAGATCCTGTTTTTTTTTGTTTTTTTTTAAATTTTTTTTTTATTTATTTATTTATTTTTATTTATTATTATTTTTTTTAATAACAAACTGTACCTAAAATTTTATAAATTTGTTTTTATAAATTTCACCAATAGAACAAATCTTAACTTAAAAAAAATGGCGGTGTAGTCGAAAGTACTCCTTTTCTGTGTGTTCAAATTAATGAACGTTTCAATTGGAAACATTACATGGTTGTTCATCAAATACTTTAAACCAAGTTTCACATGCTTTAAGAACAATCAATGGTTAGTGAAATTATCGAACTTTTACAACTAAGCTGCCAATCTAAATGATTTAGAGTAAAATAGCACTAAAATCATTAAACGAATCTGTGTGAATTTAAGAAATATATACTGTAGTTTGTTTTATGACATCAGATCCTGAACTATAATAAAAAAGATCGATATAAAATATTTATGAATTCAATTTATGTAGTGGTTTTGGAGCGATTTTGTTTTTTATTACGATGTTAGATCAACACCATAACTTTTGATGACTAAAGATGGAATAAAAACTGAAACCTCACAAACACAAAATGAGACCATTCTGGAAGTACAATTCAATAATTTGTATTCTTAATATAGTTTATTTGGAAATTTTCAATTGATTCTAATATGCAAAGTTTCGATAGTATGAACCCACTATCGTTATCTTGTGATAAACTCGGAACTTGATAAATAACTCACCTATTAAGATACTGAGGTTACACGTCTCCAGGTATGGAAAAATATCGAAATCCTTGTCGAATTCAGCTTCCAATAAATCACAAAGGTGTAATACTTTTGAGGATATCCCCTTCAAGTAATATTGTAAAGCTTTTGAATAAAACATGGGATTCAAGAGCTTCCTGTGTTTCTTCCATTTATCTCCTGCAACAAATCTCCGGTAGAACGACAAACATTATATTAATATCCAGGATTTATAACGAGTTTATACTCCAGTCAGTAAGTAAGATATATTTTAAGATATTATTACCATTTTTTTTATTTATTAAGGATAAGATCCTTAAATAGATGTTTCTGGAACCAGGAATGGTAATATGTTTGAATAAGAAGATCTAGATAATCTCGATTGATCTGTAATTTATTTAACTTTTGTTCAATTTACCAATTCCAGTGTTGAGTTAACCATTTACAACAAAGTCAGCATATAACATAGATTAATAGTTTTTTTTTATGAAAAGAATATTTTGCAAAGTAACAATTAACAAATCATTTATAGCTAGTATTTTACATTTTTATATGCCCTTAATAAAAGATTCAGAAAAAATTAATCAAAGCCCCCCAATATAATTAAAATACAAAGTAAAGTTTTTGGAAAGAACATAGATATTGATGACAATTCATTAAAGTATCTTATGTTACAAAGTATTTAAATTTAAACTATATATAAAAAGGAATACAAAATTTATTTACACACACACACACACACATATATATATATATATATATATATATATATATATATATATATATAAGTTGGCCAACTGTAAAAGAAGATTTTTAAATATACATTTTAGCAAAAAAAGGAAAATATTAATTAGTTATTGACGTCAATATAAATAATTTAGAAAATTAACCCCTTTGGGGTCGTAAGATGGAAAATTTGCATGCTTATCCCATCTAAAAGAATTTTTTTTTTTAGTTTTGCATTTTTCAAAAAATTAATTATATATTTTTTTTTTTACAAAGACATTCAAAATATCATTCGACAAATTCACTTTCAAGTTTTCCACTAATAGAATTTCACAGGTTGAATTGTTCTTTTGTTTTTCACTTTTTAATTTTTAGATTATTTGAAAAAGTCCTCAGATCTTATCCTGGACTTAAAATTTACAGCAAGATCTTAAGTTTTTATAGCCTGCTCGAACGAGCGTATGGCTGTACAAAAACATGTCGAATTACACAAAGTACAGACATTTCTTGACAGGTTAAAACATTTCTGTTGTAGCTTTATTAGCAACATATTTCTCTGTAACTAAGTTTAATAAAAATGCAATTTTTTTTAAAACAAATTGTTATATATGTTGAAATAAATTACTGAATGACTTTATTTTATTAAAAAAAAAAAAAAAAAAAAAAAAGGAAACGAGAAGAGAGGCTTTTCGTTTTAAAAGATTGATTGAATTTAAGCTCGTATGATTTATAGACAATTTAAAATTTGTTGAAATTAAATATAAAGATTTCTTTAATTGGTGATTTGACTTTACAATAACTAAAATAAAAGGAAAACCTATTGGTTTTTCTTTCAAAAGATTATATAAACTTATATTCTTAAAAAAAATTACGGATAACCTAAGGTTTAATTATAATTAAAAACCGATTTCAAATTTTAGTTTTATGAACAGAAAACATATTTTAACATAATTAACTCAATAAAGTCTAAAATGAAATTTTGTTTTACCTGGATTAGTGATGACGAAATCCTGGAAAACTGTGATGAAAATGCTTGCGAAGAAAGAGATCGATTGTATTAAAACCTATCATGACTACTTTTTTTAAATTTAGAAAAATTAAGACGGCCATTTCAGTATTTATTAATAATTATTGCACGCCTTTAGTTAAGAATTAGTTTCATTTTCGAAGTTAAGCTTTTTTTTAATTTAGAAAGGTTGCAACGTACATTGTACCGCAAAACTAGAATGACTACTGTTATCTCTTGAAAGAACAGAGACTAACTATACTGGATCTTATCGGTAAGAGTCCCGTTACGGCCTACCTCAAGAAAGTCGCCTGATACTGTATTTTCAGAGTTGCTACGCTAGAGGCGCCACGTGACGGCCGGGCTGTAAATATTAAATCTGTAATAAATTAATCTGCATTAAAACTTAGGTAGGACGTTACAATATGAAAGCATGAGTCTGGCTAGTGGAGGGGAAACATGGCTATCTGGAAAGTACTGTAAATGTTTCTAGCGTTATTAAAGACATCGGCATCGCATTTATATATATTTTAAAAGAACTAACTAGCTGTACCCGGAGCTCAGCCAATAGGGAAATCGGGGGGGAGGGGAGGGGGTGGCTATATCTCAGGAACTACTACACCGATTACAAAATCGTTTTAAGCCTCTATTACATCTAAATCTAATTTGCTATATATTATATCCAAAATTGCATTAGCATCTAAATTATCCCTTCCAAGAAATATATTTAAGTTTTGGATTGAAAAATTATTGTTATTACTCCTTTTTTCTTTTTTTTTTAAACCTAAAGCATTATTTAAACAAAATTGACAACAAATCCTCAATTAATGAACATAAATTCAAGTTCTTTGGTTATTTTAGTTTGTACTTTTACATTTCGTACAATGTTGAAATGTCCTTTTAAAGACTAGGTTGAAATGCTTGAACTTGAGCTTGAACTTAAAGTTCCAACTTGAAATTCCAACTTGGAATTCCAGCTTGAACCAGCATTTAGCTGGTTCAAGAGATGTCAAAAGTTATTCGAAGACAACGAGGCATGATGACTAAAGATAAAGTCATGACTTTGTTTTTAATTTAGAAAGAAAAAAACTATGCACATGTTAGTGAAGCTTTTTTATTAAACTTTTTTTAAATAACAAAGGTAGCACGAGTAGCATGATGACATCAATGCAAAACCTAAAATTTTAGAAAATTTTCCGATGTAATGTCATCACGGCAAGACTTGGTTTATTAGAATGGCTTATCGCCTCCAGGTACCGTTAGAATTGCCTACGGCAAGAGTCACCTGACGCTGCTTTCAGACTTCAACGCCAGGGTACAGCACCTCACGGCAGTAAGTTTTCAACCACATGAACTAAATTGTTTTTCTCTACATTCAAAAAAATACGTATCTCGGTACAAAGGAAATTTATAAAATCTGTCGAAAACTCTTTATTCATCTTACCCTTATAGAATGACGTTTAGCTTTAAAACTACCAAACCAATTTTAATCAAACCTAGACTATAACCTAACCAGATAACTTACCTGCATAGGAAAGAAATCAGCAGGAAAAGCGGATCAGCAGTTTTCTTGAGTTTAAATATTAGAAACATACAGAGGGACATTGCATTTTACATATGTTAAGATAGTCTAATTAGTAGAAGTGCAATTATAAATCGTTATGGAAGGATATTTATTTCATGAATTAATCTCTTTCAGTTCTCATTATTAACTCCACCTTACTATACAAACTATAAAATTTGTTCATAAAAAAAATCTTCTGTCCAAGATATCTTTACGTGGGGTGATGTCTAAAACATAAACCCTAGTTTTATTTATAATTTCATTACCTTGTATTTCACATAGGAATTTTGTTTGTTATTTTGGTCTTATTTCGACATAGTAAGTGCCCTTTTTATATAGCTTTAAATTAAAATTAATTTTAAAATAAAAGGGACAAGAAGGAACTAAAACCACACAACTTAGTGTCCTAAGGCATTTATATAGGGACAGTTATGTTTGAAAGTCGAAGTCTTTTAGGCGGCTTAGAGCCAACATATTAATTTCTGCATTAAATAAACATGTATATTCGTTATCAGAATAAACTCTAATTTTATTTAATACCCCCACAAATATTATTACCATAATATTTATTTAGAAGCGTAAAAAGTATATTTATATTTAAAAAAAGTATAGGCGCGATTTTAACGGTAATTTTAAGAGCCGCGTTAGTTTTTTAGCCACGCATAGAGTTTTATTAAAGGTAGCAGTATTGAAAAGTAAATAATATTATATTTACTTTTCATAAGTGTAAGAAAACTGGTATTATTATCTACATTATTATCAGATTACCAAATAATTTATTCTATCTTCAAATTATTTTTTAAATTTTTAGTTAAATTTTTTTAACTTTTTTAAAGAAAAAAATATAATATCCAAAATATTATCAGTTGTGTATATATATATATATATATATATATATATATATATATGTTTTATTATAATTTTGTACTTCTTAATCTTGAACTCTTCAATAAAAAGTAGAACAGCTGTATTTATATATACAAATACTGTATTTACATATATTAAATATTTATATATCACGCACGCACACACACACACACACACACACACACACACACACACACACACACACACACACACACACACACACACATACACTGCCGCGTAGGCGCAGGGCTCGCGCGACGTTCCGCTAAATTGCTTGCGACTCTAACCTCGCTTTACAACTGCCTCCGTCGGGAGTTCTCACCTCACTATTCACTAACGCGGACAAGACCAAGATGCCCACTTTTACCTTTTAATACTTCCTCTATTGGTTATGACTCTATGATTTTTGATTTTTGGATTTACCCTTTTTTCAAATTTTAGGTTTTTGAGCCCTTCTAATTTCTTGAATAACTTTTTTCTCTTAGGTGCTTTTAAATTTATTTCTTGATATTATTAGTCGGTTGACTCTACTGACGTCACCACACTACCGCATTCCCACTCTATCTAGTTTAGCGCTTCAATTTAACTGGCTTTTAAATTTGACATGAGACTAATGATCTTGTCATTCCGTCTCAACACACACACACACACACACACACACACACACACGCACCCCCACACACACTTACAGTAATAATGTAATTTACAAATGTATAAAAATGAAAGATGGATTCAAATTTACTATAGTGAGCTCCATCACGGAGTTGCGACATTTCAGAATGCAACCTGCATAGACTTTTAATGAACCGTATCCTGTATCAACCATAATGAGTAAAAGAGAAGGATATAATAACAACCAGTTTGCTTAAATCTGTTTAATATATATATATATATATATATATACTTGGCATGTAATATAACTATATATAATTTTTTCTGTTATATTTATATATAAAGTAAATTAATTTTATTTAGTTTATATATTTTATTTAGCAGAAATATATTCAAAGACAAATATTTTATTATTAAAACACAAATATTACCTTCTATCGTTACAAGACCTTCTCTTATGCCATTCTCAATAATCTTGTAAAGCCCTGATTTCTGGGTCATTGTTTTGGAGCTTAGTATAACCTGTCAAGAGAAAAATCATAGTATGTTAATAACACACACACACACACACACACACACACACACACACACACTGCCGCGTACGCGCACGCCTCTTTTGTGCGAATTCGTGCCCCACGTTGGGCGCCATTTGTGACGGATTAGAAAGTTAGAAAGTCCTAATCCGCCACAAGGCAATTTGAAAGAAAGTCCAGTTACAGGTACCGCAATAGAAAGTAGGTCAACCTGGTACCGTTAGATTTACTAGTAACTAACCCCAACAATTATGAAATATTCCTTTGAACCTAACTAACTATTATTTAAAACAGAACTTTTTATAAAAGAAAAAATATTATTTTTTTAATGATTAGTTATGTATAAGCATGTTGTTTTGTATAACCCAGGAGAAATAAGTAAGAATTTAACGAAAATTGCTCCAAAATATTGTCATAATAATTTAAATAAAATTCATAAAAGTTTATTTAAAAACCATGATAAAATGTAAAGGGAAAGTAGGCAGAGGTGGGGAGGAGTGAAATCTTTGCGTTAAACGGGACAACCCCAAAAATCAGAGAAGGGGAGTGACGTCACATAACAAAACTATAAAACTCCCTGCCCAAAGCCAACAGTTCTTCTCTTCTTACCACTCTGTTAACACTCTTCTTCGCAAGTTTTAAGTTAAATATTTTAGTGACGATTCATTCAGCCTTTCGGTCATTCTTTTAATTCTAAAATGCTAAAGTAAAATAACAGTTTTATTTTCAATGTAATAATTTCAACTAACGAATGTAGATTCGATAAAACATCACAAATCGGCATAATTTGGAAGCATCAGTAGACACAGCAAACAACTTTAAACGTTCATCGGAAGCAGATTGGAGAAATTCAGACTGGCAATACGAGGATTCAATCATCGCTTTTGTAAGGTACCGAAATATCGAATCTGAACATTATAAGATCAATGACAACTTTTAAATTCCATAAATTATCATAGAGTTTAAAGTCAGTAAATTCATAAATACTTATTTCTCATTGGGTGGATTAGAAGCATTAATATTGTTTATATCATTTTAATTAAAATTTGTAATATAAGAAAATGTTGCTATAAATATAGATTTTTGTACAAATAACTAAGAATTTTAGTAAGTATTTATAAGTTGTATAAATATCAATTAAGGAGATAAATTATTACAAGTTAATACTATCACCCTTGAGTACGTTATTTTGCATAGTCCCCCGTTCTACTTTTGCTATGCTATATTTATGTTAATTTGGAAGTACATTAATAAAACCTAAACTAAAGTCAGGAATCATAGTTCTCCAAATGGCACGAGTCGAGATAGAGTCAAAAATCGGCTCAAATTAAGCTTAAATTTATACAAAAACCTTACACATAAGAATTTATTGTATACACCACCGGAAAAAGGGGGTAAACAATATTTTCTTGCGTTCGATCTTTTTGATTCCAATAATCAGGACCATATATATATATAAAAAACCAGCTGCTCGGAGCCGGGTAGATCGTCGTACGAGGCTCTACATACATACAATCGCGAAGGGAGGAGAAGAAAATCGTCGCAACTTGCCGCGTACGCGCTCGTCGACTCGACGTTTCACTAAATTGCTCGCGACTCTAACCTCGCTTTACAACTGCCTCTGTTGGGAATTCTCACCTCACTATGCACTAACGCGGACAAGACCAAGATGCTCACTTTTACCTTTTTCTCTAATCAAAGCTATTGCACTACTTGGCTTTTGTAAGTAAGAGCTTGTCCTCATAAACTTACAACCTTTTAATTTACGCAAAATTCCCTGAATTTTATTTCAATGCTCGATAAATTTACTATTTCCCTTATTACACTCTCTTTCTCTGGGGAAGTGCCTTTTGGAAGAAATAGGCTCCTAAGTACTGATAATAATTTCTTCAAAATTTTATATTATATTTTACCAGAGCACACATATAACATTTATCATAAACAAAGCAATATGAATACACAGAATGGTTAATAGAAAACAAATCAAACTCGAGAAAAGAAATGTATGTATTATTTCTCTTCAAATACAACTCAAAACAAATTAAAATGTTTATAACACAACAAAATAAACAAACAAAATATTACACAAATAATCAAATAGAATATTACACAAAAAATCAGATAGAATATTACTTATATTCTAAGACAAATTGAAAAAGGCTAGACTATTTCAGCTAGGACTACAGATAGCTTTTCCTGCACTGAAATAGTCGTATTTAATTTTGAAATATTTGTTACACCAAAGCAGAGTGATTTTATTTTACTGAAGTTAATTTTTCTCAATTTCCCCAATGAATTTATTATTAAAATGATTTGACTATTTACGAATTATTCCTTAGATTTAGTGTACCTTCACACTTAACATGAAGTTTTCGTAGATTTGAAGTTATTTGTTGAAATCGTTGTCTGATGTCTCTGAGTTGTTTTCTCTCCAATTCCTGTAGATTTCTAAGTTGTTGTTTGCTGGTCTCAATCTCGAATCTCTGCTAAGTCGCCTTCAATATTGATGAATCTTCTTGCAGCTTGAAGTTCGAAATGAGTTGAAATTTTTCTAAGTTCCTTTTAATGACTGGTAGAGCATTCTAGGGTTAGGGTGTATTTATTTTTTGTTCTTTTCTTAGTTTTGTTGTAAGACAATGATGACAGGAAGGATTTCTCCCTTCAAACAAGGAAAAATTGTTTTGGTCATCCCTAATATTATCAGTTAGTTTAAATGAATTAGTCACATAATATTTTCATATTAAAAGAAGATGTTTTTGATTGGGCTTGTATAACTACATTTAAAAATCTGACTTTTAACAGTGACATATTCTAACAGTGCAGAAAAACTGTGTGTACTGTATAGTGATCTCCTTTCAATAACATTTTAATATGTTGACATATTTCAAGTTGCTTATTATTTATAAAATATTGCATGTCCCGGTAGTTCAAGGTTCAGTGTAATTTAAGCTGGAATTTAGATGGATCTTAGGTGATCTACATGAAGTGGTGAAAAAACCATTGTGGACATTCTAAAAATGTATTACACTGAAAGATATTTACTGGATAGTTAACCTTGGGTAAAATAAAGATGGTTATATTAAAAAAATATTGAAACACGATTTTACAAGAAGAAATTAATTACTACAGTACAAATGCAGATGGCTTACTTTTAGCTCAGTTAATTAAAATGCTTCCTGGTTGGAAAGATGAAAGTGAGGTTTCAGAATGGATGAACAGGACGATGAAAGTGATGATGAAAAAGTGTCGACAAAAAATGTATTAGTGATGACACAGGGAAGATAAGTTGACTGACACCGTGTTTTATAGAAATGGTGCAACATTGCTGCTAAAAAAATGAAGATGTATTTTTAAACAGAAGATTCTGGCGAATTAAAAAAAAATAAATAAATTCTTGATTTATTTTTACTTAGTAATATTCCAATTTATGACAGATATGCACATTAATGTTTAATTCTATTGGAAATTTAAGTTGACAAGTCTTCGTCCAAATATATAATATCAACAAATAAATGTAAAAGCAATTAAAACAAAAAAGTTATGAAAGAAATTAGAGGGGCTCAAAAACCTAATTTACAAAAAGGGGAGAATCAAAAATCAAAAGTAATAGAGTCATAAACCATAGGGGACATAATAATAATCAGCAATAAGAAAAATAAATAATAATAATAATAACAAGGGGAGAAAGGACTCAGAAAGTCATTTTTCTAGAGGTTTTTAAGATTTTAAAGGTGAAAGGGGAATAAAATAAATAATAATAATAATAATTGAAAAGACAATCGTAGGGAATAATAATATGCGGTCAGAATAAGATTTAAAGTTAAAATGGGGGAGATAGAATAGTAACAAAAAGTAAAAAGTTAAAGCCCAAAAGCGGTAAAAATAAATGTTAGTGGGGAATAAAATGTAATAGATAATGTATATTAATGATGTATAAATGTAAAACAACAGAGCAGAGTTGAAAATTAATAAGGTGTGGGATTTTATAAACGATAAATACGACGCTCAAAAGAGACGACTTCGAGCATCAATAACTCGAGAGCCAAGCGAGCTACGACGAAAAACTAAAAAGTTATTTCCGTTATAGGATCAGGAGAAAAACTTTTGAGCAAAAGAATTTTAAAAAAGGACTTTTTAAAATAAAAAGTTAGGTTGTGAAAAAACAGACATTCAGAAAAAGTGCGGTAACTCGAAAAATACGCGGCCGAAAACGACGAATCAAGTTTGACAAGACCCTCAAGAACGGGAAGAAGAGTAATCCGAAGAGAAATTGAAGATCGGGCCAACCGTTCAAATGTTACAGCAAGTTGTACGAAAAGTGTTCAAAATCACAAATTGCAGGAATTAACAAGAAAGTCGCGCCAAGCAGCTTTTCGTCACAGTTCAGTAATTGGACTTCGCATGACCAACTGTCATCACAGATAACAATACATAAAAATAAATAATAGAACGATCCAAATATCTATTAAAAGGAGTTTTTATAGAAAGTAGTGAATAAAAACTATACAATAGGTAAAAACTATACCTAGAACAGCTTCTAGTATAAAAATTTCAGAGCAAAACAGCCAGAAAATACGAAAAATAAAGAAGAGACATTTCTTCACGAAAGGGAGAAAAAGTGGTTACCTTTTGAGTGAATATTCCCACAGAAAGGGAGAACCAAAATTGTCTGTCGAAAGACGGATACTCTAGTACCAGACTCCGAGCAGGGAAGACGTTACTTTAGTCACTCTACTAAACTATTCTAAATTCAACTTAATAAATTTTAACATAAATATTTAAATCAATAGTAAAAGTAACTTAGAAAATTTTTAACTAATTTCGAAAGTCAATCTGCATGAAGATTCATCTACATTGAAGGCGACTCAGCAGGGATTCGAGATTACTACCAGCAGTCATCAACTTTGAAATATCCAGGACTTGGAGGGATAATAACTTAGAGACATCACAAACCGATTACAGCAAATAACTTCAAAGCTACGAGAGCTTCATGTTAAGTGTGAAGGTACACTAAATCTAAGGAATAATTCGTAACTAGTAAATTCATTTAAATAGTAAATTCATTGGGGAAATTTTCAAAAATTAACTTCATTAAACTCAATTCACTCTGCTTTGGTTTAAAATATTTTTTAAACTTAAATACGACTATTTCAGTGCAGGAAAAACTATTTGTAGTCCTAGCTGGAATAGTCAAGCTTTTTTCATTTGTATTAGTAAATAAGGAATTTATATTAGATAATTGTGTTATATTTTGTTGTTTGTTGTGTTATACAATTTAAAATTGTTTTAATGTGTTTGAGGATCAATAAGACATAACATTTTGTTCTCAAGTGTAATTCTTTTCATTTACCATTCTGTTTATTAACATTGCTATTTTAAGATAATTACTATAACTGTGCTTTGGTAAAACATAATAAATATAAAATTTTGAAGAAATTATTATCAGAATTCAGGAGCCGATTTCTTCCAAAAGGCACATCCCCAGAGAAAGAGAGTGTGAAAAGGAAAGTAGTAAATTCAGTGAGCGATAAAACAAATTCAGGGAATTTTCGTATAATTAAAAAATTGTAAGTTATTGAGAACAAACTCATACTTACAAAAGCCAAGGTTTGCAATAGCTTTGATTAGAAAAAGGGTAAAAGTGAGCATCTTGGTCTTGTCCACGATTGTATAGAGACAAGAACTCCTGACGAAGGAAGTTTCAAAGCGAGGTTAGAGGCGCGTGAGTAAGGGGTCGCGGCAATTGGCGTCCAACGTAGGGTTCGCGGCAAGTGACGAACCAAAGCGGGGTTCGAGCTCGCAAAACATCGCAGGCTCGAATCGCGGCAAGTGGCGTCCAACGTAGGGGGCTCGAATCGCGGCAATTTCCGTCCAACGTAGGATTCGCGACAAGTGACGAACCAAAGCGGGGTTCGAACTCGCAAGAGTCGTCAAGGCGCATTCGCGGCAACACACACACACACATACACACACACACACACACACACACACACACACACACACACACACACACACACACACACACACACACACACACACACACACACACATACACACACACACACACACACACACACATATATATATATATATATATATATATATATATATATATATATATATATATAATGTATTTGGTGATTTTAAATTTGATATCCCTAAAACAAGATCCAAACATACAATTTTAATTTCCACAAATACTACTCGAACGATGTTAGTAGGTACCTATTATAAGATCCAAACATGCAATTTTAATTTTCTCAAACTCTACTCGAACGATTTTTATGACTTAACTGACAGGTATCAGCAAATTTTAAATTATCGAAAAGTTTATATGCAGATACATTTTGGCATTCGCATATCCCTTCACTTTCACTGAGATTATCAAAATGTGTTTCGAAGTAGGAGAACAACTTACAGATCAATCTTCTTAGTTTCAAAACATATTAGCGAAGTGGTCTTAATTTGTACAACTCTCCATAAATTATTCTTAGACTCTAAACAGTCCTATAATTCCGCCTATAGAAGAAAGTTGAACATTATTATGAAGGGCTCTGGTATTCCAGGAAAAATAATACGGCTTGTTAAAATGACACTAGCACGTACACGAGCTGGAGTTAGGATTCAAGGTAGAATGCCTGAAGAGTGTAAAACAAAAGAAAGACTGCAGCAAAGGGATGTCCTGGCAACCCTGATTTTATATCTAAGGGAGGACGATTGTAATATTTCGTTTATGCGGACGACCTTTCATATTCAAAAATTCTGAAAGGTTGAAATTACGTTTCCCATTACAGAGTTGATGCAGAAATAAAAGCAATAATATAAGTTAATAGATGTTATTTTCATTCACAATGTTATTAAGATCAAAGTAAGTATCCAAAACAACAAAGATAACTATCTATAAAATGGTAACTAAACGAGTGGTTACTTATGTACAGACTTGGATAACATCGAAATATTAGAAAGGACTAGACACTTTCGATTGAAAGATCTTGATGAATATACTTTCGACTATCTTTCATAACGATATACAAACAAAAAAATAGTTAAAAGTGTTATACGTATAGTCTGTGTTGATCAAAATAGTTGAAGAAATGTGACGGGTCGTTAAGCCATGGAGACCAAAAGAAGAAAGAAAACACTGTGAAGAAGATTTATGTTTAAAAACAAGGAGGCAAATTGGAAGATCACGGAAGAGATGGTTCAAGGAGGTGAGAGAAGACGTTAGAGTGATGGCTGTCGGAAATGTAAAAGGATACACGTTGAGATAGAAAATAATAAAAGAAGCTCTTGGAAAGGACCACGATACACGTTCGTGGCGCCAGAGAGACAGGACATGAAGTTACCCCTAACTACCTTGAGATAGGAAGTACTAAAATAAGCTCTTGGCAAGGGCCACGATACACGTTCGTAGCGCCAGAGAGACAGGACATGAAGTTACCCCTAACTACCTTATTTTCATTTTCGGGTACTTTTAATTATTTATTGTTTCATTTTGTCTCGTCGTGTTTATTTTCAATTCAGACTTACCTCCACGTCTTGTGATGTCTTAATGAAGACATAATACTCCGAGCCAAGCCAAACTCCCGTAAGTGGTTCTTCGTTTTTGCAAACATCTGTAAGTATCTGTAGGATATCTGAAAACGATGTCAAAACATTGTAATAATGTATTTATTTACGTGTAGTTCAAATACTTGTTTTCACTCGGATTTCTATCAAAACTATAATATCGGAATTATATTTTAGAGTATTATATTACTCATAGGGAAGTAAATATTATCGTCGCAAAAACGTGTTAAGTGGTCTGTCCGGAACGTATAATTTTCTTCCTTTGTTTGCAGAGTTTATATAAGTATACCAGTTTCATTCCGTAGGGAAAGAAATCTCCGTAACAAACTTCCAAATAGAGTTTATTTAAATTTTTTTAAATATCTATGTATCTTTTGAACAGATTTTTTTGAAACCTTATACAAACTGTTCGTTATTAACTCTAGAATACGTCTGAACGATTTGTGTTTTGACTCGATATTATTATTGTTTATAAAAATACAAACCATAAATAAAATGATATATCTTTATAATTAAGTGATGAAAATAGTTGAATTTGGAATAAAATTGATTTTATCAAGTACAAAAACACCACAAATTTTAGAAATAAAAATTGAACGTAATATCCAAAAGGAATAGCGAATTGACTGAGAAATATTAACAAGATATCACTCCGTTGACCTTGACCTCAACTGTTCGAAGGAGAATATAAAGAAGACAAATATGCAAGTAAGCAAAGATTTTGTTACACGGGTTAGAAATTCAATTTTCCAAACTATTTACAAGCAGTTATTCTACTTTAGTTTCATGTTTGTAAGTATCCAAGTCACTTTAATTTATTTTGAAAATATGGTACACGAAAAAATAATTTTTATATGTTACTTGTTTTTACCTGTTTAACGAAGAGAATACAGGTAAATACAGAAAATAGGTAACATATACAAATTATTCTACGACTGAAAAATAGATAAAAGGTCAAAAACCCCATTTAAACTAACTTGCATCGTAACATACCAATGTTTACTCTTTTATTTTGGAGTGGATGAAACTATGTCTAATTTGCTTTGACTATCATTTTAGGATTTTAGAAAGTTATATTTCAAGGCTCTAATTGATAACAATACATGCTTTAATTTAATGGGAAAGATTAAAATTATGATAAAACATGCGATTATAATTATACAGATACGACTTAACCAATTAATTTAGTTATAACTAAGATAAATAGTTTTTAATTATATACTATAGCCTTCCTTATATTTTTATTATTTATCTAATTTAAACTTTATCCGTCTATCATAAAACATAAAAACAAATAGGTTAAAAATTCATAATTTTATTGTGTTGTTAAAATATTTTTTGTTTGTTTCTTTAAATATTATCTTAAGTTCTGTATTTATTCTGTAAAATAATCTCAACAATTTTCTTGTGTTTTAGAGGGAAAATGATAATTGTAATAGTGAAATTTATTGTGTATATTAACTCGAAAAGTGGAGCCATCCTTTGTCTATATGATGTATTATTTGTAAAAAATTTGGAATATAAACCACAATCTATCTAAAAATCCCGAATGCTTAAATTCAACGGAAATCTTTTCTTAATGAAGCTTTATATTTTATTTAATACAGGCCTACTACAATATATTATATTTATTTGTATCAATTTAATTATGCATTTTACTCTCAATGGTAAATGAACACGCACATGGGTTTACAAAGTAAACAATCAAATTAAATTATATTATATCAAAAAAAAACTAAAAATAAAAGATCAAAAATTAGAAACAAAATATGAGGAATTTAGAAAGTTCGAAATATTTTAGGGAGATCTCACCAATTTGTCGAATTTAATCCTGGTTTTCTTAGCACTTATATCTTCTCGTCAAACACAAAAAAAAACTATACTTTCTTTCACTTTTCACAATTAAAATTCAAAATTTGTAGTCGTCGCTGTACATGTCTATCGTCTTCGGTATTCAAAACTAGACTGTTCAAAGGACGCTTTCTTCTTGCTTAGCTTCTGTTCCAAAATTTTATAAGATGGCGTATGGGGGTTCACTTATCTTAATACACGGTATGAAACGAATTCGTTGTCATAATTTTATAGGTTTTTTATTTAATCCGAATGATACGTAAAGATTTTTATATTATAGTAATTTTTATTTTTATTTTGTACGATCTCAAAATATAATTTTTTCTCTATATTCCTTATAACTAAAATCTTATTTCTAAAATATTTACATTAAATACTTTCAATACGTTTGAAAATAGACATCTTTCGGCCTAACCAATGAGATCGCGTTATCTTCCGTGACGTCATTCGCTCCGCCTCGGTTGTCTGACGTATGGTAGGCGTGCCTTCCGTCTTCCCGGTCTGTTATCTTCGCGATATTACATTTCGTTATGTTTGTAAATATTATTTGATTTTTATAATTTTGTAAAATTATGGAAGTTGCGAATTTCTTGCATCTAATTAAAGGTTTTGAGCTGGACATTGAAGAGTCCCGACAGTTGCTTATACATACTTATATAATATTTATATTAGTATAATACACTTATATATATTGTACACATATATATTTGACAACAGACCCATATAGTTTGACAGTAAATATGGCTACCCTTGGTTTCAAAACTTACAAAGTATTGCACATAAATATTGTACTGAATTTTCTATAATGGGGATTAAAAATCATATGTTTTTTATTTTAAATATTGCTTTTTGAATTCAAATAGTAACGAACCGAAAATATACGTGATTATTCGTCATATATTCATGATTTTGTCTGTATTGTTTCATTGATTTGATTAGTAGTACCACGTTTTCATTTTAATTTAAAGCAAAATCCCATCCGATAATTTGTATATTAATCCTCTACTCATTATAATCTGTGCCATAGAATTGTATTTTTCCCACCACAACTCTCAGGGTTCAAAGGTTTAAGGGATCATCCAGATATAAGATTTATTAAAAAAGTAATCTCTTCAGTTCAGGATACATAGCAATGATGATGTCAAAATAAACAAACTGTTTTAGGTAATCTTTTGCATTGAATAGTGTTCAAGAGTAATTCTATAATGCAAATAATTATACGTTACCATCTGCACTGGTGCCAATAAATAAATTCCCAATGCCAAGAAGGGGATAACCTTTTGGACCGGGAATTTTCTCCGTCATTTCCAAAAAACTCGTATCAAAGGAGTAAAAGGTTTTTCGTATGTAGAACAGTAAAGAGCAGATGATGATAATAAGGAGAACCAAGAATCCATTGAACATTGTTTTAGTCTGCAATTGGAAAAACAATTTCTGAAAATAATTAATTATTAAACTCTAAGAGTCCATAAATAAATAATGAAATTTAGAGAAATAAATTACAACTTATATTAAAGCATTATTAATGTTATAATTTTTTTCTCATTATTTGTGTATATAAAACTAATACAAGAATATTAACTCTTATAATCAGCCAAAAAGCTTGACCATGATAAACCATGAACCGGTTCAACATATCCTACTTTCCTAAAAAAAAAAGCTTACTATTTTCTTAACTAATTCCTAAAACATGGTTTGCCATCAACAGAAAAGTACAAAAAATAAACAATTAAAAACGAGATAATAATATACTTATTCAGAATAGAAACATTGTTTTACAGGTAATTCTCAAACCTTAGTTTTCCATATTTCTCGCTTAAATTGTTTACGACTTATTCAAAAAATACAAAATTTGGTATGTACTTTATCCATAAATCTCTCCTTACTTTAATCAAATCCCTTTTTTATTTGTATTTATTACCCTAATGAAAGTATTTTAATCATCATAGTTCTAACCCAACCTAAAAATGATTTTAACCATCATAGTACTTACCCTTTGTTAAATAACTAAATATATATGGTTTTATAGCTTTTATAACTAAGACACTACATACATACCTACACCATTACATATATACCTACAGCCCTTTATACACACATACACCACTACATACACACATATACCACTGCATACACACTCACTACTACATACACACATACACCACTACATACATACCTACACCACTATATACATACCTACACAACTACATACATACCTACACCGTTACATATATACCTACACCATTACATACATACCTACAGCCCTATATACACACATACACTACTACATGCAACATACACAACTACATACATACCTACACCACTACATACATACCTACATAACTACATATATACCTACACCACTACATACATACCTACACCATTACATGCACACATACACCACTATATACATACCTACACCACTACATACATACCTACACCACCACATGCACACTTACATCACTACATACATAACTACACAACTACATACATACCTACACCATTACATACATACCTACACTACTATATATATACCTACACCACTACATGCACACATACACCACTACATACATACCTACACCACTACATACATACCTACACCACTACATACATACCTACACTACTATATATATACCTACACCACTACATGCACACTTACACCACTACATACATAACTACACAACTACATACATACCTACACCACTACATACATACCTACACAACTATATATATACCTACACCACAACATACATACCTACACAACTACATATATACCTACACCACTACATGCACACTTACACCCTACATACATAACTACACCACTACATACATACCTACACCACTACATATATACCTACACCATTACATACATACCTACACAACTACATATATACCTACACCGCTACATACATACCTACACAACTACATATATACCTACACCACTACATACATACCTACACCACTACATATATACCTTCACCACTACATACATACCTACACCACTACATATATACCTACACAACTATATATATACCTACACCACTACATTCACACTTACACCACTACATACATAACTACACAACTACATAAATACCTACACCACTACATACATACCTACACAACTATATATATACCTACACCACTACATGCACACTTACACCACTACATACATACCTACACCACTACATGCACACTTACACCACTACATACATACCTACACTACAACATGCACACATACACCACTACATACATACCTACACCACTACATACATACCTACACAACTATATATATACCTACACCACTACATTCACACTTACACCACTACATACATAACTACACAACTACATAAATACCTACACCACTACATACATACCTACACAACTATATATACCTACACCACTACATGCACACTTACACCACTACATACATACCTACACCACTACATGCACACTTACACCCTACATACATAACTACACCACTACATACATACCTACACCACTACATATATACCTACACCATTACATACATACCTACACAACTACATATATACCTACACCACTACATATATACCTACACCATTACATACATACCTACACAACTACATACATACCTACACCACTACATACATACCTACATAACTATATATATACCTACACCACCACATGTACACTTACACCACTACATACATACCTACACCACTACATGCACACTTACACCCTACATACATAACTACACCACTACATACATACCTACACCACTACATATATACCTACACCATTACATACATACCTACACAACTACATATATACCTACACCGCTACATACATACCTACACAACTACATATATACCTACACCACTATATACATACCTACACCACTACATATATACCTACACCATTACATACATACCTACACCACTACATACATAACTACACAACTACATACATACCTACACCACTATATACATACCTACATAACTACATATATACCTACACCACTACATACATACCTACACCATTACATGCACACATACACCACTATATACATACCTACACCACTACATACATACCTACACAACTACATATATACCTTCACCACTACATACATACCTACACCACTACATGCACTCATACACCACTACATACATACCTACACCACTACATATATACCTACACCACTACATACATACCTACACCACTACATATATACCTACACCATTACATACATACCTACACCACTACATATATACCTACACCGCTACATACATACCTACACCACTACATATATACCTATACCACTACAAAAACACCCAAAAAATATAATTGGTTCAAATTTAATTGAACTGCCTGCAAGGAGCAATTTTGGAAAATAGCCAAATTCCAAAATTTCAATTAAATCAAATAATAATTGTAGAAATGACAAAAACATTTCTGAAAATCATTAAAACACATGTAAAGTTAAAGGGAATATGTAGGTTAGCCAACCCAAAGTCACGCGCCTTGACAGGAAAAGTCTAGCTTTCCGGATTGAACAGGAATACGTCCATATGTTCCTATGCAATAAAATCAAAATCCGAAAACTTAAATTAAAATGAGGTAATCGTGTAGAGCTAGGAAAACCTAATAATAAATAATAAGAGAATAAACTCGTCAAATTAATAATAAAAAAGTTATAGCCATAATACGTCACAAACGTCATAAAACATAAAAAACCCTTAAAATGAAGAAATTCCAAAATCTAATAATAACAACACATAACTATAATATAAACTAGTAATAAATAAGACTCGAAATCAAGATTTAATAAAAGACCATAAAGTAATTAAATAATAAATATCCAAACATGCAGAAAGTACCGTAACTTGTGAAACCCAGAAGCGAGGAAGAAGAGGAAAGCAGTTTTGGAACTTTCAGCATCAGAGGAACAACTTACAAGAAGAAGATTTTCAAAATTTCCAAAATTGGAAAAACTAAATTTTGAAAAACTACGATATTTTCAAATCTCCGTAAAAGTAAAAATATACGTCGTATCGCTACAAATGAAGATGGAAAATCATCAGGAAGAGAAGGGCTTCAAAATGAAATCACCCAGAAGAAGATCGAGCGAAGCGAACGGGATATATGAAGAAAAGAAGAATTCGCAAGTAAAAAATTATAAATTTCAGGAATCAACTTGTCTTGAAGGTCGCGCGCAGAGTAGGCAGTCGACGCATGGAGAGGAAAAGATACCAACTCCAAAACAAATTCACCATAAGAAATTAAACTAATAATAACAAATAATAATAGAAATAGATAATTTAAAGTGGAAAAAATAGACAAACAATAGAAGAATAAGCCAAGGAAAGTTCATCGTAGTGCAAATAAATAAATAAAATTAATTAAATTGTGAAATAAAAAAGTAACAATAATCAGTGAAGGTTGGCCACACTGAAAGGCCTAAACTTCGACGAGTTAACTTTCTTCAAGTTAATTCGACAGTCTCGTTTAGTACCAGCTCCAGGGAAGTCTTCTAATGGCAGCTTCAGGAAAGATCACCAACTTTACTCTAGTCTGAACAGGAAATCGTCGTGAAAATATATTGTCAACGCTCTGTACTTCGCCAGGTTAGTAACGGTGCCCACAGAAAGAATCGGCCTTGCAGGAGACAACGTGACATCCTACAACAGCTTAGTATAAGAGATCTTCACTACGGACTCCGGCAAACATTCTTCTAGAACTTGTCGTCATCAACAGATTCATCGAGAACTGGACTTCGGGATATTCTAGACAACTCTAAGAAACCATCTCCAAGATCTTCTAACATTCTCAGAATCAGGACGAGCGGACTTGTGCACTTCACAAAAACAAGGTACTGCATAAATCAAGCTTTTTTAATAAATAAAATATTTTTTAATAAACTTGAATTACGTCCAAAATTATTAAACTCAATAAAGTTAACTAATAACATTTTAAAGACAAAGTAAAGTCAAAATAAAGCCAAGTTTAAATTCATTCAAATAAAGAGATATAAAATACAATAAAATTCGAGTCAAATAATAAAGCAATCAAGTAACAGATTGGAAAGGAATAAATAATAGGATTCATATTTATGTGTATTAGAATAAGAATATAATTTGTTAGTTTTAGTTAATGTTAATTTGTTTAGTATAGTGGATTTTCAGTTTGTAAAAAAGAAAGCATTTAATATAAATTGTCAGAAAAGGCGACATTAATTGTTGTAAGTGATTCGAAAGAAATCCATTGTTTCTCACAGTAAAAATTAAATTGTAAACTTTTGAATAAATTTGTTAAATTTCACTGTCGAATATTTTAATTAAAACTAACCTATTCAAAGAAACTCATTACATTAGAAAGAAGAAAAAGTAAGTGCTCACCAGTATAAAGTTAAAATTCAAAAAGAGCAAATTTTGTTTTAATGAATTAAAGAGCTCCAAAGGGCACACCCTTTGAAAAAGAGTCTGGAGTTTTAAGAAAGGTAAGCTAGAATAAGAAGTGAATATATTAATATAGTAAAATTTCCTGTGTTAGCATAAGTTGATTAAAATAAATTATACTTGTGTGACATAAGAATCAAGAGCCTTATCGAAACTATTAAACTGCGAGAGAATCACTCTCTATAAGCGGGTAGGTTTGGTAGGGTCTTGCAGCGTAACTAAGTAGAGTCCCTGTGGGGGGGTCCGTCTGTCCCACACCTCACAGGGGGGGTGCGTTGCACACTACATACATACCTACACAACTACATATATACCTACACCACTACATGCACACTTACACCACTACATACATAACTACACCACTACATATATACCTACACCGCTACATACATACCTACACCACTACATGCATACCTACACAAATATATATATATAACTACACCACAACATACATACCTACACCACTACATGCACACTTACACCACTACATACATAACTACACCACTACATATATACCTACACTGCTACATACATACCTACACAACTACATATATACCTACACCACTACATACATACCTACACCACTACATATATACCTACACCATTACATATATACCTACACCACTACATACATAGGGCCTACCTACACCACTCCATACATACCTATTCCAATAGGTTATTTATTGTTTTTGATTTTAGAATGTTTAAAAATGATATTAACCTCCAATAATATTTTAGACAATTTTTTCATTTTTGATATTATAAATACTCTAAACATCAAAATTGTTTTGCTCTTGAGGTGGAGATTTCATTCTCTCTAAATTAGTTCATTTTTTAAATAATGTTGTCATTTATGTTCTTATTATTATTAATATTGTATATCCGTTAGTTTTTTTATTATTTTTTTACTTTATGTTTTGATCATAGTTAAATGTATTTGTTGTATATTTTATTAAAAACAGAAATTTGGTTAAATGTGACAATCAGTTTATCTTTCTAATACAGTATTATGTTTCATTTAAAGTAACACATTATGCCATTATAGTTAATGTTTGATAGGGTTTTTGTGAAACGTAAATATATATCTTTGTTATAACATTATGAGGGGGTGAAGTAAATAAATAATTTTTAAAATATAAGATCTAAGTTATAACAAAACTGTAAATATCTTATTTAAATTCCATTTTTTCATAATCTGAGAAAGAATTTTTGTTTAAATAAAACTCAAAACGTATATTTTCACAAAATGTGAATTTTCCTTACAACTGTATATCTGTTCATAATGCTTGTGAGAGAACAAACACTTAAAAATACTAAAAAGAACAGAGATTCAAAAGCCTAAGTATGTTTATAAAAATATATTATAAATAAACTAAGTCTTAAAACCAAAAACATTCTAATTTTATAATATTAAAATTGCTTAATAATGGTACGTTACATATATTATATATTATATATATATCAGAAACAAATTAACAGTTTATATACAAACCTGACTAATTTCACCTTAATATCGAATTTAAAATCAACTTCAGTGGTTTAAATCTACGGCAATACCAATTTCAAAACATAGCTGTGACTTTAATTTAACTGTCTTTGTTTAAAAAATGAAACATTTTGCATACAATCAAAATTTACGTACAATGCAGTTGTTAAGTAAATGCAGTATGACTATGTGAACCTATTATTTGGCCTTTGTGTATTTTTAATATCAGTTATGGTTATACACTATGACGCCTGAGCTATGAGTAGATAGAATAGATATAATTTTCATATGTAAGTTATTATTTACTCTCTTTACCTAGTATACATCAGGATGTTATGTGATGGGTCAAAAATCAGTGTCAAGTTTTTCGTGAGTAGTTTGTTTTATTTTAAAACGTGGTCTATCGTTAGTCATTTGTGCAGCCCAAACAAGTAAATCGATTATTGTAAGTGAAATTTTAGTTATATATCGAGATTGTATCGCATTTCGGATCAAATCCACTTTTAAAAACTATTTACGTACTGTTTCATCCTTTTACAGAATCCCCTTACATAACTCCCTCAACCTTCCCTCTCTTCTACTATTAGGCTCCAGGCTCATCTGTAATTTATTGACTAATGACGTGAGTTATATAAAACAATTTCATTGTGGAACCAAGCAGCATGTAAATAGCTTTTGACAATGATGTCCATATTCGTATAAATCAATCTGTAGCGTTAGATTTCTTAAGTCGCCTGTAAGAAAGTTATTTGAAGAGGTGAATAGCTTACGTAATCCTAATCCTAAAGTTTCGTATTCATTTCCTTTACTAAATCAAATTAATTCTACTAGAGCTTAGGCTCCCAGTGGTTTCTTATGAAAAGAAGCCATTTCCAATAATATTTATTCAAAGTAAAGTTTTAATTTTAACTGTCTCATATATATGCACAGTGCAGATAAAATTATGTGATTAGTATTAAATTCTATGTTTAGTTTTACGTAGAAATGTTAGTTTTTTTTATATTTGGTTTTATTTTTTGTCATAAGACCAGAACATTATAATTTGATTTGCTCAAACAAAATATATTTACCAAACATGTGGCGTTTGGAGTTATCGGAAAAAGTCAAAAACAAAAACGAAATACCTTTTCATTGATCTGTTATAAATGACATAATTTCTCATTTTAGCTCAACATATAAGCGAAAAAGAAGAAAAATAATAACGCCAACAAACTACTGTGCCACGTAATCGAAATTTGTATTTCATGAGTATTTGGAAAAAAAACATAGGGCCTAATATCATTTGATAGATATCCTTGAAAAACTAAATTTCAATAATCAAGTACGAGATATATTTAGGACGCGTTTATGTCACCAGGAAAGCAATTTTATATATTAATTAAATTTATAAACAATAATTTTATTAAAAATACACGTAAAATTGGTAAAAAATTACCATTCTATAACTACATATGTAAATACATGAGAAAAAACTCTGTACTAATAAACAAAATACCTAATTCCTTACATATTCATAGTAGAAACCAAGTGGTGTTCAAATTAGGATATTCTGTGGTTACACTCAGTCAATGATAAAGGTTGAAAGTTATCAATTAAATGACTGTAGATAGCCAGTAGAGGTCCTTTGATTAGAGTAATTTAGTTCAAATACGTTTCAAATACATTTGCATTGAATTAATTTTTTTTCTGTTTATATCAAAACCTTTAAATATAAATGTATGGTAATTAGAGATAACATAAATTATATGTCCTATAAAACTAACAACAATTATGCGATAGTTTAAAAAAAAATTCTTTTACCATTTTTGCGTAAACCGTTCCTTCATCTTGACTAATCTGATTATTATAAACAAAATTTGAAATAAAATAAATGATTGGTTTGAAGGAAGTTTGTAAACACTATGTGGCTTGTTCAGTTTCTCAAAAGTTGAATTAAGCCGCTTTAACCTGAAAATTAAAACATGTTCTTATGGAAAGGTATCCATTTTAATATGTTATTTTAAAAGCCATTAATTTTCGAAGTATAAGATTTTTTTTTTCAAATTACAGTTTGCAAATCTGAATAATAATAAGATGATTTATACGGGATTTTCTAAGAAAAAACAACCATCTCAACAGACAATTAAAAATTTCAATAGATCGAAAGTCTCTCGATTTTGTACATCCCTAACAGCAAATAATGAATAATAAATAGCAACCTTCAAACAATTTAACTACATTATGGTTCCAGTACTATATTATAAACAATGTAATGGACACCATCATGGTACTTATCCAGCTCTATCATTGAATGAAATACAAGGAGATTTTCTAAATGTAATGTTCAAAACTTGGTTTATAATTTGGGCCTTGTAGAAAATGTTAAATCTTATTGGAAAGATTAAGGGTGTTTTCGCTCGTGTCAGTGTCCTTGTACTTTTATGTGGAAAAACTCAACCCTCTATGTTCGTGTTGAGATATCATCTATATTAATTTAACATTTTTATAGGGAAGTCAGAGTTTGAAATTATATTTTATAAAGTAAGTTCGATATTTTTCATCGTACCATAGTTGGGTTGGTACCATTACATGCAGAATTGAAATCTGCAAATTTTTATCTAATTTAGTCTAATTAAACTTCAATAACACATGAGACATGAATAAAAAACTGTTAAAAACACCCGAGATTTTGACATTTTAAATTCTATTTTTCTGAATTTCAATAGTGTTATTTGAGCACAATTTCATGTTCTTATCTTTATTTCTGTGGCCTATTATTATTATTGTGTTTACGTACAGATGACCAGGACGACGGACGGACGTCATGTCGAAAATCAATTTCTCGGTTCCCTAAACCCATGGAACTTGATGATCAGTCAGGAAAAAGAGGTAGACATTTTTAAAGATTTCCGAACTTAGCCTATACTTCGAATACTAATTAAGTAAAACCCTAATAAATATCTTTTTTATCTCTCATTATCTTGTCATTAATTTACTACACTAAATCCCTGTAGAAAACACATTTTAAAATCTAAAACCATTTAACAAATGCGTAACAACGTACAAAATACACATTTCAAAATTTATTTAAATCACTATTTTGAAAAACCTAATATTGATTTTTTGGTTAGTCAAAATTTGTTTACCTTAACTATTTCTCGATTTTTATAATATAAATGGGATATTCTGCATGCTAGACCTTTTTGTAAAAATTCTTTAGTACTAGCGTATAAATAAAGTACTAGCCTAGTACTTGAGTTAGACGTGTGACACTGCATTTGAGGGTTGACAGACAGAAACTGATCTTAAAGTATTTTTTTTAGCTGAAATAATTTAAATTTTAATTTCATTCTCTTCTCTTAAGTAGGTGTTCAATCCGCAGATTTGTTTAAATTTTGAAGACAATTTAATTATTTATGTTTTCCAATCGCTCCATTTTTCTACTATATTTTAAATAATTACTTTTAAATCTTTGTAGTAGTAGGTTTAATTTATAGACTTTCAAATAATACTTATTTATATAAGCACATACCAGCATGTGATCAAAATGTTTCTACAAAGTTTGCCCTTAAAGAACAATATATGTTGATGTTGATCCTACGATACTTAAATACTAGGTTGAAGTCTAGACAAGCGGTTTATATTTATAAAGATGTTGAAACTGAAACAAAAGTTTTGATTACATTCTTCAGACAAGCAGAAATGAATTGTACAAGAAGTGGATGACGTAGACTATCATCTACTGTACAGCGAGGGGGGGGGGATGTAGTGATGAGAATCCTACAATATAATTTTGATAGTAACCTTGCAGTGTACACTTGACAAGCAATAAGGTTCGCATAGTGAACAAATTTCAAACTTTATAGAAAGTTAGGTAATAGAAATAGTTTTGAAGAAGTAAATATAAGGAGAGTAAAATATTTAGAACAAATTTAAAATATTGAAAAATAATCTATACATTTTCTCACACACACATTCATTTAGGAGATATCAAATTGTAATTAATGGTGAAAAATGTTAGCACTAACTTTCTCACACAACCGTCTGCAAATAAAAAATAATATTGTTAGTTATCCCAAAATGTAAGTTTTATTGTTATTATTTTTTTGAATGTACCCTAATGTATTTTTATTAGACTATAGGAGATGTAATTTCTCATAATAAAATTTTTGTAAACTATTTTTATTTCTTTTTTGTAAATATTTGAACGATAGGGAAACACAGTCCAGAATTTCAAATAAATTTATTAATAACGACGTTAAAGTTTCTTTACGATTTGACACACCGGCTTAGATCATCAATTTTAATATTTTTCAATAAGTTTAACTCAAACGGTAGAGCTAATGTTCCAAATTAAGTATTTTATAACAACTCCAGAGGCGATCGTTTTGGTTCTTTTTTCCCACAACTCTTAACCGAAATTGTTTGGTTAATGTGCTCTGAGGCCAGATCGTAGTGACGTTTGAGTGAAATTGTTTGAGAAAATAGGATATTTTAGTTTTTGTCTTATGGCAAACACCCATGACATTATTTATTTATAGAAATAATGGGGAGAGGGTCTCAATAAAAAGAAGAAATATACCAAGGTAGCATATTCCATCAAAATAAGTTCAATCTTTCAAGTTGTAGAACACTGCACAAAACACAGACGGTAGATAGGTAAAATTCTCTAAATTAGCTTAAAGTTCTCAAAAAGTATTTATCCGAAAAAAAGGCGTCATTATTTCCTGACCCATTACATAAATTCTAAACTATGGATGTACAAAATTATAGTTCAATCTAAAATTTAAAATGTTTCATATTTGTATTCTTATTTTTAATCAAGTTTATGTTAAAACAAATTCGTTACAAATTTAGTACAGATAGGACCTAAATGTCGTCTGTTGGCTACACATGTAATATTCATGTATACAATATAACTATAATACAGCACACATCTGTAGTTTGAGAAAAGTGATAGTTATAGTATTTTTTTATGAATTAAAAAAACGATAAATAGCACTGTAGTTTTGTATAAACAAAATTATGTTCAACAGTTCATATTATGATAAAATGATTGAATTAAGTATATAATTTAAGAAGGAAATACCCAGTTATATTATACATATTATAGAATTAAATTCGACATTGTAATATACTTATTTATAAAATCATTTTATTTATTTGTAGTGTCCTTTTGTTTAAAAAAAAAAATTTCTTAACATCATCAAAATAACTTTAAAAGTTTTTACATTTCTCTGACAAAAATTTACTCAGTTTTAAAGTCATCAAAAAATAGTTCACTCCACACTTATAGTAAGACAATATCTTTTCTTTTGTTCAATATCGTTCCCTGAACTGATCCTTAAGGAATCCAGTCTTATGGTGGTTACACATATCTGAATAACACCTATTCATGTTTCTTTATAATAATGTAGTAATGAGATGATAATTTAGTAACACATTATTTCACAAATCATGTTCTCTCTGACAGTGTTCGTCTTTGTATTCGAAGGTGAAATCCATTTGTTGGTTGAAGGACAAGGGAAGCCGTCAAGTTGAGCTCATGCTGTGTCGGCGTTAACACGAACCTCCTCAATAAGGCTACAGCGTGTGTCTTTATATTTAACATGACGTACTTTTGTCCTGAAAAAAAAAAAAGTATAAAGAGTGAATGAAATCCGATATAAAATTGTAAATAATTTATTGCAAAAGAAAGTAATCATATGTGAAACTAAGACTACATAAAACTAAATATCCAGGAGAAACGTTTTTAAAAAACTGAGGGAAGTGATAATGATAATAAATAATGAGGATGAACGTAAAGAAGAATCGGTGGTGTTAGGGTAGTTGAACAGATTAGAAAACGTGAACGAATGTGATTTATTTGGTGTAAATATAAAAATTAGGTAAGGAAATGTTATTATAGAAAACGAGGTGAACAAGATGAACTAGAATGCAAAAGCGACTATGATTACATCAAAGAAAACTCACTAAATACGTGGGGGAAATATTAGGTATAACCAAGATTAAGAAAAAATGCTGATACGGAGCCACAGGTTACACAGAAAAAAACAGAAGATAGTAAGAAAATTAGAAAAATTGAAGGGAAGTAGGAGTAAATTAGAAAATGGGATGACAAATATAAAGAGTAAGATAAAAATATAAAACTTACGAAAATTTACTGAAATTGTCTTCAAAAGGAAGTAAGAGAATTAATATAAATTATTAAGTATATTATTATTCAAAATACCCAATTGTAATGAAGAGACCTTCTTGATGATGTATTAGAATTTTGCAAAAGAAACAAATTGTGAAAATTGTGTAGGAATCATCTGAGAAAATTCCACAGGATTGAAAAGATACTAAGAATTAAAATCTGAAACTTGAGAATTGAAAATAATACAGGAACTCTATACAACCTGGGAAATTCACGAAATATAGAATATATTAGAAGATATATAGGAGTACCAAAATTATAGTATTTAGGATAGATAATAGATAAGTTATATGGAATCAGGGGAATGTATGAATTAAGAAAATGAAATAGCAAAAATGTATATTCTTATCGCGGAAAATTACATACGGATGGAATGATATATAAAGAACATGAAGAATAAGGTGTAATCGGTGGATGGGGGTGGAAAACTAAAAGGTATAAATTCTAATCTAGAAAAGTTTAAATCATAGTAAATTATACTAGGTTCAAGTAGAATCAGGAAAGTAAAAAATTAGCTATTAGAAAATAGGACGAACTTAATGTTTATCTATAATAGAAGAGAGATAATTGAAATGACAAGGATGATTATAGAATAACTAGTATAAGTAAAAGGATTAGATTAAATCAAGGGAAGTTAGAAACTAGAGGATATGATATCTTGATTATATAAAACCTTAAAATTGGAAACTAGACGGAAATTATGGAAACATAGAATCGGAGAAATGGTGATGAGTGAAATAATAGAAGATATAGATAGAATCAGAAAACTTTCAAGTTGTGATGAAATGATAACATTAGCGTATGGAATTTTAGATAATTTGAATCATTATTGTCGGAAAATTAAGAAAACCTTAGACATCTCAGTAAAATTATAAGTGCATATAGAGAGAGAAATTTTGATTTTTTTTAAAGTAGGAGTTAATGCTTCTAGTAGTCTTTCCTATTGCACTCAACTCCATAGAAAACAGTACAAATTAAAAATAAATTGCGTTACACAAATACGAAATTAAGAGAGTACAAATACTATCCAATAAAACAAATTTAACATTAATTAAACATATATTCAAGGGATAAAATTAAAATATCAATACCTAAAAGTTATGAAAAATATATACATGTGTACATTATTTTACATACCTATATAACGAATTAGTGAATTTACGAGATTATAATTTTTGAATATCTATTTGAAATATCTCAGTGCAATGTTATTGTTTAATAATTTACCTTAAATACTGGAAGGAAAAACCCCTTTGGTCTAATGGCAAAGCTTAATGGGGCTAATAATGTTCGAACCTTTATTTACAACTAATAACCTTTTACTAAACATTAACCAGGCCTTCTGACAGCTAGCTAGGAGCACTCTATTGTAAAATATTGTTCCACTTTTATGAATTGCGCTCTCATACAACCTGGAAATTTTCTGGTTCGTGAATAAGGGACTATATTTAGCAGACATTGCTCTCCAGCAACCAGCAAAACCGAATGCGTATGTGTCATATGTTAGATATATCTATATATTTTGTAGATACTGGAAAGCTCACCTATACAATTCCTAGGTCCAGTACTGAAAGGAATAAAAGCTTGTGGATGTCTTGCAGCAACTTTTTCTGGAAGAAAGTTATCAGGATCAAACTTTTCAGGATTAGGAAACATTTTTTGGTCTTTATGTACGTCGTAGAGAGATATGACTGCTACACTGCTTTTTGGTAACGTGTAGCCACCTTCGAAGTATAACAAAATATGTTTATTCATTTACAAAATAAATACTTTTTACAAACAAAAATTATACATTTTTGTAGATAATTGTCAATTTGCAAATATAACTATTGAAGCCCTTGTTATTATAAAAATTACACCAGCGTTCATGATATACTCTTTACGTACACCGTATTCTGTAGAACACGTTTTGATAAGTCGTACAAATAGTTAAATAAGTTAGTCACGGTCTACTAGAAAGCTGTTGCAATATTTAGGAACAAAATGTTTATCAATATCATGAGATAATTACTCTAACAACAGTTACAGAATCGAAATTAAAACACATTATTTACAAAAAGTATTATTTAGTCTATTCCATTTCGATAATATAGTTGGCGGTATATTGCTAAACTAATACTGACATGTAAATCTAATCCAGCACAAATATTAGTCTCACTCTTCCCATTCTGCAGATGTAGGCCACGTCAGAGCTATATCATTGACCTGGGGAGTAATTGCTTCTTATAATAATACTAATATGTGTAATTTTTTTTTCTGATTTAAACTACTTTAACTTTTCTAAAAATATAAGAAAACCAAATATTATCAATTTAAATGAGACAGTATTAATATTAAACAAACTTTTACATTATCTGTACTTATTTGTATTTTGATTTTGGTTTAAATTCATGTAACTTTTTCTTTTTTAAAAATAGTTTTAGTTAAGGTTTAAGTAGGTAAAATAAGAACAAATATTTACTCTTATTATTATTAGGTTTTCGTAAAGGTTATAGGCCATATCACCCCCACAGGACCTGGCGTGGTTGATAGGTTGATAAATCTGTAGAGTTGCAGAACTAGTAATATGTCACTATTTATTATATTTAAATTTACAGGTTAGTTGTATTATGTTGAGAGTAAAGCCTTCTGATTATGTAAGTCAGGGATGATATTTATAGTTAGTGGAATAATAATTTATACCACACGTTTCACCACAGTACTCCTTGATAATTTTATAATATTCATCAAATTGAGTTCTAATATGGATTTTGAAATGGTTTAAAAAAAAAATAAAAAATTTAGAAGTCGATATTTAGCAAACATTTATACAAGCTCAGACTCATAGTTCTGAATACTTGTTCAATTTTAATGAAATTATTTATAGATCAGTTTTTTTTTATCATGATCTCCTTATAAAATTTGCGTAAAAAATAAAAGTTTTTAATAATATTCTTGATATATTGTCTATTCATTACTCTACAATCCACAGCTTGCGTGTACATATTTCAATCAAATTTGTTACTCACTCATCACGATTTCTCAAAAACTACTCAACGGATTGCAATTTAACTTGGAATATAGCTTCCTCATAGGTAATAGGTGCACACTAAGATATATTTTGAAAAACTTTTACGTTTAAGCATATTAAAATATAAAAAATCCGAAATTTAATTTTTCTCTAAACTACATATGTGAAATGAGCTGAAGCTTCTTACATTTCTTCTTTTCAGATGTTTATTGCTTATTACTTATACAAAATACGCAAAAGGTAAATGTTTTTAGTGATTCGAAAAAAAAACCACAGTAATATATGCACGGGTATTCAACGAGCACTTAAAAAGAATACAATTACGCTAAAAAGACAGACCAATACCAACCATAAAAATCTAATGGTGTGTGTGTGTTTGTATGTGTGTGTGTGTGTGTGTGTGTGTGTGTGTGTGTGTGTGTGTGTGTGTGTGTTTTACTCAATCACGTAAAAACTACTGGACCCGATTGAGCTGAAATTGTACATGGACATTCTTAGGGTGCCTGGTTAACACATAGGCCTATTTTTATTTAGAAATTCCATCAGGGCACCGCCCCACTGGCCTTGAAAACTCCCTTAACACTCAAGTATCTATACGTTAACCACGTACCAAGGACGGGTTTTAATTATAAAAACCTTAACCGTCGTTTTTAAAGCAACCAAATACGATTTACATTAAGGACACGTTTATGGCACAAGAAAATTTAAGTCCCATTTAAATGTAGAATATTATATTTTTCTCTCAAAACTGCATCCATGTTCATTTTTATTTTTGGACTTATAACTATCAAACTGATATTTTTGGCGATGGAGAGTTAATGTATGTTTGTATTTCGTTTAGTGGATGTGAGAATGAAAATGTTACGTAATATTGGGTAACCTTTTGTACCAGTAACTTATAAATGGTTTTATAAATTTCATAAGTTTAATACTTGGTAACTTGATGTCTTCTAATATATGCCTTGTTATAAAAGGCGTTGGTGGATACATCCTTAAGCTCTCCTTCATTACTCGGTCCAGATATTTTAACTTTAGAAGCTCATCGTATGTTATTGGCTTGTCTTCATCCAAATTACCGAATTCCTGTCGAATTTCTTCTACTACCTTCTCCTGGAAAAGTAAATATTTTTTAAATTACAACATGAATTACTCGTATAAAAGTTCTTCTATGAATGAGCCTCCTAATTATCTATTGCATAATTAATTGCTTACTTCCTATACATAATGAAAATATTCTCATACTATTTGTACTTATAAAATTATAATTTTTATTTTGATTTCATTACAGATTATTCCAGTTTCTTTAAAATTGCTTGGCAGGTATCATAACATCCTTATGTTAAATTATTTATTATAAAGGAGTTTTAATCTTTAAATCACACTTTTTGTAACGAATACTTTACCATACATTAATTTCACTTTAGCTATTGTAAATCTGATTTTATTTTATTGACATTTATTTCTTTTTAAATTTATATTAGTGTTTCTGGTTTTGATTTGGTTTTACTGACATTGATTGGATTTTAGTTTTAGTATTAATTTATTTATTTTTAGTTCTCCCATACATAAATTTGAGATTATAAACTACTTACATAATATTTTGCTCATGTGATCGTAGCACTACAAGTTTCATTTCAAACACACCATTCACTTTTCGTTAGTTTATTGCGCCTATACTTCTGATTGGTTTTTCTCCTTTATAAACAATTTGAAATCCTTTACTTATACTAAACTTCACATATGTGAAGTCTCAGGGTTTTATATGTAGTTTGCTTATTTTTTGTGGGGAACGTTTAGTTCAATAAACCATGGCCTAGACACATTACTTTATTGAAACCTGAACTTTTATCTTATTGTTATTTTTATAAAGTAATTATTTTAAATATATTCGTCTTTAATATATCTCTAACAGACGTCTAACGTCCACTACTTTTCAAATTTATTTACGATAGTAAAATTGTGGCCTACTAAATTTAAAGCTTTGTTGAGTTTTCGAAAATGCCTCTTCATTTTAATTATGAGGCAACCTTTTATCCATATTATCTTATTCAGGTTAAGCAAGGATTATTCCCAACGAATATTGCATGATTCCCTTACCATAGATAGACCAGGTGTGACTAATTGATGATGTATCTGGTTTTTTGGTGTGTATACAGTGCAGACGTATTTTTGGACTATGTCTTGCTATGAAAATTAAACTTAGTAAAGTCGATATCCATGTATATCATGGTTGGTTTAAATATCTGGGTTTAGGATAATATACAGTATAATATTTGGTAAGTTTAGTTTAATGTATAAACTCATTTAGAAGTGGTTAGGTTGTGATATTATCCTGTATTCAGGAATGTGTCAGCCTGAACTACGTACCATTCAATTCACGTTCATTTAGATAACTTAGTTAACCATTTAATCTCCTATTAAGGATCTCAATTAAAATCTTTTGGAGAGTGAATTGAAAATTGTGTTTAATTACTGGTTTTAAAATAAATCCAATGGATAATTGGAAAGTTATTGGCTAGCAGGAGCAATTATTTCTCTTTAAACTAGAAATATAATGTTTACCTGTACATCCGAATGTTTGCTCAGTAGAAATAGAAGAAATCCAACAGCAGCTGTTGTGGTTTCAAAAGCCTGTAATTTAAAATAAATACAAATTATAGAATTTCTACAAACAATAAACGCGTTCATAGGATATGCACAAAGCAATATTTATATAATTTAATATTTTTAATATTTTTAATTCTGTCTACTACGATCTATTTAATTGTATCATGCACACCCGAGATCGAAAAATATCCATCAATCTTTCAAATAAATGTAACTTGGCTCATTTGTAGTAATATTGTGTGTGCGTGTGTGTGTTGCAACGCACCCCCTAACGAAACCCCCCTCTCAAAATGTTTTATATACTAAGGGAACACCCTAAGGGTTTACTTATGTTTTGTGCTTGCAAGAATTTAACAAGTTCGCAAGGTAGAGGATTTGTTTCTTCGATGCCTTTACCCTAACTCCCTTATTAATTTCTTAAATATATATAACACATGATCTAACACTAATATTCAAATAAAAATATTATGCTAACACATTTTCATATATCAAATTCAATTTCTATTTCTATCTTACCTTTATTAATCTTCTAGACTCTGTCTCATAGGTGTGCCTTTTGGAGTTAGTTTTATCTCATCAGATTAAAATTATTTTATTTTGAAATTTTTCTTTTTGAGCACTTACTTTCTTTTTTGAATATTATTTTTGATTTTAAATTAATCAAGGATATTTAGAAAACAAAGTACAAAGTTAATAGATAATTATATAACAAATTTATTCTTTCTGGCACAATTTTATCAAAATGTTGAAAACTACTAGATTTAAGGATTAAATCGTTACAACCAATTTTTAGTTGCCTTTTTCTGACATCTGATTTCAAAAAGTTACCTTTGTAAACAAACTGATATAAACTTATTAGTATGCTTATATTATATTCCTTAATTCTACACAAATATAGTCTTATAGTACTAATAATGACAAATTTAAACCCTATTCTTATTATTTGACCAATCTGTTTGCTTTTTTATTTATTTGAAAATTTTATTACTGGCAATGACTCTAATTGGCTTTAATAATTTCTTTCCTTTATTTATTTTTGATTAAGTTTAAATTTTGACTTTTAGTTTTTCAAGTTTAATAAATATTTTATTTATTAAAATTCTTGATTTATGCAGTTCTTTATTTTATTTGGATAGTGCATGTCCTTTCTTCCTCCTTTTGGATTATGGTGGTCCCTGAAGATCTCGCCCAGTGATGTCTTCTTCCGGGAAATCTTCAGAAGTTCTGTATCTGCTGAATCTTCTTCTTTTCGGCGATAACGACAAAGTATTAGTTGAATATTTGCCGGAGTTCGTATTAAAGATGTCTTCTTGGAGGCCGACCCTTCTTTTGGTTATCGTAATTAACCTCGAGAAGTACTGAACACTGACGAATTTTCCTGGATATTAATACGAGACTGTCGAACTGACCTGCTGTAAATCAGTTCGTCAAAATTATCGCTATACACGATAGCCAACTCCTACATATTTTATTCTTCCTTTACTTTTCAATTTATTTCGGTTTTTTCATTTTAATTAATTTTCTTTGAACTCCTTATGGCTTATTTAGTTATTATGTCGTTATCTCCATTGTTTTTGATGATTTTTTCTTTTATTTTAGTTACTTTTAGTTATTAGTTTTATTTGTAATCTGCAATAAGGTTGGTACGTTACCCCTTCTTCACATGACCGGCGATGTAGACGCGCGACCTTGAAGTTCTCGTTTGAACATGAAATCTTTGCTTTTTGCTGTCGATTTCTTCAATTCAGTCATAACTCTCGTTTGCTTCGTTCGATCTTCTTTTTGATGGTCTCATTTTGAAGCCCCTTTCTTTCTGGTTCTGTTCAAACTTTATTTGAAACTATGCGACCTTTATTTCTCTCGTTATGAAGACTTGAAGATTTCGTAACTTTTCCCAATTTACTTCTTCTGATTCTGCAAAAATTTCAAATTTTCTTTTTGGTTATTGTTCCTCCTATGTCCAAAGTCTCAAAACTGTTCCCCTTTTCTTCCTGCATCTCTGGTTCTCTAGTTATGGCACTTTCTTCATGTTTGGTTTTTATTAGCTTGTTATTTTATTATGCTTAATTAAATTTTGATTTTGGTTCATAATTATTATTTATTGGTCTTATGATCATATAATTCTATTATTAGTTTTTTAATTACTTCAGTTATACAAAAGTTTTTTGTTTTATCCCTTTTTATTTCACCTATAACTTTTTAATTATTTACTTTACAAGTTTATTTTATTATTATTTATTATTGTATTTTAATTGCCCTACACGATGACATTTATTTTATTTTTGATTTCGAACTTCGAAATTTTAACCTGTGTTCTTATGGGACGTTTTGTTTGTTTTAACCGGAAAGCTTGGTCATTCCTATCTGGACAATCTGACCTTGACTCCGTTTCGCCTAGTTGCATTAACTTTTACTATACTTAATCATATTATTTTTCTAACTTCTACTATTTTTGGCTGATTTTTGTGAAATTTTGGAATTTTCAATTTTCAAAATTCTTCATTGAGTCGGTTCAAATGAATCGTCGCAAATTCCCCTCTCAAAAAACTAAAATTTTGATCTTAAAAGTTCTTTTAATTTTTTAAAATTTTATGTTTCTTGAACCTTTTCTGTAACTTGTCTTATCTCTCTATTACAACTTTTGCTTCTTATTCCTAGACAACATATTTATATTTATATAACATGAGATTTATCTAATTTCTACAAACAACCTTATTACTAACATGAAATGTGAATTAATTTGTGACATATACATATTGAACTTTTAAAAACATGACATATTAACAAATGAAATTAATCCTTATCCTATACAAAATACATACAATTTTTTCATGGTTTATAAAGTTCGTTCCGTCCTTCTCTTATCTGAAACATTCTATTTTACATGATTATATTCACTTATAACACTTTAACTTTCTTTTACACATTTTATAAACATAAATTTTGACACAATTTTAATCACTTTTGGTACAACGGTAGGTTACATAAATCAAGAAATCCTTACTTTTAATTGAATTTACGCTTTGTTGGATCACCCTAATTCAAAGAAACAGAGAGGGCATGTATTAACAGATCAACTTCCCCTTAACTCTCTGTACAATTCCCCCCTCGTCTTGCTAATTTTCAATTAAAGTAGATTTAATTAAATTTGAAACCTCTTGTACCAAAACCTTCGGTTATTAATGGTCACAAAAACTAGTTTTCTATTAAATTTTTAATTGTTTGTCCAATAAACGTTCATTTTAAACTCCTTCTAAATTGAATAATACATATCTTTTCTCCTTATAATAATGGCCGTTTTATCCTTGCGATGGTAATACTTACAGCCCCATTCATTGTTGTTAATTCGTCCAGAACTTCCTTTTCTGTCCATTCATTATCAGGTTTTGCTTGGAGGTTCAACATAAATTCTATGAAAGTTCCACCTAAAACAAGAAAAACAAATGTTTAGGTCTAATAGTTAAAACACAATTTTAAATCAACAGAATATTAGTTGCAAACTTCTTTGATACGTAGATTGCAGCAATGGGCATAACTGTCAATGTGAGTAGGGGGCTTACAATTGGAAGTGGAAAATGACTGTCACCAGTTGAACGACCAAATAATTCAACACTCGTAACTATTAGCTTAATAAATATATAAACAACAAATAGATTTAATTGTTTGTGAGAAAAGAGTAATGACCGAAATAAAGACTGATTAACATTACACATAAATCACTTTTTTGCAATTTAGTAGGATGTACAGATATAGTAGCAGATGCCACCGATATATTAATGAATACCACCATTGACATTTTTTCACTATCGCAAAACTTCATAGAAAATAAGACAGATATCAAATTCCATTTATTTATTTTAAATAAATTTATGTTGGTTAATAATGGTTGCATTAAATGAAAATCATCAGAATATTTAAAAAAAATTTTTATTTTTTTTTAGTGTTATTGATTTTGGGGTTTGGAATGTTCGAACATATATCATGCATACCTATTTTCACTCAATTCCTCTGCTGTGTGTTTTTCTTTATTTTTATATATTTACAAATAACTACCAAATCATTTTAAATAGCTGAGTTTAACTGCCGCACATCTAGTTTTTATTCCATTGTGACATTTAGCTTAAATCTAGTGATTATTTTTTCTGTACACACTTTATTATTCTAATTTAGATTTCTGTAATGTTATATTAGAGGTAAGATATACTGCTAGACTTATTTAATTGTTAGGAATCAACGAGAATTAATTATTACAATTTCTTACCATTTTTTTCTAAATTGCTCCCGTTAGAATCTATGAATCTCTTAGTTCTGGCAATCATCTAAAATTATAAAACAATCCAGAGATTATTTATAACTTAATATTAAGGATGTTTTTTGTGTATGCGAACTTTCATTGTGAGTGGTTGTGTGCGTGAGTGGTGTTTATATCCGTTCGTTAGAAAATGTGTTTATATACGAGCGTGAAGTGTGAGTGATGGTTACAAGAATCATTCCGTGTCAGAGTGATGGTTACACGTTTGAGTGTGTATGTAAGTAGTGGTTACATCCGTGCGGGAGTATGTGGTTATACATTTCATTTATGAATACGTGAGTAGTGCCTCACAATTGAGTAGTGATTATCTGCGCGTGCGCAAAAGTGGGTTGTCGTATGCTTCCGTTCCTGAGTGCGTTCGTGTGTGAGAGCCTGAGCGCATATGTGTAGTGTCTGGCTTTGTACTTGTGTATGTATCATACATATTAGTCTTTATATATATATATATATATATATATATATATATAGGCTATTATATTTAATACATTTATTTAGTTATTGATATTTTTGTTGCATAATTATTACAAATACAAAATTCATAGCACTTAAGGAAAAGAAAATTGAAAACAGTTTTTAAAAGGTTAAAAAGTTTTTTCCAAAATAAAAAAACAATTTGTTTTCCAAATTCAAACCTTATGTGTCACTAAAACACGAAGTCGCAACCATGAAAGACGTTCAATCGTTCGAGCCATAGAGTTTTGCAATGTATACCATTTTATAAAAACAAACATAATTCTTGGCAATATTTGATTCGTTTTGTAAAAGACACAATACGTACTTCGGATTCCCTCCAAATTTTCTTATTCTACTATACTGTATTTAAAGATGATATATTTGTTTGAACCTCACTTAGAGCTTAAATGCTATTTTTGCCTTAGAATACACTACCATTGACACCAGATTCCATACATATTCTTTATTTGATTGCATCATTTTGCCTCGAGGTAAGTTTCCATATACAAAGCTGGAGGAGAGCCATGGTTTTAAAATTCTGCACATGATTTCTTCAGTACACCTAAAATGAAAATGAAAAAACATAAAATAGTTAATGTTTAAAATAATATTAAAATTTCAAATCAAAACTGATAACTTGTTATTGGGTTCTGTGAAGGGTTTGATTTTGCAGAGTGCCAAGCGTGAATGATCACCGCTGACATGTTTAGAATCATACAAGTTGCATACTTCTATATTAAATTAAAACATTAATTTGAACATAAATTTACAATGTCTATTTGGAATACAAGCCCTCTTTTGTGGATAAGTGATCACTGTTCTAGAATAACCTATATATGTGAAACTAATGTTAACCTAATTTATTTACTAAACTTTTTTCGTACATTAAAGAGCCGTGGAAAGGGGGGGGGATACAATTTAGAAGTGGAAAAAAACAATAATATTTCTGGTCCTAATCTTAATGTATAATTATAGATTGTTTATATTACTGACATAATTTATTCGAACATCATTTGTGTACATACAATTTAATACTCAACGTTTTGAGACTATGTATCAACTAGCATTATCAAGAGACAAACCCAAAAGTAGACAAACATGACAAAAGCTAACCAAACTAGCTCCCTGGCACTATGTTATATAAGATATGACATCTAAGATATGAATGCAATGCTAAAACTATGCCTGAATGTTAGGATTCACAAAACGTTTCAGGAAAAACACAAGTTAACAGAACTACACACTGACATACGAATTGACAAACAGATTAAATACTAATCAACTAACAAAAAGGGGTTACATACCAACGACGTGTTTACCTAATGGTTTTATCTCTGTAAACTACTTACACATTTTTCTAATTTAGGAATTATTCAAGGGGTTGTACTAACACGTTTGAACGTCAGTTTAGTTGACCAATGTTGATCTCACATTATCTTTGTGTTATAGTAAAAGTTAATGTAGCTCGTGTGCTCATATTTCTTTTTGTTTGCCCCACATTATTAATTGCGCATATTTCATATATAAATGGAACAGTTTTAAAATATTCGTATTAAGTAAACTGTGTAAGTGTTCATGTTAGATTTAATAATTATGATTTAACTCACATTTTAAGGTATTGCTTTATTTTATCCACTTCTGGAATAAATTCGGATTCGAACTCTTCTGGAACGTTAGCTCCTGTAGGAAATTCAAACCAAGATTACATAGGCATAGAAACGTTAAACATAACATTTCTGTAATTACTATTATAATTCCGAACAAATATTAGGGGCTTCAAGAACAATCATGGCTTTAAGATGCCGAACAAACAATACATTCTAAATACGTTCTACTGAAAATTAATTTTCCAATTTTTACTATCTAATTTATTGTGTTTATTACAAACATTTTCATATAATATGTTCAGTTAGACAAGAATTTGTGAGTAATGTGCGTAAATATTTAGAATTTAAGGTAAATAATTTTATTCCTTGGAATAGGAGGTACAGGGTAAATAACACAATTCTTTTTGAAAAGACTTTATGGAGTTTTATGGAGTTCGTTGATTACAATTAACTGGTAAAATAAAAACTTGAAAATAAAACTTTTTTCTGTGTCATATATAAATTCTCAAGGAATTAAAAAGTATTATGTATAGAAGTCAAAAAGAGCAATAATGGTGTTCCACAAGGATCAGGCGTTGGCCCATTATTGTTAATTAATAAATTTAGCCGCTAAAAGGAAAAGTGGTATAAGTCAACAATTTAAATTTCCCACTTTTTTCATAGTAATAAGTTCTTTTAAAGCCAATCTATTTCATGGAATTCTGGTATAAGTCATATCTGTGATTTAAATAATCTTTGAAGTAAGTTTCATTATTGCTTGCTGATTTTGTTCACAGCTGTAGTGGTACAAGTCAGACTTATACCACTTTTGCATGAAGTAGTCTGACTTGTACCATTTTTCTATAAAGATGTTTGGGCTACAGATTGCTTTGTTAAGAGTGAAAGGGTTTGTACTGAGGAAATTATTTCTTGTGTCTTACAACATATCACAGAGAGTGTATCAGTGATATTGAGCGAGTTTTTATGTTTATTGACAGTTGCGGAGGCTAAAACCAAATCATAAAAAATGCGCTGGCATGTATGAATTTTATCAAAAAAGAGCATATAGCATTAAGGTAATTAACCACATGTTTATGACAAGGGGCACTCATTTCTACCGAACGATTCGGACTTCGGTCCAATTGAAGTATATGCTAAAGGCATATCCATTGTACATACCATAGGACTGGTACTCAGTCGTTAATTAATCAATAAATAAGAACCGTTTCCATTTGAAAATATTGACAAATGAAGAAATGTTTTAGATGTAAGATCTAAACACAAAAAAGAGAGTCAGCAATGAGAAGCACGCTGATTCATGTCTTCGTATTCAATGGTTACGGTACAAAAAAGACAGGACTCTGGAAAGTTTTCCTAAGAAACATTGAATGAACATCTTGCATTTGATAGCATAAACATAGAATCTGCAAGGAAAGGAAGACGTGTAAAAGAGTTGAGACACATTATACTGGACACTTTGCATAAAGGAAGAAAGTGTTTAAAATGACTTAAAACAGTTTAAAGAATTCAACTTTGATATTTAAAAAATATATATATTAATGATTTACTTGCTAAATTGCATATCTCTATTTTATATTTTGTAACATTTATTAATACATTTTGATTGTAAAATTCAAAGTGTCCAAGTATTACAATCATTTCAAGGGAAAATGGTGTAAGTCACTTTAGGTGGCCATCTTGTAAAAATTAAGGACAAATCTTGAAATTTTAAATAGTACCTACTTTTAATAACTAATTGTGATAACATATGACGTGGGAACTAATCTACTAAGAAGAATCATTTATTTATCCAAAAAATTTAATATGCTATATACCACTTTTTCTTTCAAGGGTTCACTAATATATCACTTAAATAATGCTTTTTTTTGGATAATGCACATGATACTATTGCTGTGATCAAACATAGATCACTGCACGTGACTAGGTAATTGACAATTGGTGTAATAGAAGTTTAAAATCCTGTTTTTTTTTTTTAAATAACAAACTTTACCTTAAATTTTTATAAATTTGTTTTTATAAATTTCACCAATAGAACAAATCCTAACTTAAGCAACACGGCGGTGTAGTCGACAGTGTTCCTTTTCTGTGTGTTCAAATTAATGAACGTTTCAATTGGAAACATTACATGGTTGTTTATCAAATACATTAAACCAAGTTTCACATGCTTTAAAAAAAATCAATGGTTAGTGAAATTATCGTAGTTTTACAACTAAGCTGCCAATCTAAATGATTATTAGAGTAAAATAGCACTAAAATCATTAAACAAATCTGTGTGAATTAAAAAAATATGTAGTTTGGTTTATGAAATCAGACCCTGAACTATATTAAAAAAAGATTGATATAAAATATTTATGAATTCAATTTATGTAATGGTTTTAGAGCGATTTTGTTTTTTATTACGATGTTAGGTCAACACCATAACTTTTGATGGATTACTAAAGATGGAATTAAAACTGAAAACTCTCAAACACAAAATGAGGACACTAGTCACTTGACCATTCTTAAGTACAATTCAATAATTTGTATTCTTAATATAGTTCATTAGGAAATTTACAATTGATTCTAATATGCAAAGTTTCGATATTATAAACCCACTATCGTTATCTTGTGATAAACTTGGAACTTGATAAATAACTCACCTATTAAGATACTGAGGTTACACGTCTCCAGGTATGGAAAAATATCGAAATCCTTGTCGAATTCAGCTTCCAATAAATCACAAAGGTGTAATACTTTTGAGGATATCCCCTTCAAGTAATATTGTAAAGCTTTTGAATAAAACATGGGATTCAAGAGCTTCCTGTGTTTCTTCCACATATCTCCTGCAACACATCTCCGGTAGAATGACAAACATTATTTTAATATCCAGGATTTATAACGAGTTTATGCTCCAGTCAGTAAGTAAGAGTCTGGCTAGTGGAGGGGAAAACATGACTATCTGGAAAATACTGTAAATGTTTCTAACGTTGTTAAGGACATCGGCATCGCATTTATATATTTTTTAAAAGAACTAACTAGCTGTACCCGGAGCTGAGCCTATAGGAAAATGGGGTGGGGGTGGCTATATCTCAGGAACTATTGCACCGATTACAGAATCATTTTAAGCTTCCATTAGCATCTAAATCTTAAATCATCTTTGTCGCTGAAAACGTATAAGGAAATTTATAAAATCTGTCGAAAACTCTGTATTCATCTTACCCTTACAAACAGATGACGTTTACCTTTGAAACTACCAAACCAATTTTAATCAAACCTAGACTATAACCTAACTAGATAACTTATCTGCATAGGAAAGAAATCAGCATGAAAAGCGGATCAGCAGTTTTCTTGACTTTAAATATTAGAAACATACAGAGGGACATTGCATTTTACATATGTTAAGATACGTCTAATTAGTAGAAGTGCAATTATAAATCGTTATGAAAGGATATTTATTTCATAAATTAATCTCTTTCAGTTCTCATTAATAACTCCACCTTACTATACAAACTATAAAATTTGTTCATAAAAAAATCTTCTGTCCAAGATAACTTTACGTGAGGTAATGTCTAAAACATAATCCTTAGTTTTATTTCTAATTTCATTACCTTGTATTTCACATACGAATTTTGTTTGTTATTTTGGTCTTATTTCGACATAGTAAGTGTCTTTTTTATATAGCTTTAAATCAAAATGAATTTTAAAATAAAAGGGACAAGAAGGAACTAAAACCACACGACTTAGTGTCCTAAGGCATTTATATAGGGACATTTATGTTTGAAAGTCGATGTCTTTTAGGCGGCTTAGAGCCAACATATTATTTTCTGCATTAAATAAACATGTATATTCGTTATCAGAATAAACTCTAATTTTATTTAATACCCCACAAATATTATTGCCATAATATTTATTGAGATAAATAAAAAAAAAAAGTATAGGCGCGTTATTAACGATAATTTTAAGAGCCGCGTTAGTTTTTTAGCCACGCATGGAGTTTTATTAAAGGTAGTAGTATTGAAAAGTAAATAATATTATATTTACTTTTAATAAGTGTAAGAAAACTGGTAGTACATTATTATCAGATTACCAAATAATTTATTCTATCTTCAAATTATTTTTTAATTTTTAGTTGCTAAAAAAACCTAAAATTTCCATAAAGGGGAAAATCAAAAATCAAAAGCAATAGAGTCATAAACCATAGGGGACATAATAATAATCAACAATAAAAATGAAATAATAATAATAATAATAAGGGGAAAAAGGACTTGAAAAGTCATTCTTGGAGTTTTTGAGATTTTAAAGGTGAAAGGGGAATAAACTAAATAAACCTAATAATATTAAATGATTAGACACTATTATAGGGATTAATTATATGTGGTCAGAAAAAGAATTAAAGTTAAAATGGGGGAGAAATAATAATAACAAAAACTAAAAAGTTAAAAGTTTAAAGGGGGGTAAAAAAAGGAATAGGTTATATATAAGAAATATATATGAATGTAAAATAACAGAGCAGAGTTGAAAAATAATGGGGGGGGGACTTTATATACGAAAAATACGACGATCAAAAAGTCACGACTTTAAGCATCAATAACTCACGAACCAAGCGAGCTACTACGAAAAACTAAAAAGTTATTTCCGTTATAGGACCAGGAGAATAACTTTAGTTAAAAGAATTTTGAAAAAAGCTTAAGTAAAAAGTTAGTTCGTGAAAAAATGGTCAATCGAAAAAAGTGCGTTAACTCGAGAAATACACGGCCGAAAATGTCGAATCAAGGTTGTCAAGACCCTCAAGAATATGAAGAAGAGGAATCGGAAGAGAAAATGAAGATCGGACCAACCGTTCAAAAGTTACAGCAAAAAGAACGAAAAAGTGTTCATAATCAGAATTTTCAAGATTGAACAAGAAATTTCGGCTCAGGTAGCGTGACGTCACGGATAAGAAGTCCAACTCCAATAGCCAACCGTCAACACAAGAAAACCGAAATAATAGAAAGATTAAAATATCAATTAAAAGGGTTTTTAAATAGAAAATAATTTATAAAAGTAATACAATAGAAGAAAACTAAGCCTAGGACAGCTTTTAGCAGAAAAGTTACGGAGTAATTCAGCCGAAAACTTAGAAATCAACAGAAGAGACATTTCTACGCGAAAGGGAGAAAAAGTGGTTACCTTTTGCGGGAAACTTCCCACAAGTAGGGAGAGACAAAATTATTGGTCGTAAGACCGATACTCTAGTTTCAGTCGCCGAGCAGGAAGGACGTTATTTTAGTCGCTCTACTAATTTTTCTAAATTCAACTTCAATAAATTTTAAAGCCAAGTATTTCATGTAATAAAAAGTAACTCATAAAAATTAACTATTTTTGAAAATCAAGAAATAAGAAGATCAATCTACATGGAAGAATCGTCAGCAAGGAATCGTAATTACTACCAGCAGTCCACAACTATAACATAACCAGGAGTTGGAAAGGAGATAATTTGAAGACACCGTTAACCATCTACAGCAAAGAACTTCACAACTTCAAGACCTTCATGTTAAGTGTGAAGGTACACTAAATCTATAAAATAATTCGTAAAAAGTAAACTCATTTAAATTGAAAATTCATTGGGGAATTTTAAATATAATAACTTCTTTAGATTCAAATAATCTCTGCTTTGGTCTAGAATAAGGTTCAAATGTAAATACCACTATTTCAGTCCAGGAAAAACTATTTGTAGCCCTAGCTGGAATAGTCTAGCATTTTTTAACTTTGTGTTAATGAATAAGAAATTTGTGTCATATTAATTGTGTAAAAATATTTTGTTTGTTGTTCTATAAAAGCTACATTGTTTTAAATTGTTTAATGGTTAAGAGGATGTAAAATTTTTATGCTCAAGTGTTAATTCTTTTTATTCACCATACTGGTTGTAAACGTTTCCTTTTTAAATAATTAGAGATTAGAAACGTTATTATTATTAATGTGCTCTGGTATAACATAAAATATAAATAAATAAAAATTATTATCAGAATTCAGGAGCCGATTTCTTCCAAAAGGCACTTCCCCAGAGAGAGAGAGAGAGAGAGAGAGAGAGAGAGAGAGAGAGAGAGAGAGAGAGAGAGAGAGAGAGAGAGAGAGAGAGAGAGAGAGAGAGAGAGAGAGAGAGAGAGAGAGAGAGAGAGAGAGAGAGAGAGAGAGAGAGAGAGAGAGAGAGAGAGAGAGAGAGAGAGAGAGAGAGAGAGAGAGAGAGAGAGAGTGTGTAAAAGTAATTAAAGTAAATGCAGTGAGCACTAGAAATAAAATTCAGGGGATTTTAGGAAATTCAGATTGTAAGTTGTTGGGAACAGACTTAGACTTACAAAAGCCAAGTTTTGCAATAACTTTGATAAAGAAAAATTGTAAAAGTGAGCAACTTGGTCTTGTCTGCGATCGAACTGACACGAACTCCCAACGAGTGGTCTCATAAAGTGAGCGATACGTAGTAAGTGGCGTTCCAAAGCGAGGTTAGATACGCGGCAACACACACACACACACACTTACAGTAATAATGTAATTTACAAATGTATAAAAATGAAAGATAGATTCTAATTTACTATAGTGAGCTCCATCACGGAGTTGCGACATTTCAGAATGCAACCTGCATAGACTTTTAATGAACCGTATCCTGTATCAACCATAATGAGTAAAAGAGAAGGATATAATAACAACCAGTTTGCTTAAATCTGTTTAATATATATACTTGGCATGTAATATAACTATATATAATTTTCTCTGTTATATTTATATATATTTCTATTTTTTTAGTGTTTTATGTTGATCTGAATTGGTTTGTCATAGAAGCCAAATCCTAGTTTTCTAAATGTAATTTGTTTGTGTATATGTAGGTTGGACTGGTCGGTCACATTGTTTTTCTCCCATCGAGCTATATTGTTAGAAATGTATAGAGTATTTCATCCCAAACAGGTTTTAACCTCGGGAAACCCCCCCTTTGCTATTATTTTGTAATACAGCAGGAAGTATTTTTTGTTATTATTATTATTAATATTATTGTTTATTATGTTATTATGAATTTTATTTTATATGTATTACATTTTATAATGTGAACAGTTGTCTATTTTATTATTAAGCATATAAGATTGTAAAATTTTTCCTGTTAAAATTATGTATAAAAGAGGGTCAAATAAATAAATTTTCATTTCATTTCATATAAAGTAAATGAATTTTATTTAGTTTATATATTTTATTTAGCAGAAATATATTTAATGACAAATATTTTATTATTAAAACACAAATATTACCTTCTATCGTTATAAGACCTTCTCCTATGCCATTCTCAATAATCTTGTAAAGCCCTGATTTCAGGGTCATTTTTTTGGAGCTTAGTATAACCTGTCAAATGAAAAATCACAGTATGTTAATAACACACACACACACACACACACACACACACACACACACACACACACACACACACACACACACACACACACACACACACACACACACACACACACACACACACACACACAGATAAATCAAATATTACCAAACAAAAAATATGTGTGGCAATTTCTCCCAAAATTCCTGAGTAATCTATCAAAAATAGAAATAATTGCTAAATAATAAGTGAATTGTTTTGTAATAAGTAATTTTCTCGTGAGAACTTAATTTTGTTGGTATATTTGTTTGGGCCAATAACCTCCACATGTCATCAAATTTTTGATCGATATAGTGTTCAATTTGAGTAATTGGGTGTTTTAAGGTCGTGCCCAAAGTTAATTTTCACTTTTTAATAGATCACTTCCAAATCTGCATTTTTGAAAAATAGATGACGATAGAGTTGTTTGTTGACCCTTATGAGCCATGTGTGTGTATAAAAATAGATTTAGAATTTCTGCTATTGCAACTACTCTTAAATTTTGAGTTATAACAAAATGAAAAAAGCATATTTTTTTATCAAAATGTAGCCTACACACACACACACACACACACACACACACACACACACACACACACACACACACTGCGACGGTTTGGAAAAAGCCAAACGTCTCAAGTCCATTTAAAACAAGTTAAATTCCCGCGATAAAGCCTAGTGGATGAGGGACTAGGGGGAGCGATGACGTCACGGCAACAGGTGTCGAACACTGCATGTTGAATCGTGTACAATCGTTCTGTCTGGTTTCTTATTTTATTAAAATATTAAATTATTAAAATAAATTAATGTACAGTAGAATCAACCGATTAAGAATATCAAAGAATAAATTTAAAAGTAATTAAAACAAAAAAGTTATTCAAGTTTTTATAGGGGCTCAAAAACCTAAAATTTGGAAAATACTTAAATTCAAAATTCAAAAAACGTAGAGTCATAACTCAGAGGGGAACTAATAATAATCATAAATAAAAAATATGAATTAATAATAATTAACAGGTGAGAATGGACTTAGAAAGTCATTCTTGGGGAGTTTTTTGGAATTTTTGAGTTGAAGGGGGGATCATTTAAAAAATAATAATAAGTACTATTGTAGAGACCACAATAGGGCACAATAATATGTACTTAGAATCAAATTTGAGAATAAAATAAGGGAGATATAATAATTACAAAACGTAAAACTTCAAAGCCCAAAAGCGGGTAAATTAAACGTTAAAGGGGTAAAGTTAAATGATAATTATAGATATATAGTAAGTAAAATTGTAAAACACCAAAGCAGAAGTAATAATATATAATGGGGGGGTTTTTATGAACATAAACTCATACGACACAAACTTAAGGACTTCAAACGCGAATAACTCGACAACCAAACGAGTTATGTAAAAAGTAAAAACATAGTTTTTCGTCGTAGTAGAAGAGGAACAAGATTTCGTCAAAAGAATTTTGAGAAAGGACTTATCTCAAAATTTGAAAAGGAGAAAAATCAAATTTCGGGAAAAGGGCGATAACTCGCGAACGAAGCGTAGTAGAGCGATGAATCAAGTTCCACAAGACCCACAAGATGGAAAGGAAGAAGAATCCGAAAGGAACTTTAAAATCGGTTCGAGCGTTCGAAAGTTATAGCGAGTTGAACGAAAAAACGTCAAAAGTAGAGATTTTCATGCAAAAACATGAAAAGTTGCGCGCGCATCTTCAAGCGGAGTCTAAAGTCAGAAACATCATGTTGCCAACATGGATCAAAGATAACGTTAAAGAAAAAATACTATAAATTATTAATTAAAAGGTGTTTTAATTAATAATAAAGCAAGAAAACTATTCATTAGTCAAAAAATAGGACTAATAAAATATATAGTGTAATTATTTCAGACCAAAAGGGCCTGAAAACACATAATATATGGAAAATACCTTTTTCCCAAAAAGGGAGGAAAATTGGCTCCAGAAAAGTGGATTAATTCCCACTGACAGGGAGACCGAGATTTATCCGTCGAAAGACGGTTACTTTTTGATTTGGAATCGACGCTGAAAGGACGTTTCTTCTGCAACCGACTCTGAGCTGAGAGGAAGATTCAACTGTCACTCTACTAATTGGACTTAGAATAATTTCAACTTTAATCGATCTTCAAGGCGACTTAGAAGAATTCGATACCAGCATTCAACTACATAGCAGCTTACAGACTCTGGATAAACAACATCACCACAACATCATTATTATAATTTTACCTAATTATACAACAAATTCCAAATCCAACTAGAACTTCTATTAAAGTGTGAAGGTATCTTATACTTAAGGAATAATTCGCAAATATTAACTTCTTTTTAAATATAACGTCATTAGGGGAATTATTAAAAATTAAATTCATTTTAAACCTCTGCTTTGGTGTTGAAAATTATTAATAATTTAAATACGACTTTTTCAGTACAGGAAAAACTGTTTGTGGTTCTGTCTGGAAAGTCAAGCGCTTTTATTTTGTTTAATATATAGATAATATTACATTAATTAATTTTGTCAAGTAAATAAATAGTTGTGTTATTGTTCAATTAAATTGTTTGGTGGGATTAAAAAAAAAAAAGTTTTGAATATAAAATTTTTCTGTGCAAAAGAGAAAATAATATACAAATAATTCATTTCTAAATTTTGTTGTGTTTTTAATATATATCCATTCTGTGTATGCTATTAACCTTGTTTTAACATAAATTTTATATATGTGCTCTGGTAATATAATTTGAAAATTTTAAAAGTTATCATCAGAACTTAAGAGCCGATTTCTCCCAAAAGGCACGACCTTGGAGAGAGAGAGAGTTAATCTTAAAAGAGTTAAATAATCGAGCATTGAGATAAAATTCAGGGAATTTTGCGTTAATTAAAATTTAGTAAGTTTATGAGGACAAGCTCATACTTATTAGAGCCAAGAGTTGCAAAATCTTTGATTTAAAAAAGTAAAAGTGAGCACCTTGGCCTTGCCCGCGCTTGATCTGAAAAGAAAGGTGGTTCGCCCAGTCGGTGGTGATCGTACAGCGAGTTTAAGAGTTCGTGATAATAGTGTTCCAAAAAAGGGAACAAGAATCTTAAATTCGTCGGAGACAGAGAGACACGCAGCGTGGCAACACATACACACACACACACACACACACACACACACACACTCAAATACTACTCGAACGTGTTAGTAGGTGCCTATTATAAGATGCAAACATGCAATTTTAATTTTCTCAAACTCTACTCGAACGATGTTGATTAAATTTTGCTGAAACGTTTTCCTTAAGAACCCAAATAAAATGGGTTTGTAGTCATTTAATCCAAATTGCCTTTTTTGCCGTTATTAGTCCAAAAGTGAAAATAAATTTTGTACGCCTCACGCTACCCCTTTGCCGTTACGGTAAATAGTTGTGTGTGTGTAAATATAAGTATATATAATTGCAATGTCTAACTTGTAAATAAATAACGCACACCAGAGAGAGAAACACTGGACTGACCAAGGCCATGCAGAGTGGGAGACATACGCGCAACCCCAGACGACTAATAAATACGGGCCTATCAAAATAATTCTGTTTCACAGAGTGACCTAGAACACTCCTAATTATTGTTTCCTAACTATATTTCCTTCAGTGGTCTCTCGGCTGATCCCGGCAGCACGGACACCTTGTTCGTTGTCTCAAGGCTGATTCATCCTGGACGAACTTCTCAATTTCCCAGTGGTCTGTCGGGTGATCCCGACGCCACTCTACTTCATTCGTTATCAGAGGGCTGATCCCCTCGGAACGAACTCCTTTCTAACTCTTACCAAGTCATTTCCTCCTGAATATGCATATTGTCGGAGCCGTTCTGATACCTAAATCATTTATCCTCAGTCTAAAGTAAAATCCCAGCTACGACATTTCAAAATTGGTTGCAGCGATTTCTATGATATTTTTGTAAAATGTGAAAGTTTATAACATAAAAAAATCTACCGAACTGAATGTAAATGAAATTAATGTTTTTGAGCAAATGTAAAACTATCACCATCTCTGTTAGGTGTTATCCAAATATGGATTTTGTTTTACCACTCTTTGATGTAGAATAATTTTTTTAGATATTTTACTTTACAAGTCGGCATCCATGGTTAATTTTCACTGTTTACCAATTACTTCGGAAACGCTATTTTTTGGGTAAATAGCGAACGGTACTTTATCTTTGGGTTCTTAGGTGAAAATATATTGAAAATAATTGTTACAGTGTTTAAGAAAACGAAAGTTTTATAATTTTACTGACAGGTGTCATCAAATTTTAAATTATCGAAAAGTTTATATGCGGATACATTTTGGCATTCGCCCATCACTTTCTCTGAGATTATCAAAATGTGTTTCGAAGTAGGTCTTCGATCAATCTTCTTAGTTTCAAAACATATTAGCGAAGTGGTCTTAATTTGTATAACTCTCCATCAATTATTCTTAGATTATAAACAGTCCTATAATTCCGCCTATAGAAGAAAGTTGAACCTTATTATGAAGGGCTCTGGTGTTTCAGGAAAAATAATACGGCTTGTTAAAATGACACTAGCACGTGTAAGAGCTGGAGTTAGGATTCAAAGTAGAAAGCCTGAAGAGTGTAAAACAAAAGAAAGACTGCAGCAAAGGGATGTCCTGGCACCCCTGATTTTATATCTAAGGGAGAACGATTGTAATAGTTCGTTTATGCGGACAAACTGTCATACTCAGAAATTCTGAAAGGTTGAAAAAAGCATTTGGAAGAAGAATCGAAAAATGTTGGCTTAGTAGGAGGTATAAATAAGACTAAATATATGGCTAGCTCAAGGGAGGTAAATATTGAAGGTTTTAAGTTGAGTAGTTAAAGTTCGCCCTATACCTACCAAAGAATAATTAATTTCAAATATTTTGTATCATTACTTACCTTACCCACTACAGAGTTGATGCAGAAATAAAAGCAATAATACAAAGTAATAGATGTTATTTTTATTCACAATGTTATTAAGATCAAAGAAAATATCCAAAACAACAAAGATATCTATCTATAAAATGGTAACTAAACGAGTGGTTACTTATGTACAGACTTGGATAACATCGAAATATTAGAAAGGACTAGACACTTTCGAAAGAAAGATCTTGAGGAATATACTTTCCACTAACTTTCATAACGATATACAAACAAATAAATAGTTAAAAGTGTTATACGTATAGTCTGTGTTGATCAATAAAGTTGAAGAAATGTGACGGGTCGTTAAGCCATGGAGACCAAAAGAAGAAAGTAAACACTGTGAAGAAGATTTATGTTTATAAACAAGGAGGCAAATTAAAAGATCACAGAAGAGATGGTTCAAGGAGGTGAGAGAAGACTTTAGAGTGATGGCTGTCAGAAATGTAAAAGGATACACCTTGAGATAGAAAATAATAAAAGAAGTTCTTGGAAAGGGCCACGATACACGTTTGTAGCGCCAGAGAGAAAGGACATGAAGTTACCCCTAACTACCATATTTTCATTTTCGGGTACTTTTAATTATTTACTGTTTCATTTTGTCTCTGGTCGTGTTTATTTTCAATTCAGACTTACCTCCACGTCTTGTGATGTCTTAATGAAGACATAATACTCCGAGCCAAGCCAAAATCCCGTAAGTGGTTCTTCGTTTTTGCAAACATCTGTAAGTATCGGTAGGATATCTGAAAACGATGTCAAAACATTGTAATAATGTATTTATTTACGTCTAGTTCAAATACTTGTTTTCACTCGGACTTCTATCAAAACTATAATATCGGAATTATATTTTAGAGTATTATATTACTCATAGGGAAGTAAATATTACCGTCGCAAAAACGTGTTAAGTGGTCTGTCCGGAACGTATAATTTTGTTCCTTTGTTTGCAGAGTTTATATAAGTATACCCGTTTCATTCCGTTCTGAAAGAAATCTCCGTAACAATTAAACTTCTAAATAGAGTTTATTATTATTATTTTTTTTAAATATCTCTAGATCTTTTAAACAGATTTTATTGAAACCTTATACAAACTGTTCGTTATTAACTCTAGAATACGTCTGAATGATTTGTTTCGACTCGATATTATTATTGTTTATAAAAATACAAACCATAAATAGAATGATGTATCTTTATAATTAAGTGATGAAAATAGTTGAATTTGGAATAAAATTGATTTTATCAAGTACAAAAACACCACAAATTAAAAAAAATATATATTGAACGTAATATCCAAAAGGAATAGCGAATTGACTGAGAAATATTAACAAGATATCACTCCGTTGACCTTGACCTCAACTGTTCGAAGGAAAATATAAAGAAGACAAATATGCAAGTAAGCAAAGATTTTGTTACACGGGTTAGAAATTCAATTTTCCAAACTATATACAAGCAGTTATTCTACTTTAGTTTCATGTTTGTAAGTATTCAAGTCACTTTAATTTATTTTGAAAATATGGTACAGGAAAAAATAATTTTTTTACGTTACTTGTTTTTACTTATTTAACGAAGACAGACGATGGATAAAATAGGTAACATATACAAATTATTCTACGATTGAAAAATAAATAAAAGGTCAAAGAAACCCATTTAAACTAACTTGCATCGTAACATACCAATGTTTACTCTGATATTTTGGAGTGGCTGAAACTATGTCTAATTTGCTTTGTCTATAATTTAAGTATTTTAGAAAGTTATATTTCAAGGCTCTAATTGATAACAATACATGCTTATATTTAATGGAAAAGATTAAAATCATGATAAAACACGCGATTATATACAGATACGACTTAATCAATTAATTTAGTTATAACTAAGATAAATAGTTTTTAATTATATACTGTATAGCCTTCCTTATATTTTTATTATTTATCTAATTTAAACTTTATCCGTCTATCATAAAACATAAAAACAAATAGATTGAAAATTCATAATTTTTTTGTGTTGTTAAAATATTTTTTGTTTGTTTCTTTAAATACTATCTTAAGTTCTGTAACTATTCTGTAAAATAATCTCAACATTTTTCTTGTATTTTAGAGGGGAAATGATAATTATTGTAATCGTGAAATTTATTGTGTATATCAACTCGAAAAGTGGAGCCATCCATTGTCTATATGATGTATTATTTATAAAAAAATTTGGAATATAAACCACAATCTATCTAAAAATCCCGAATGCTTAAATTCAAAGGAAATCTTTTCTTAATGAAGCTTTATATTTTATTTAATATACGTTGCGAATTTCTTGCATCTAACTAAATGTTTTGAGCTGGACATTAATGAGTCACCACAATTGCTTATACATACTTATATAATATTTATATCAGTATAATACACTTATATGTATTGTACATAATATATATTTGACAACATACCCATATAGTTTGACAGTAAATATGGCTACGCTTGGTTTCAAAACATCAAATAGAAGTATTGCACATGAATATTGTACTGAATTTTCTATAATGGGGATTAAAATTTTTATGTTTTTTTTTTATTTAAAATATTGGGTTTTGCATTCAAATAGTAATGAACCGAAAATATACGTATATTCATGATTTTGTCTGTATAGTTTCATTGATTCGATCAGTAGTACCACGTTTTCATTTGAATTTAAAGCAAAATCCCATCCGATAATTTGTATATTAATCATCTACTCATTATAATCTGTGCCATAGAATTGTATTTTTCCCACCACAACTCTCACGGTTCAAAGGTTTAAGGGATCATCCAGAAATAAGATTTATTAAAAGAGTAATCTCTTCAGTTCAGGATACATAGCAATGATGATGTCAAAATAAACAAACTGTTTTAGGTAATCTTTTGCATTGCATAGTGTTCAAGAGTAATTCTATAACGCAAGGAATTATACGTTACCATTTGCACTGGTGCCAAGAAATAAATTCCCAATGCCAAGAAGGGGATAACCTTTTGGACCGGGAATTTTCTCCGTCAATTCCAAAAAACTCTTATCAAAGGAGTAAAAGGTTTTTCGTATGTAGAACAGTAAAGAGCAGATGATGATAATAAGGAGAACCAAGAATCCATTGAACATTGTTTTAGTCTGCAATTGGAAAAAACAATTTCTGAAAATAATTAATTATTAAATTTTAAGAGTCCATAAATAAACAATGAAATTTAGGGAAATAAATTACAACTGATATTATTGTTATAATTTGTTTCTCATTATTTGTGTATATAAAAACTAATACAAGAATATTAACTCTTATAATCAGCCAAAAAGCTTGACCATCATAAACCATGAAACGGTTCAACATATCCTAGTTTCCTAAAAAAAAGCTTATTATTTTCTTAACTAATTCCTAAAACATGGTTTGCCATCAACAGAAAAGTACAAAAAATAAACAATTAAAACGAGATAATAATTTACTTATTCGGAATAGAAACATTGTTTTACAGTTAATTCACAAACCTTAGTTTTCATATTTCTTGCTTAAATTGTGTACGCCTTTTGCAAAAAATACAAAAATTGGTGTGTACTTTATGCATAACTCTTCCTTACTTTAATCAAATCCCTTTTTTATTTGTATTTATTACCCAGTCCTAAAGTATTTTAAACATCATAGTTCTTACCCAACCTAAAAAAGTATTTTAACCTTTGTTAAATAACAAAATATGGCCTTTTTTAACTAAGCCAATAATGCTTAACAAAATAAACCCCACTACATATATATTTAGACCATTACATACCTTATACCAACCTTATACCACTATGCCCTAATCTAACCTACGCTACTACATACATACCTACACTACTACATACATACCTACACTACTACATACATACCTACAGCTCTATATACACACATACACGACTACATACATACCTACACTACTACATATTTACCTTCACTACTACATACATACCTACAGCAGTAGATAATACCTACAACACTACATACATACCAACACCACAACATACATACCTACACAACTACAAATATACCTACACCACAACATACATACCTACACAACTACATATATACCTACACAACTACATATATACCTACACCAGTACATATATACCTACACCACTATATCCATACGTGTACCACTACATACATACCTTACCAAACTAAAAGTGTAGGTATGTATGTAGATACATACCTACACTACTACATACATACCTACACCAGTACATATATACCTACACAACTACATATATACCTACACAACTACATACATACCTAAACCAGTACATACATACTGCTACGTATCGAACCCCCATTGGAACGGCACTCACCACGAACCCCCTTTACTTTTGTAACCCCTCGTAGGGAGTTCGAGTCAGTTCGATCGCGGACAAGACCAAGTTGCTCACCTTTACAATTTTTCTTTATCAAAGTTATTGCAAGATTTCTTTGCACACTGAATTTCTTTTATAACTTTGACGCTCTCTCTCTCTCTCTCTCTCTCTCTCTCTCTCTCTCTCTCTCTCTCTCTCTCTCTCTCTCTTCTCTCTCTCTCTCTCTCTCTCTCTCTCTCTCTCTCTCTCTCTCTCTCTCTCTTCTCTCTCTCTCTCTCTCTCTCTCTCTCTCTCTCTCTCTCTCTCTCTCTCTCTCTCTCTCTCTCTCTCTCTCTCTCTCTCTCTCTCTCTCTCTCTCTCTCTCTCTCTCTCTCTCTCTCTCTCTCTCTCTCTCTCGGGAAATGCCTTTTGGAAGAAATCGGCTCCTGAATTCTGATAATAATTTTTATTATATATTATACCAGAGCACATTAATACTCATAACGTTTTTAATCTCTAATTATTTAAAAATTAAATGTTTAAAACCAGTATGGTGAATAAAAAAAAACACTTGAGCATAAAATTTTTATATACTCTTAACCATTAAATAATTTAAAACAATTTATCTTTTATCAAACAACAAACAAAATATTTTTACACAATTAATAGGACACAAAATTCTTATTCATTAATACAAAATTTAAAAATGCTAGATTATTCCAGCTAGGACTACAAATAGTTTTTCCTGGGCTGAAATAGTTGTATTTACGTTTGGACACTTATTCTAGACTAAAGCAGAGTATACTTGAATCTAAAGAAGTTAATATATTTAAAATTTCCCCAATGAATTTTCAATTTAAATGAGTTTACGAATTATTCTATAAATTTAGTGTACCTTCACACTTAACATGAAGGTCTTGAAGTTGTGAAGTTCCTTGCTGTAGATGGTTAACGGTGTCTTCAAATTATCTCCTTTCCAACTCCTGGTTATGTTATAGTTGTGGACTGCTGGTAGTAATTACGATTCCTAGATGATTAGTCTTCCATGTAGATCTATCTTCTTATTTCTTGATTTTCAAAAATAGTTAATTTTAATAAGTTACTTTACTACATAAAATACTGACTTTAAAATTTATTGAAGTTAATTTAGAAAAAAAATGTAGAGTGACTAAAATAACGTCCTTTCTCCTCGGCGACAGATACTAGAGTATCGGTCTTACGACCAATAATTTTGGCTCTCCCTTCTTCTGGGAATGTTTCCCGCAAAAGGTAACCACTTTTTCTCCCTATGTGGTTAAATGTGAATTTGTCTCTTCTGTTAATTTATAAGTTTTTGGCTGAATTACTGCGTAACTTTGCTGCTAAAAGCTTAACTATGCTGAGTTTTCTTCTATTGTATTACTTTCATTAATTATTTTCCATTTAAAAACCCTTTTGATTGATATTTTAATCTTTCTATTATTTCAGGTTTCTTCCGTTGACTGTTGGTAATTGTAGGTGGGCTGCTAATCCATGACGTCACAATACCTGAGCACAGATTTCCTGTCGAATCTTGAAAACTCTGTCTAAGAACACTTTTTCGTTCTTTTTGCTGTAACTTTTGAACGGTTGGTACAATCTTCAGTTTCTCTTCGGATTCCTCTTCTTCATACTCATGAGAGTCTTGACAAACTTGATTCGACGTTTTAGGCCGCGTATTTCTTGAGTTACCGCACTTTTTTCGAATGTCTATTTTTTCATAAACTAACTTTTTTCTTAAGTCTTTTTTTAAAATTCTTTTGCACTAAATTTATTCTCCTGGTCCTATAACGGAAATAACTTTTTAGTTTTTTGTCGTAGCTAGCTTGGTTCGTGAGTTATTGATGCTTGAAGTCGTGATCTTTTGATCGTCGTATTTTTCGTATATAAAATCCCCCCTCCCCATTATTACTTTTAAACTCTTCTCTGTTATTTTACATTTATATACATTTCTTATATATAATCTATTATTTTTTTATACCCTTTAAACTTTAATTTAACCGCTTTTGGGCTTTAACTTTTTAGTTTTTGTTATTATTATTTCTCCCCCATTTTAACTTTAATCCCTTTTCTGACCACATATTAATTTTCCCTACTATTGTCTTTTCATTTTCTATTATTAGGTTTATTTAGTTTATTCCCTTTTCACCTTTAAAATCTCAAAAAACTCTCCAAGAATGACTTTTCAAGTCCTTTTCTCCCTTATTATTATTATTATTATTATTATTATTATTTCATTTTTATTGTCGATTATTTTTATGTCCCCTACGGTTTATGACAATATTGCTTTTGATTTTTAATTTTCCCCTTTTTGCAAATTTTAGGTTTTTTAGCCCATCTAATTTCCTTAATAACTTTTTTGTTTTAAGTTCAATTACATTTATTTTTTGATATTATTAATCGTCTGCTTCTACTGTATCATTATTTAGTTTTATATTTTAGTTTTTTAATAAAATTGGAATCCCTAAAACTGTTTCGTCAAGCTCAGACCTGCAAGATTTTGCCTGGCCTCGCGTGACGTCATCGCCTCTACCTTATTCCACCTTAACGAAGTTTTAGCGCGGCAATTTAAATGTTTTAAATTAGCCTTGAGACGACTGACTTTTCCAAGCTGTCTCAATACCTACACACCTACACCACAACATACATACCTACACCACTACACACTTACCTACACCACAACATACATACCTATTCCAGTAGTTTTTTTAATGTTTTTGATTTTACAATTGTTTAAAAATGATATTGCTCTCTAATAATATTTTCTACAATTTTTACTTTTTTGATATATATAAATACTCTAAACATCAAAATTGTTTTGCTCTTGAGGTGTAAGATTTCATTCTCTCTAAATTAGTTCATTTTTTAAATAATAGTGTCATTTATGTTCTTATTATTTTTAATATTGTATATCCGTTTGTTTTTTATTCTTTTGTACTTTATGTTTAGATTATAGTTTATTAAAGTACTTACTAGTAGATTAAAGTAGATCATACTTTATGTATTTGTATATTTTATTAAAAACAGAAATTTGGTTAAATGTGACAATCATTTTATATTTCTAATTATTATTTTTCATTTAAAGTAATACATTATGCCATTATAGTTATTGTATCTGTGTTATAACATTATGAGGGAGTGATATAAATAAATAAATTTTAAAATATAAGATTTAAGTTATAACAATACTGTAAATATCTTATTTAAAAAACGTTTTTTTATAAGTTTAAAGTTTTACGTAAATTCCATTTTTTTATAATCTGAGCAAGAATTTTTGTTTAAATAAAACTCAAAACGTATCTTTTCACAAAATATGAATTTTCCTTACAACTGTATATCTGTTCATAATGCTTGTGAGAGAATAAACACTTTAAAGTACAAAAAGAATAGAGATTCAATACCTAAGTATGTTTATAAAAACATATTATAAATAAACTAAGTCTTAAAACCAAAAACTTTCTAATTTTATAATATTAAAATTACTTAATATAGGTACGTTACATTATATATTATATATATATCAGAAACAAATTAACAGTTATATATAAACCTGACTAACTTTACCTTAATATTGAATTTAAAATCAACTTCAGTGCTTTAAATCTACGGCAATACCAATTTCAAAACATAGCTGTGACTTTAATTTAACTGTCTTTGTTTAAAAAATGAAACACTTTGCATACAATCAAAATTTACGTACAATGCAGTTGTGAAGTAAATGCAGTATGACTATGTGAACCTATTATTTGGCCTTTGTGTATTTTTAATATCAGTTATGGTTATTCACTAATACGTCTGAGCTGATTTTAAAATTGACGATATCAATTTTTTAGGTAGATAGAATAGATATAATTTTCATATGTAAGTTATTATTTAATCTCTTTACTTAGTATAAAGATGTTATGTGATTGGTCAAAAATCAGTGTCAAGTTTTTCGTGAGTAGTTTGTTTTATTTAAAACGTAGTCTATCGTTAGTCATTTGTACAGCCCAAACAAGTAAATTGAATATTGTACGTGAAATTTTAGTTATATATCGAGATTTTATCGCATTTCGGATCAATTCCACTTTTAAAAACTATTTACGTATTGTTTCATCCTTTTACAGAATCCCCTTACATAACTACCTCAACCTTCCCTCTCTACTACCTCTAGGCTCCAGGCTCATCTGTAATTTATTGACTATTGACGTGAGTTATATAAAACTATTTCATTGTGGAACCAAGCAGCATGTAAATAGCTTTTGACAATGATTTCCATACTAAATGTACCAACATACATTAAGACGACGCAAGAAATTGGAGAAGAATGTACACAAAATACATATATGTATGTAATTTGTAGAACAAGAAAATGTAAATAATACAAAGTATACATTATATGTTTGTAATTTATATCAACGTCTATATATATATCAACAATTTTTGTAGCTTTGAGTCCTTAAGGACTAAATATATATATATATATATATATATATATATATATATATATATATATATATATATATATTCCTATTATCCTAATTATCTATCATTCAGCAGATTGGAACGGATTATTTCTATAAATAAAAATATTCTATACAAGCGACTTTTCTCACATATGAAAATCTCCATTTTTCATCAAGAAAAATAAACCTGACCTTTCTATATCTGATCCGGGCATTATGATATACGTACAGAGGCTGCGTCTGGAGTTGAGGTTCCTATAAATCAATCTGTAGCGTTAGATTTGATAAGTCGCCTGTAAGAAAGTTATTTGAAGAGGTGAATAGCTTACGTAATCCTAACCTTAAAGATTCGTATTCATTTCCTTTACTAAATCAAATTAATTCTACTAAGCTTAGGCTCCCAGTGGTTTCTTATGAAAAGAAGCTATTTCCAATAATATTTATTCAAAGTAAAGTTTTAATTTTAACTGTCTCATATATATGCACAGTGCAGAGAAAATTATGTGATTAGTATTAAATTCTATGTTTATTTTTACGTAGAAATGTTAGTTTTGTTTTAAATTTGATTTTTTTTTTCTTTCTTTTTTTTCTTTTTTTCATAAGACCAGAACATTATAATTTGATTTTCTCAAACAAAATATATTTACCAAAAATGTGGAGTTTGGAGATCGGAAAAAGTCAAAAACAAAAACGAAATACCTTTTCATTGATCTGTTATAAATGACATAATTTCTCAATTTAGCTCAACATATAAGTGAAAAAAGAAGAAAATAATAACGTCAACAAACTACTGTGCCACGTAAACGAAATTTGTACTTCATGAGTGTTTGGGGAAAAAAACATAAGGCCTAATATCATTTGATAGATATCCTTGAAAAACTAAATTTCAATAATCAAGTACGAGATATATATTTAGGACGCGTTTATGTCACCAGGAAAGCAATTTTATATATTAATTAAATTTATAAATAATAATTTTATTAAGAAAAGACGTAAAATTGGTAAAAAATTATTTGCGTAAACCGTTCCTTCATCTTGACTAATCTGATTATTATAAACAAAATTTGTAATAAAATAAATGATTGGTTTGAAGGAAGTTTGTAAACACTATGTGACTTGTTCAGTTTCTCAAAAGTTGAATTACGCCGCTTTAACCTGAAGTTTAAAACATGTTCTTATGAAAATGTATCCATTTTAATATGTTATTTTAAGAGCCATTAATTTTCGAAGTATAAGATTTTTTTTTTTCAAATTACAGTTTGCAAATCTGAATTATAATAAGATGATTTATACGGGATTTTCTAAGAAAAAACAACCATCTCAACAGACAATTAAAAATTTCAATAGATCGAAAGTCTCTCGATTTTGCCTAACAGCAAATAATGAATAATATATAGCAACCTTCAAACAATTTAACTACATTATGGTTCCAGTACTATATTATAAACAATGTAATGGACACCATCATGGTACTTATCCAGCTATATCATTGAATGAAATAAGAAGATTTTCTAAATGTAATGTCCAAAACTTAGTTTATAACTTGGGCCTTGTAGAAAATGTTAAATCTTATTGGAAAGATTAAGGGTGTTTTCGCTCGTGTCAGTGTCCTTGTACTTTTATGTGGAAAAACTCAACCCTCTATGTTCGTGTTGAGATATCATCTATATTAATTTAACATTTTTTTAGGGAAGTCAGAGATCGCTATTTTTCATCGTAACGTGGTCGGGTTGGTACCATTACATGCAGAATTAAAATCTGCAAATTTTTATCTAATTTAGTCTAATTAAACTTTAATAACACATGAGATATGAATAAAAAAACTGTTAAAAACACCCGAGATTTTGACATTTTAAATTCTATTTTTCTGAATTTCAATAGTGTTATTTGAGCACAATTTCATGTTCTTATCTTTATTTCGGTGGCCTATTATTATTATTGTGTTTACGTACAGATGACCAGGACGACGGAATGACCGAAAATCAATTTCTCGGTTCCCTAAACCCATAAAACTTGATGATCAGTCAGGAAACAAAGGTAGACATTTTTGAAAATTTCCAAACTTAGCCTATACTTCGAATACTAATTAAGTAAAACCCTAATAAATCTCTTTTTTATCTCTCATTCTTAAATCAGCTTGTCAATGATTTACTACACATAATCCCTGTAGAAAACACATTTTTTAAACCAAAGCTTCAACACAATATTTAACTAAATGAGCGGGTGATAATATCTGTCTCATGAGGACAAGTCAGTAACTGAAATAGTTTGTCTACTTAGTTTTGATTTTTTAATAATTTTTTCCATATATAAGTTTAAAATCAAACCAGCAAGAGCAGTCCCTACCGTCTTACACTTTCGCCTTCTAAAAAAAATTTAAGCTCTATTTAAATATATGTTTGTGTAGAACATTTTGTGTGTACAAGTGTAATGATAAATATTTTTGTTTGCTTTTATTTTTCGCACAAATATACTTTTTTATATAAACTTCAATAAATCGACGGTTAAAAAGTGTAGATTTATAATTTTAAATTGACGTTATAGTTTAATTATTGTAGCTCGTGGATTACTGAAGATGGCGATATTCTCGTTGAAACGTGTTAAGTTGATAAATTTGTTACAAGTTTTAATTTAATATTAAACGGTAGCTGTTTAAAATGTTTTGTTTAATAATAATTTTTCAATAGTTACTATACTAAAATAGATATTAAGACTTCAGCTTTATTGTTCGATTAACCCACAAAGGTTCATCTATAGTGAGTGTGGACGTGTCAAACCCGATTGACATTAGCTGGATATACAAGTTTTTTAAGTGGTTTGTGATTAGGTCTATCTCATATTTCCTGTTAAGTCTTCCTTGACCAACTGTTGCTCTCTTCTGACTCTGACACTATTAGAGAATTCGAAGGTCTTTATTTCATGTTCATTTCCCCCCTTTTATTATATACCTATAATGAACGAGAGATTTTTTGCCTTTAAACTACAAAAGAAAGAAAAAAAGGCGATTATTAAATGGCTATTTGAAGAGTTTGAGAAGTTTACATTCACCAGAGGAACCTACATTCGAATAATATATTATTTTGTGATATTGGTAAACATGTTAAACTAATATCTACATCGTAAAATAAGCTAATCCCAATATAATGATTTAAATAATTCGCATTCAATAGAGTTCATAACAAATCTATGGATTTATTTGTCTACTAATAACTACATCAACTGTAGCCTTGCTTGGTAGTAGACTTATAATAATATAGAGATTACTTCACACACGAAATCTTGACATTTTCAGTAGTCAGTATAGATACTCCTTAGGGACAATATAAATATCCTTACTATTCAGATATAGAACTACGGATTAATCAATCCAAAAAGGTATATGAGTGCAGGTTGATAGTTACTGGAATACAAACGACTTATTAAATGTGGCTTCTCTCAATAAACATATCCCGAATGGGAATTTCAACACCTGTGAGACAGCTCTACTTTTCTTAAGGGTGTGTAGTAAATTCAAATACAACGCAGAGATTTGTATTCTAGTTAGAGTGTAGCTATGAAGTACAGATTTGTGTTTAATATCAGGTAATTATACTTCTACAATCGAATAGATTATATCCTGTAAAAAGTATAAAGGATATTTTATAAATTAACATTCCCTACGACATTTTCTTAATATTATATCTTGGTAAAGTATTACACAACTTGTCAGAAAAGTCAGCAAATATTTCCTTCGAGATTGTGAGACGTTCTGTCAAAAATAAAATATCTTCTTTTATAACAGTATATCTCCAACAACTGAAAATGTATTAATAATAGACCTCCTTTTGGTTGTGAAGAAAATATATTTTTTTATTAGATACATTGCTAAATATTTCGATGTATTAGCCTAAATCTTTATCAATTGCAAATTAAAATAGTCAAATTATAAAAAATATTTAGTAGTGTTTCTAATTATCAAGCTTCATGGCATTTATTATTATAAAACGGTAACTATAATCCTTTGACGCTTCAAGAAATAAGAATAAAAAATTATAATGAACACAAATTCCAAACTAACCCTATTTCAAATAATCACCATAACCAAAATGCAGCACGACCATTTAATTCACACTTTCGATCTTTTATACAATTAAGAAATCTTTGAAACCTTTTAATTTATTAAATATGAAAATCAGAACAAGTTTGAGATCAGAACCAATAATTCAAATCTAGTACCTTTTACGAGTGTCTTAGTCATCATTTTTAGGTCAAAACACTAGATACTGTAAAAAGAAGAAATATAAGACAGAAAGAACGACTAACAATTGTAAAATAAATGGTCTTCAGACAAAAAAATGAATAGAGATTCTAGAGAAATGCAAAATTGTAAAAAAAGAATGTACACAATGGATCACCATTAAATAATAAAAAATTATGAATGTAATAAATAACACCGTTTTGGTAAGCCATATTAAACGTATATATTGCTTCACGATACGAATTCTATAGCTACCATTGTGTATATTTCATCTTTATCGATCTTGAATTGAATTCTCTACTATTTCTTTAAAGTAGTATTCAATTTAAAAAAACAATAATCTATATTTTGACGTATAATAACCTTTAATTCATTCTAGTAAAGTATGTGTTATCCGTAATAAGTCACACAAACTTTTAAAGATTAGAAACTTTTATAACAAGCTTGTAAAATAATATAAAGGTTCACGTCATTCTTAAATCGTGTTTTGTCAATTTTCAGTTAATACATATTGTAGAGCCAATGTATTTCGTAATGTATCAGGTAAATATTGTTACTTCAGTCCCATATTTTTTTCTATTTTTATTTATACAAATAAGCACTTTTTAAAATTTTAATACACGACCAGGTTAGCTAGCTGGTACAAGAAAATGAGAAGCCGAGGTTAAAAAAAAAAAATTAACGTGTAACATCGTCACATCCAAGATCACTTTAGCTGGCCCTTCATGTGTGTCGTTTTTTTTATTAAAACTTTTGTAAACAATCAAAGGAATTTCCTAAAAATAAATCCTTAGATCTGACTATGACGGTTTACTGTCGAATTCTTTAATCGAAAGTAGACTTTCATAGGATTGTCGTAAAGGAAACAGTAAAGATAACTACAGTATATCTATTGAAACTTAAAAAACTACATTTTGTCTAAAAACAAAGTTGAGTTTACGAAGTATGTTATTTGTAGATTGTATTCAAGTACATTTAGTCCTGACATAAAGTTGCATCTATGACACTCGGTATGCAGCTGGTAGCTGGCATGATATGAAGCGAATTGCTTGCACTGCTTTTTATGCATCTGTTCATTTCCCGACTATAACCAGTTAAGTACTGCTAACAGATCCAAAGTTGTACAAAATTAACTATTACAGGTTGTTTAAATATTTTTTATTTTTGGGTTGAAATGATAGACTGATAAACAACTTCTTTAAGAAACAATATATATACAAATTGGAATGCAACCCTTAGGTAATTTCTGAACGAGTATGAATGGACACATCTAACCTTCACTAAACCTCATAGGTTTACAAAACCTCATACTTTCATTTTTTTATAGGTAAAAATGTTTTTCCGCCCTTTTGGGATAAAAGGGGGACCTTTATTTTCTCAATAGCAACCCTAATCGTATAACACATTTTTTTAAGGGCATAAAAAAGAAAATAATTTAGTGCCTTGGAAAAGCTTTCGCTAAAAAAGACTCTTTTCCGTTCTGTACATGTATTTAGATGAGACAATCGTATTTTATTATTTTTGCCTACCTTTCATAGTTAATGTCAAACGTTTCATACAAAGGCTATACTTATCATACAATTTAAGCTCCTCTGTTTTGATCAATTATAAAATTATCAGTTTCATGCATAAGAAGAAGAAGTCCCCAAAAACCCAACATACCCTGTAACTTGTTTACCAGAAAGTTGAATATTTTATACGTATTTTAACACAAGTAAAAATCAATATTGTTATAAACAATATTAGAAAAAAAACAACTAAACCTTAGTATATTTTGAAAAAAGTTAATTTAATTTAACATTTTAATAAGTAACCCCTTAATAACAGGTCTTGAGAAGAAAATATCGTTAATATTCGGTACACGATAAAGATATGAAGACATTTTATACGGTTGATTATGTTCCCATTCTACTGGACAAAGTTTAACTGCTGATGTTTTGCTTTTCAATTTCTTTGATTGAAGACTCCCTTCTCTCTAAGGAATCAACATCATTCAATGCAGATTTTAAAGCTGCAAAATTAAGCAAAAAGACGTTCAAGTGAGAAAACCCTAAATAAAAGTTGTTTTTTAAAACTTGTTCCTGATAAAGATTATTTGTTCGTAACGCCAAGCTTATAACTCAGAGTGCTTCTAAAAGGACTTTACAACTTTGTAAATTTATTCAAACTACTTACAGAGTTGGTTTTGGTGTTATTTTGTAGCAAAGTAGATCAAATTGTTTCTCACGTAGTGATCAAAAGCGTTAGCAACACCATTGCAAGTGCTAGCGACAGTTGTCTTCACTGGTCCCAAGCCTCCTTGCTGTGTTTTGGTTTGACGAATTGAAATCTGTGACAAAAGTGAAACGGGATTTTCTACCGATTATGGCAAAGATCCTCTCAGTGAGTAGTATAAGTGGATGTTGAAACCTGGTCAAAATTCAAATTAGGATGCAAATTACAAACTCTACTTTTTACTACCAGCCAACTAATCTTATAAATAGATAATTAATGGCGTAATGAATAAATTGACAAATCAACGATTCAAGGAATAAAATGAAGAAAAAAATCTATCTGTTGATATCTTCCATTAATCAAAAGTTATTACCTTTAAAGGGAAGTTTCGATTTTATGTAAAACTTATTCTACAATATTTTTAATGAAGTCAATTATTTGGTTTATAAATAGTCTTACCAGGGTAAACTGGACATAGCAGACAAAATTACCAGATTAATATAAACTTTGGCTGGTGTTCACCCATTTAACCGAATAAAATTATCCTTCCCCTAGAATGTCAGTTTGAACGTTGTTATTAAAGTAACACATAGATACCATCTTAGATTTTGTAGATTTCATTAAACAATGTCCGTATTTATATAATGCCTAAACTCGCTTTGTTTGTATCATGAACATGTCTTAAGCATAAATATTATGTATTGCGGCTAGAACATAAATATTTTCAAATAAAGTGGAAATGACAGCTGTCTAGATTCGTTTTCGAATTTTGGAAATTATTCTTTAATTGTAATCTTATTTATGTGCAATTTTTCCCACTGGTGTTGGTTATTGATATTGACATTTTACTAAAATTTTAATGAGACCGTGCCGATTTAAAAAAAAGTCTTTCATTGTCGATAATTAAATTTTTACCGTTTCCTCACGTACCGACGTTTTGGAGATATTATGATAAATACTTTTGGTTTAGTACTTTTGAGTTACATTTTAGCAAAATATTATCAATATCGTTAGCGACGATATGAAGAAAATCGGATTTTTATGTTTTATTTTACCATTGAGTTTTGAGTTATCAAAAAATGGTCAAAATGTGTTCCATACAAACAAATTTTGAAATCGGTCATTTCGATTGAGCTTTATATTTCAAAACGTATATATTTCCCCAAAAAACTCAACAAGTTTTTCACCCATCACATAAAACATCTCTATATTATGTACATGTTCGAAAATAAAATCAATTGGAATACTTAAGCCATCACTTCTATTAAAAACACATGCATATATGAAACCTTGGTCATACCACCCATATGCAACACGTCTATTAATCACATCTCTAGGTAAAGATAGACAAAGTCGTACCAAAAACGAAATGATCATGTGCTGAAAAAATTAAGTGCATCACCGACAGTGCGTTAAAAATCCTAGTATGGGGACATGTCCTTAACATATAGTTTGTCGATTAAAATTCTTCGGGAGGAAGATTCAAGACTGTAATGGTTGGGTCACTTAGCCCAATACTTGGAAAGAAGACGAAAGGTTTAAAAAAAAACTCGAACACAAGATCTCACAAAAAAATACGTTTACGTTTTGATTAAATAAACGTAATTTATGTGAGATCTTGTGTTCGAGTCTTTTTTTATCTACTGTAATATTATCTCACAAGTCAAGCTCAATATTTATTTATAAAGAAGACGATGATGAAATTTTCAGAAAAAGACGCTTGGTAAATATAATGCCTTACTAATTAATTAGTAATCAAATTTTTAATTAAAATGTTTAAATTTTCATTAATTTGGTATTAATCTATTTAATGAATGTTACAGTATATTATTAAACAAACATTTTAAAACAAAACGTTATTAACAAATAAAGATGTAGAACAAACATTACATTACAATGTTCTAGTTTTTTTTTTTTGTTTTTTGTCTGTAAACTTTTACATCGCGATATGTAATGGCGGCACTTTTATGATAAAACAAATGTTGTGACATTGTAAATAAATAACGGACTCAGTAATTATACTGCTGGCTGAATCTTTCTAAAGATAATGTTTCATTTAAGGTACATTTTAATGAGGGAAACTTTACGTGAGTGTAAATACATAGCATGGTGAATATGATCGTACAGTTAATAAAAAGTTCATCTCTTGTAGAGTCTTTGAAATTTATAAAATATTAAACATCTTAAATAATTAGAAAATTCGTTCTTCCAGGTATGTTTATTGAATTATACAATAAAATATAACTTCCTTGTGTATCAGAAAATGTTATCTTGTAGATTTCCTAATTATAGATTGCACATTTATTAAACACCTTTTTAATACCGGGTGCAACATATTATACGTGCGCCATGTATAACAACAAACGAATAAGTTTAGACGCTTAGTTTCATCTGAAACTCCACTATTTCGCTTCTGGAGAACCTATGGAAAATATTTTGTTCATAAATCAGTGCCCAATAAGAGAATATTTTGGAGGTAAATGAAATTTCAAATTGAATATAGTGTGAGCGATACATAATCACACCCTGTATATATCGATGGATACAGCTTAACATTTACCATAATTGTGGTCCCGATTTATTATTAAATCGCAATCAAAATACAAATGACAAACTAGAGTATAATAGACTTCAACTTTGATTTTTATCTAACATCAAATAGTTAACAATTTGTTGAATCCACTAAATGTCTAAATTTGCGTTCTGATATTTACTGTTCACAAAAGTATTGTAGATATGGACATTCAACAAAATTATTGCCTGCCAACATCACATTATTATCGTAAATGCACATTGGCTTTAACACATATTTTAACGCTTGTCAGTAATGGTCATTAAGTGGTGAACATAGCAGTAAAATGATCGTTGTATTACCATTGTGGCTTTCATAAAAGTTGAATGTGTATTATATAATAGTGCACTATTGTGATTACAACATTGCTTTGTATTACACGGTCTAATTATACTCAGAGGCTTTATAAATTTAAATAAAAGGTACAAAAAGTTGTACAATTTTTTTCAGACAACCATCAATAAAAACAAAATATATCCGTCGCCATTTCCCTGAAATAGTCTCTATTTTACTTACGTGTGAAAAAAGTCTTTATTGTTTTTTTTTTACTATATATATTTCTTATGAGAGATAAATAGGTATAAAGGGTTCAACCACTTTTAATTTCAAGATTTTAAAAGTTATTTATACATATAAAGAGTCCAGGACCCATAACTCAGAGATCCGTGGATCGCAAACACGCTCTGCTACAATCTGCAAATCTTAATACCATACGGTACCCTTAAAAGTATTAATATTATTTGGAAGCGTGCTTACTCTAATGTTTATTATGTTACGTCACCCAGAAGTTGTTTCGTTCGCCCAATGGCCGCTCTCTGCTATTGTCTCTGCATCTGCTTTTTAATTCACGACAACAGCCATCTTTGATAATGAAAAAACAAACACAATATTTAGTAAATTCTACAATTTTATTGAGTCTTGCCGACCATGGTTTCGTCAGCAACGGCATTTACAAGGCAGCTTAACAAAGACTAAGGCTAACACATACCAAGTGTCCTAAAAGTCCCACCCCCATATTATTATTTTTATTAATGAAAATAGACAGATTTGCTTTGGGGAAAGTTTAGATAACCAAAGGAGTTTTTTGAAGTATCAACATTTCCAACCCTTACCCCCAAAATGGGGTAGTTTGGTGGTAACTCAAGAATTTTAAATAGCACCCCTATTGAGTGATACCTCATTTTAAAGGCCTTTTAAAAATAAAAATAATGACGTAAACTAGAGGTTTCTAAGTTCATGCTACCCAACATAGCGACCAATCGAATTGTGAATGTTAACCTACAAACTCCGGTTGTTTTTATTACATTAAAAACTGCTCTATGTTGGTAAAATGGTGGTAAGAGCATTACCTTGTTTTTTTAGCTCAGATTTTAAGTTCTCGAAATGGCTACCATTTACTTCTTGGCAGAAATAGATTCTGGACTCAAAAGCATGTTGTACATTTCGTAACATTTGCGGTGTAATTATTAACGTAAAATTCACAATTCGATTGGTCGCTTGACTTACCCCCAAACTACCCCATTTCCAAAACCCTTACCCCTTACCCCCAAGGTAAGGGTTGAAAATGTTGATACTTCAAAACACTCCTCCTTTGATTATCTAAACTTTCCCCAAAGCAAATCTGTCTATTTCCATTAATAAAAAAATAATAGGGAGGGACTTTATGGACACTTGGTATTTCCAAACAACCTTACCACATTTTAGTTAACAATTTATGAGCAAATGGCGGTCGATTGCGATATGTATAAGGAAGCTATTCCCTGGCTTCTTGGCTTAAGTAGTTTAGTATTTCTGTAAATTTTCTGAACGATGGCTCCTCGACGTTACTAAGTTAGCCGACCATTTTCTGGATAATCGAGGAAACCAAGAAAATTCTCCCCGTCGCTCAGCACACACTGTGCGCTTACTTCGCCGGGCGTTCGAATATACAACTGTTCAGCTGTATATATAGCTGTGAGATATAGGGGACTGGTATGCAACTCACAACACACATTGTAGCATAAGAAACATACATAAATGGGGTGCGAAATGTTTAATTAATCACAACCCAATCTAAGCGTTTCTAAACTCAAGCTTTTTTTTTCTCGAATTAGCTTTAAACCTTATGGTTATTTACTTTCAATTTAGTATACTGGTCTATAGTAAATCCGATTTCGAGATATTAGGTCTTTTAGAACAGATTAAAGTGTGATTTATTGGTTTTATTAACTAACCGACATTTTTATGTTGATCAAATAGTTTTATTTGTGTTCTTAGAGGCCACATTTGAGTAAAATGTGATCGAAAAGGTTGAATTTGCGGAAATTGTAATTTTAAGTTTTACAATAGTTACCCCAAATTTTATTAATCAAAAATCGAGAAAAAACGGTATTGATATAAAGCCAAAATATGCCCGTATACCAAATTTAATCAAAACTGGTTCACACTTTTGGGCTGTCAAACAACAGACAGAAAACTTCAAATTAATATTTTATCGAAAAACTTGTGTTCGATTGTTTGATTCATTACCTAACTTTATGTGTATTACAGATAAGTAATTCGATTGTTTGATTCATTACCTAACTTTATGTGTATTACAGATAAGTAATTCGATTGTTTGATTCATTACCTAACTTTATGTGTATTACAGATAAGTAAAAAAGAAGATGATCATAGTTCAATTTCAATGAAGTTTTAAATGAAAAGTGCCTTTTTCCTCACCCTATGTCTCGTATTCTTTATATTCTACAAGCAGACATACGTTTATAATGTTCACACAAATGAGACTATTTTGCCTTACATGTCTATCTGCATGTAGAACTCTCCCCCTAAGAAAGAATACAAAGGAACTCATTATCTATAGAACGCTTTTGTCTGATCTTCATTCAGCCTTTTGTTTGAAGTCATCTCGGCAAAATAATCTTGGATTTAATTATTCTACTTTAATTCACACAGTCAAAGCATTTTGTTAAAATCGACTAGAATACTCAACTTTGAAGGTTGCTGACACAAAGTAGATACTTCTGACGAGTCGAATATTTTGTAAACTTCCTAAATCCCTTCCTGTTTTCTCTGACCAACCTTGTGGTATAAATGGAAACTAAATAAAGCTGATGAAGATCTGTACAGAAATAACGGTTTTCGTTCATCTTCGCCTCTTCCTTTGACGAAAAGGCAAATACAAAAGGAAAATAATTCAGCCTTTTTTCTTCTACATCCAAAAGGCTGAATAGATTTTCATAATAATACAATTATTATTTCTCGTACAATTTCTCGAATGTAAATACAGATTAAGTCACGTGATAGGTAAAAAAAAATTGATGTCGACTTTGAAGGAAATATTTATTTTAAGGCCTCTTACAGCAAAATATTTATTTTTTTTAATTGTCTGTTGTTTGTCTTTTTTTAGTTATCTGTGGCCTAAGCGAGTGGGCAGATTTTATTAAATTTGATATGTGAATATAATTCGTCTTTATCTAGAAACTTTTTTAATTATTTTGAAAACTCAAAATTATTGTGAGATAGCTGCCACAAAAAAACTCAATATTACGATTTTTCAAAATCGGGTCGAACGATTTTGATAAAATTTTACTAAAAATTAGTCTCTGAAAAGCGGAACAATATATTGGTCGTCATCTTCCAAAATATGACTTTACTCATAGATACTCTAACTCCTCTCTTGCACTTTCCATTGTCAGCTCTTGGATATACCACATGGAGTTACACTTCTGACACTTTGTTAACCTGAATGTTTTGCACACTCATTCCCATTAATCCCACCACGTCCATGAACCCAACAAACAATGTTTAGTTCCAAGGACGTGATGTGATTCTGAAGTAATCCCAGTTTAACTTTAAGGTGGATTAATTACAAACCACGGCTCTCTATTCGCGTGTTTATAAAGAGACTTTGTAGTCACGGCTTGTGGCGAATTAACCGAAAATTTTACAACCTTAAAGGAAAGAAATTTTTACTAATAATTGAGATCATACAGCAATGAGGGTTTCCTATTTTCCTGATTAAATTATAGCAAGGAGTATCTGTAAGGTTCTACACTAAACCCATTAGAGGGAGACAGAGATTGCTCAAATAAATAGGTTTTAGAAAATAACGTCTTTAAATGTGTTTTTGGACTCAAAAATGTTTAAAATCAACATAGGTTATTTTTAATTATATACATGTTTTGTCTCTAATACAATACAACTTTTGATGAATTCCATATATATTTTTTTCTGGATTTCATAAAACTAACGATTTCTCAAAACCAAGTATTTTCAAAAATTGTACACTTAAGGTCAGTTTTTCCATAAAAGAGGTGAAAACTATCTCGGTGTTACTCTTTTCTCAATATAATCATTTGATATGTACCCCATTTTGTTAAATTAGTTGGGACAAAATCTTTTTTTTTTAATAGGGGCTATCTGATAATCACAGCTTTTGTTTCGTAGACATATGTATTGACTACAGAAGCCGTATATATTGCTGATGTGTTCAGTGTATGGATCGATATCTCCAGACTGTCTCGTAAATGCATTCTTGATTCAATTTATATGTATGTCTTCTCAGTAAAACCAAAAAATTGTGCAGCAACTGATAAGAGTACAGAGAAACAAAGCAATCAGATTAAATTTAAGTTAGCGAGTATTAAATGACGGGTATCGAAGTTTATTTTGATTGTTTTGTTCGTGACGTATACATAATGTCAAGAAAAATAAGTGAAGGGTTTCGTTGTTCACAAAAATATTAGATTTCACGTACTACGAGTTAAAAGAAAATTGGACTTACTAGTATGTAATATGTCTATCGTCTGTTGTTTCGCATTGGTCCACCACCCAAATACCTCTCAAGGTCTCACGATATTGAGAACAATTGTGTGGCAATTCTGAAGAACAGTAGCTGGATCAATAACCTTTCATTCCTATCCAGTCTCTCTTGACCGACTCTTGTTCTTTTCCGATCCCGAAGGTTTAGAGTATTTCAGAGCTAGTGGTTTTTAGTTCATTTTCTGTTTTTCTACAACAAGAAAAAACACAACCCATACAAGTGGGGTGATTTTAATCTAATTTTGGTATATTTAACCAAGTCCCTAGTCGTTTTAAAAATTCATTTGAATCACCGGAACACTGTGGTGAATATACAATGAAAGAAAATTCCCCTTTAAACCATATCAAAACATTAACACAAAGACTGTTGACAACACAGAAGATGATAGCAGTACTACTGGTACATAAGGTAGAATAAACATAAGTATACATTTTATAAAGTATAATGTGTTGCCTTGGACTGTTTAATATATAATGTAGTTAACTACCTTAGAGGTTGTCCTCAGTCCGTATTATAGTTATGGCTACAGCACTGTTTCGCCGAGTACCATACCTGCAGCTGGACAAGTAACACCTTATATTGTGGCCACAAACAATTTGTATATTTATGTACGACGAGTCATACTCTGATTTTATATATGTTAGTGTTGTGTTGTGTTACGTGTTTATGTGTTAGTGCGGGCCTGACGAAGCCAACAGTGTTCGGTGAAACAGCGCTGTAGCCATAACTATAATACGGACTGAGGACAACCTCTAAGTTAATAAACTACATAAGTATACAGTCTTAGTGTTGTTAGTGTTTTATTGTGGTTTTGGGGAGTTTTCTTTCATCATTTTAAAAATTGTTAAAAACTTAATTTTTGGTGTTAACTTCAATAAGATCAAAACCAAAAATTCCGTTTTTTCACAAAATAATCTCTAAAGTGATCAAATTGTAATCAAATGTTCCATTGAAGAACCTAACAAAACCTGTTTAACATAATTTCCACAAAACTATAGATTTCGAGTTTCAGAAAATTAGAATTTTGTCTCTTATATACCTCCAAGAAAAAAAAATGAAAACAAGTTTTGAGATATTTCCGAAACATGTCCTTCTACAAAGTTTCTCTAATATATCTCCGCTAGTTTTTTTTTGCAGAACATTACACAGAAGCTATATTATTAAAAAATGTCTACATTTAAATAGAGCCTACACTTTCTTCTTGTTACCATTAGTATACACATCTTTAGTATTTGTTTAAAATCGAGTTTTTAATGGCAGTTGTACAGAAACATTTTTTAAATTAATTTTTTTATTGTAATTTGCATACGATTTTGGATCATTCATCTTCATATTCCAATATGTGAATGAAATTGGTAGAACCCAGCAACCGTCAATTCAATAAGATGTGGCCATAACCTGGAGCAACTATTTATAATAAATCAATAAATACTGGACTAGTAGACTATATGAAATATGTATGTCAATATACTTGTTAGTGCATGTAGGAAAAAGTGAACGTGTTTTGTGTCTTGTGTGAACTGCCCCTGACGATACATGTGTGAAGATGAACAGCTTTAGTTACTAAATAGAATACAGATTTGCTCTCGAGGAAACTGAAGAAGGTACGTTATTTAAAAATAAATTAGTCTAGGGACGTTCCCGTCAGGAGGACTACTAAAAACGCTATAATAAAACAATGAAAATTAGCTAATAAAATACACAGTGTTATATTTAGAATGCACAAAGCTAATGGAAGTCTATATCAAAGAGTAAACTTCACTCTCACCCCCCCCCCCTCTATAACGCACGGTTTATGTACAACGTTATACCCTTTAGCGAGACCACTGTAACGTTGACAAACGACCCTTTACTACCTGTCACTGTACGTTATCAACTGTAACAACTTAAAGTGAAACTTAAATAAATATCAACATACGACAGAAACACACGTTTCCACGTCAAATATTTTATCAAGACAACATTTTAATAGCATTGCACAAACTACAGACGATAGTTAGACAAAGAGACAAACATCAATCAAAAATATATTGTTTTGGATTTTTTGGACCTCAAATGAGAAGGTACAAATTTTAAATGTTTATGGTATGCGGTAGATTCAACGTATCATTCTGTTATTTCCTAAGAAAAACAAATATATCACATCATACTATTATCACTAAAACTAAACGTTTAACATCTTTTTCTTTATGGTTTGACTTTATTACCAAATTTTGTATTTAATCTTGTTTGAAAATATTTAACGAAATTTGAAATTATTACATTTTATGTTTAAAACCACGAAAAAAAATTCCCCAAAACCAAAATAAAACACAAAGACTGTATAGTCATGTTTATTCTACCTTATGTATATTTCAATAGCACTGCTATCATCTCCAATGGTACACACTAACCTTAGTAACTACGATCACTACTGCAGAGAGGCGTTCCCCCTGCCCCGCGCCTGATTCCTCAGCCAATCACAGGTGTCCTCGTCACACATCATGTAAATGTGTAATTCAACGTCTGCTACTTTCTAATTCATGTAAATAAGCAATTTAAATAAATTAAAATGGTTGGTAAAATAGTATAAAAATTAAAACTAAGTTAACCATTGAAGTTTTGTTAGTAAGCCATGTTTTGTTAAATAAAATTAAAAATTATGTCCTTTGATATGAACTCAAACGTACACAAAAATTACTTTTAATTGACATTTTTTATCAACATTTTATTATAATTAAAAATCTACTTTTCACTATTTCAACCAGAATAACGTAATTTTTTTTTACAAAAAGAATTAAAAACAGAATATTAGAAATAAAATAGGCGTAAAATAATAGAGCAGATAGTCCAAATTGGTTGGGTAGAAGTGTATCTAAGTTATTCGTTAGAGAGCAAATGTTTACATTCCTACCTTCTACTTAGCCCCAATCCATTTGATATATATTTCTATACAAGAGAATATGCTCCAGTTTTTATGCATGCTGGACATTGAAACGTTTTCTCGTCAATAATAAAGTATTTGTTGTGTGTTTCTGTCAATTATTCTTACTTCGAGCTTACACTGTGTTATAGTTGATATTAATACAGAGTTCTTACGTAAGAATTTACGACATATTACAAAGAGAAAAGCACCTTCAGAGACGGGCAATAAAATTCTCTTTCCAACTTGACAAAATCCATTTGCCCTCTTGTTGTTGTTAAAGGGCATTAATACTGCGCTGAATGAAATGGGAAAGGGGAAGTTTGTTATTCAGTCTAATTAGCTTTCTGTATTCTTAATGTAATTTGATGGTTTAATAGTAGGAAGAATAAATAATATAAGGACTGTTCAAACAATTTGGAAACCATCATATTATAAACCTGATTGTGAATAAACAGTCGAAACAGATTAAGATCTTAGTAGTTATGACCGCTGAGGTCTAATTTTATAACCGCTCGTCTACATTTTCTTTGGTTAGGTTTTAGTTTTAGTTTTTTAATTCAGTCTTGAGACACTTGATAACGAAAGTTGATCACAACTCTCGAAACTTCGAAAAATTAGTTTTTATTTGCACAAATGACAAATGAAAGATTTACAGTGTTTTGGAAGTATCTAGCAAGTAGTCTACTTAAAATGACAATACTAGTGGAAATTTACATAACCAAACCAATATATTTTTTACTGTGGAAAATTGTGTTTTCGTTTATTTGGTGACTTAAAATCTTATTTCCGACACGTGTTATTTTGACAAATTATGAAGGACACTCCAATTTATAATTTATGTTCGTAAAAATCAGAAAATTATTCCTATAATTGGGTGTTTTCAACAGTCAAGAGTAGGTCTGTTTGCTTGTTTGTTGCTACAACTGTTTCACCTTCACTAGTGGCATCATCAAGCTCAACACACGTTTTACAAAACAAGTTCAATTTACATATACATTAACACACACACACACACACCACACACACACACACACACGCACACACACCACACACACACACACACACACACACACACACATATATATATATATATATATATATATATATATATATATATATTAACTATTAAACATTTAAAATGACATAATAATTTCATGTCTCGATTATTTTCATTTTACTTTCACATTTTTTGGATTCTCTAATTGGAGATGTTTCTGGCTTCCGCATTAACTAAAAAGAAAGATTTATTTTACAAAAAAAAAATAAATCAAAAACATGTTTTGCTCTTCTATTTTGATGTAATTTTAGATGTAAAAAAGGTGATATCAGCATTTAGAACAAAAACGTTTCGTCGTCTTTAAGCCGTTCTCCATCTACCTCTATGTTTATATGTTTAATTTCTCTCTGAAACTACAGAAACAATTTTGATACACTCACGCATCCTCTTGACAATGACTCAAACGAGTTCGATAACTATAAAAATCTAATCAACCGTTTTATATGGTGCACACTAAAAAAAATAATTTTAAATTGATATGCTTTAACCGAAACAAAAAAAAGTAATTAGCCTAATAAAAATATTTACAGTAGTGATAAAATTTTAGAAGTACTGTATTGGATAATAATAATTTTTACATGTATAAAAAACTCAAAATAGAGACAGAAAGTTTTTCCGAAATTGTTTTTATGAAACGTAATATACCATGTTTTTGGAAGTGAGATAAGAGAACAAAGAACAGCCTACAATATCTAGGAGTGTTGTAATTTGTTACGGTAATGGAGCACGATAATAATTTTCATTGCATAACGTACTCTAGTTTTTATTTAGTTTTATAGTGATTAATTTTATTCTCAACTTCTATTGCAAAACCACACCACCAGGTCATCCATCACTAAGGTTGGCATGTATTAAATGAATACTATCAACTTTACATCTCTGACGTCTATTGAATTTTGATATCTATGTTATTTATTTCGTTTTATTGCACACTAATCTATTACAAAGATTATAATTTTGGAATTACTATTATATATTTAATACCTTTGTTAATTTTTCATTTTGTAAATATAACAATTACATTTATCGACGTTTTGATGAGAAATCCAACATTACGCAAAACTCATTTGTATTAGCCAACATTCAAAACGTTTATATTTTTGATTTCAAATTAGTAATGAGCCCTAAAACATATATATATATAACTATGTATACAAATATATCAAGAATACTTTATCAAACAAAGTGGTATTTTAAACTTGAGGATTATAGCAAGCATTCATCAGCATTATATAAACTGAAGAAGATAACTTTTACTACAAGATTCACCCACAAAACAATTATCACTGTATGTGGATATTTTATAAACTAAAGTCTGTTGACCATGTAACATACATCGATGGTAACATATTGGCTTCGACAATACCTCCAGTTTTCTTTTAAAATTTATTTTAAACTCTTCTCTAAATTACTCGAGGAATTTCAGATGAATAAATATGATTTACAATCACAAATCTAATAACACACCGTAAGACACAATATGCAGGAACGACATAACGCAAACAAACAGTTAAAATATGAAGAGACTTGAAACGCACCTATGACATTTTGTAGATCAGTAGAGAGCGCTTGACCTTGAAAATCCTCTGTCTTGCGGATTGACGGAATACCTTCCACAAACTGCTGTTACGTAAAAAAAAAAATCCTTGTACTAATTATTTTCATTTCCTTCTTTAGTAAAACTTAATAAATAATCAGTGATTTTCAAGTGCAGCGAGAATGAAAGTTTGCATTGGAAGGACGAAGTCTCCTCTGTTATATATATTTGTATTGCCACTGCCATTTAATACAACAAACTATTGAACTTGGAAGTCAACCAGATATCTTGTAGAAGTGTATATTGAAACTGTCTTATATATAATGAGTTTTGTCTCTTGTTTGAATTTGTGTTTAGTCTCTAATATTACTTATAGAAATCACGTGTAATCAAAAATTCTGGTTTTACTAAAACTCTTAATTTGAAAACCATATAGAAAACCCAACTATCTAAATTTACAATTTTTAATTTTAATTATTTAATGTCAAACTTTTCTCGGTAGAATCCAAAAACAGTTTACAACCAGAGACAATTTTACTGAAATAAAACATTTGATAATTTTGTTTAAAAACTTGGGACACTACAAGTATTCTGATTTTATTTTTTTTTTTTATTTTTTAATCTTACTTTTCCCATTTTTACTCTGAAAAAGCTGTATCGTAATCCATACAACGAATTCAAAAATTCTGTTTAATGGCTAAATACACCTAGGATCCAGTCATTTGTGAAATTCCTTCTTGTCTTGTTTATTAAATTAGTTGTATCGGTAGCTTTTAACTGAATTAATTCCGGTTGCATTAAAATTCAATTATTTGTCGTCTAAATCAATGCGATATCCTGTTTAGTGCAGTACCCTAATTTACAAGGCAAATTTAATTTCAATGCATACTTGGTGACATGATAAGACTTCGACATTGTCAATAATATATGCAGATCGCTGGTAGTATAAAATCTGCTTCAAAAACCTATAATGAATTAAATACACGGGTTTTCCCCTTACCGTATTCGGGACGCTTTCTTAGTTCCAATTGGGTATATCCTACTATGAAATTTGCACGAATGTCGTTTTTCTCCATGCAGCGAACACGGTCAGACATTTAAATCTCGAAATTTACATAGAACATCTAAAGAATGCATTAGTTCTTTTATACATTATACACCATTTTAAAATGGCCAAGAGTTACATTTAAATATTTAATACATTTCAGAGCAACGGGTTTTATTATACTATTTACTGAATTCCAAAATATTTTGGTTTTAAGCTAATCTTGAGTGTTGTAGACAACTACCAAAATATTACGTATTCAGTTTTTTGTCGATTATTTTTTGACATACAGAAAAGATTTTAAAACATTTTTGTTGTTGTTATAAAAGAAAAATATTTTGAATCTTGTATTTTTTTTTTTAATTTATCTGTTTTTGAAATATTCGACGTTAGAAATTCTCAACGGCTGCCGTTTTGAAAATTATAAAAATAAAGTATTTGTGTTGGTACACTTGTGAATCGTAGCATACAATATTATTATGCTAAATTTGAATTCAATATTTTATTTATTTTTGAAAAACAAAATGTCGGATTGCCACTTAAATAAGGCGAATTTGAAAAAAAGTTACTGAACATTTTCATTTATTTCGATATGTATAATCTATTCGTTTATAACGCGCTTAGGTGTTTTGGGACAGCCTGTATATTAGTTAAATGAATATTATAACAATTTTAAAAGAAAATGCAAGAAGAAAAGTGTTATTCAGGGTAATTTTTAAGTCCCGTCCCCCTCCTTTTTTCATATTGTTTAAGTAAGAAAATTGCAACTCCGTATATTCATATTGGACCTGAGTACCTTGCTTTGGATGATCTCACTGCCTGTCTAAATCCAATGGGGGACGGCCCATTGGAAGTCAGAAAAAAATTATAGAGATCATAAGTCCGATATGTACCTTAAATTAAAGGTCTTTGTTTGTAGAGCACAATGCCGCAAACTGATTCTCAAAACGCTCATCCTATCGAAAATGGCGGGATTTAATTTTACAAAAGAGTACGTGCTAGAACCGCTTTTATAGCCCTACTTTTTTTAAAGTTTACGACAGAAATTTTCTTACAAGCTGTTCAGCATATGCCGATTGGTTAGAGGGAAGTCTGATCAAATGTGCGAACTCTGGATACCAGGCGAACTACAGTTTCAATCTATCCTTACCCATACATGTAGGGCCCTGCATACATGCGAACGTCTCTCCTTAGCTACTCGCGATACTTCTATGGCATTCAGAAAACCAGAAGAAGTAGATGACCTTGGAGAGCTTGCGAAAGACGAATCAAATAGAAGCAATCAGATAAGGTGGGGAAATAGGATGTAAGCACCCAGTAAGTTCTGAATTACCCTGCTGCAGAGAGAGGTAGGGATGGAGTTGATCATCTCGACTATCAAAAGCGTAAAGTGAGAAGAGCTGAATCAACGACGCAGAAGTTACCTAAAAACCCAGGGACAAAAAACCACATAGACAAATGTCTATATGGGGAAACATTCATCCCAAACAGGGGAAAGGTATGGGAGCTCACTAAGAGTAGAGGGAAGGAAAAGATATGGCTTCGACGCCAGGATAGACAAGAGTCAGGATCACAAGACAGGAGGGATGTCCACCAAGGATATCCTAAAAGCTCACAAGATGGCGATAGTTTTATCAAGCTATCCGTAGGAAACGATAACAGAAATAATTGGATGAGATTCAGGAGATAATTGTAGGGGAAATACTGTACCTTGAGGAGGAAGATACAGCCATAATTTCCATACCTCCTATCTGGAGAAAGGAACTCTCCTAATCACATGCGCAGCAAAGATGGAGAAACCTTAAAGGCACAACTATAGTGAATCATTACTTAAGTACATCCCTTCAGGTAGTCTTGAGAAGACGACAATGACCCGAAGTAGGGAACAAGCAAGATAGATTACGGGACACTGTGGCTTGAGAGTGCTTTTGCACAGGATAGGAACCTATCATTGCGAAACTGCGTATAGACTCTGTGGGAAGGAAGTGGAGACCGGAAACCATATAATTTATCAAATGCAAAGCCCTGACCAATAAGAGACGAAAGGTTTTTAGATTGGAAATTCATGGTGAACTATCATTGGAAGAGCTAGTTAGTTATTTAAACGCGTTAGGTGAACAAACCTGCTAAGCTAGAATATAATCAATCATTTAATTAACAGCTCCATGTTTGTTTGTTGTTTTTATCGATATCACATGAAACGAAACTATTAGAGAGACGGTGTACAATAAGTTTATATTCTTAGGTTGTACATTTTAGCCAAATTTATTCCAAATCGTTAAAGCCGATTATGAAATTATCGGAATTTTGTGGGGGTTTTTTTAATGGCAGGTACCCCCAACTTTAAATTATCGAAAAAATGAAAAAAACATTTACTAACATACGGCCGGAAATATGTTTTAGACTGTATAACATCCCGTAGTTGACAGACGGACATTCCCAATACCATTTTGTTTTTTACTTAGATTGTTTTTGAATAAAACTAGAAAGCCATCACAAAACTATATACTTGAAAAAGTAAACACGCTTCAAGGTTGAATTGTATGAGAATTAAGGAAAATTACTTAAGTTATAACTTTTGAGTAATTAGAATTTATTGCTGATAATTAAATACGAGCAATTAGCCATCAGACGGTGTTACCAAATCACTCCCATCTATCTCTGATTATTTGATCCGATTTCTTCAATTGAATTTTGTATCATTCAACTGAACAATTACAAGTTTTTAGATGTTTTGGATTTGTTGATCAAAACAACGACTGTGATAAATAGCTTTTGTAGAATCACCTTATTACGACAATACTGTGTTTCCTGTAATATGTTAATCGAGCAAGGCATGCAAAATCAGCATTCAGTTATTACGCTAGTATGAATGAATGCAATTATTTTGCAGTGAATATATGTATATATTCTGTCGGTTATTGACTCTGACAAATTAAAATATATACAACGCCATACTATAGCGTCATGTCGAACCTAATTAAAGTGGCAGTACTTAGAAATCTTCTGTTTTATAGCTATCTTATAATGTCAGATTTCATTGATGACATTTGCCATTATTTGTGCACATAAAAACTAATAGACAACGTATAAGAGTGTAAATCAAGCCTTTTATAAAGTGCTAAATCTAAAATAGGGGAGAATTAAAAAATAACCAATTTAGTCTACTTCCCTACACCCATATTGGAAATTAGAACTAAAAATATTAACCTAAAAAAACAGCCAGGCAATCGTTAAATATGAGAAAATAAAATAGTTTTCAACTCGGGCCGAGTCTACTAGACTAGACTATATTGGTCTTCTAACTTTTTTTATGTTCTAAGTTTATTACTTGATAAAGATTTACACTCTCTAAACGTTGTATGTTATTTTTCATGTACACAATAAACCAATTAAACCATAACAAAAATACGTTACAAATAATCTCTATTTTTACACCCCCCCCAAATTATATTCAATGATTTTACAGTTATTTGATAATGATGGATTGTTCATATTATTAATATGGTTTAATCAGACATTTGCAACTGACTCCCGTTAATAAAAACTGAATTACGAAATCAGAGATAATAATATATATCATCCACTTTATATGAGGCTGAAATTTTGAATCTATCCCACAAATGGGAATCATGACCCGATCGAGGACTAAACTCTTGAAAGAAAGATAATAAGGTTGTTGATTCCGATAACCAGAACAACTTTCTCCTTGCTCTATCCATTTAACAATCATTTGCTTGCCAACCTTCGTGAGGTAGGTCTGTGTGTAGCGGTTTTATCTGATCACATTTTTATTTTACAGCTTTGAATGTTCAGAGACCTAGTTTTAGGCTTGAGTTCTTTTCTTATATTATATAGATTTTTATTTATTTCTGACCTACTAGGATATGTTGTTGTTTTTTTAGTTTATCCTTTAGTTTTACACTTGATAACGAGAGTTGATTTATACTCACGAAACTTCATTTATTATTTTTTTACATACACAAATGATCGGAAATGTCCATAATTAAACTATATTAATAATATTCAACGAAATGTAAAACCTAGCTTACGTGTTAAGTTTGACTGAAATAAAACGAAATTTTATAGTGTTTCAAGGACTTTGTCTTAGGGGGTGGGGGATGGAAGATAATGAATCTTTATGGTTTTCCGCTAATTTAGGCCGCCTGGAATCGCATTACCCTACTAAACTGACCTGTTGGCAAATCTCACCTGGAGACTAAGTATAAAATTAATAAAAACTATAACCAAACTAAATATTATATGATATTAAACTAACTTAATGTTATATTAACGAACTAAACTAATACTTCAAGCAAGGTTTGGAAATGGTTTGAACTTACACAAGCCGAACGTGGTTTTCTATTTTAAATCTAAATTTATTTAGTTACTGTTCGCGGTTATCCTTGCCTGGGCCACACGGCCCTTTCCAAAATGTCCTAGTCTGTTATTTTAAGGATTAATTAACCACTCGTATCACGCACTTGATTACACATAAAAAGCTCGAGTGTCTGCTACAGTTCTGTCCGCGCACTGTTCTGTATTGTGGCCGGCGTTTGCGTATCTCTTCTTGGTCAAGAGGAAGGGAAAAACATGAATTAAGGTAGTCGCACACACAGGCGCGCGGAAGGTAAAGCCAAAGACGATAGTGGTAGTGTAGTGTGTCTCGTGAACAATATGCGTAGTTCAGAAGAAGAAGATTTGTTTTTATTTTGTTTGCTCGAATCTGAAGAGGAAGAGAAACGGCAAAGACAGTTGTGGGTTCATCCAATCAATGCAAAAAGATATACATACGGAGATTCCATCATTTGTTTCCTGATTTGTTGATACCTGTTTGTTCTGATACCGTTTATTTTCAATATTGGCATTTGTTTTAATTGTAATACTAATTAATTAAACTAATATTACGGCTCTTAAATGAAGAAGCTTGTTTTATTTCCTTAGAGTAATTAAGGTAAAATTAATACTACGCAAATTAGTTTTAACAAACATTTATTAAATTAATGGAATACTGTAGTAGCCTACAAAATCGTAAAAGACTACAATTATCAAAGGAAACAATATTGGTTACAATTTAGTTTTCTTGGCAGTGATTGAACATTGAACATAAATTTGATATCAAAAGTTTATTTATTTATTTAGAGCCGCGCCGCGCCGAACCTAGCGGAATTATTCCACTCCGACTTCTCCCCAGAGTTCTCTGCCGGAATTATTCCGCGGCGACTGGAGGTGGCGCGGCGTGGCGCGGCTTGGTGTACGGAGTTACATTAGACTACGTGTAAAAAGTTCAGGCGGAATTTTTTGAAGACGGCGCGGCGCCGTTCCGCGCGCATGTGTGCGACATCCTTTAGAGGCCTACAATGCCCCTTTCACTTTCTGGCGATAGGCAATACGCAATTCTCCGAAGTTATTCAGGAAACCAAGAGGTGATGAAGCGGGGCATCATCACAATGCAAGATCTAGTATTGCAGATTTTTCTATTTCAAGAAGTATGTATTTAATGTTATTCTTTTCCATATTTTCCTAACGGTCTGCTCGTATTTAATTTATTTTAATTACCTTTTATTATATTCAGTCTTGAAGAGAAAGAGGAAAACAAAGACCTCCTATATACTATTATATAATGTTTCTGATTTTTAGTGATAAACTCTTTCTTTTTTACCGTAAACAATATATTGAAGCAACAGATACATAAATATTTAAGTCAGTAAACAATTTGTTATTTTGGGGCTTTATACGACCGGCAGGTAAAATATTACTTAAAACATATTTTGAAATTTACTAACTTTTTTTTTATTAACTAAATTGTCACATCTACTTACTAAATTTGAGTATAATTGCCTAAAAACTACGATTTTAGAGTTTTTATTATATATTATAGTTTTATTGTTGTATAGTACGCGTAGTATTATAAAAAGTATTTAAATAAGTATTCAAGTTACCCACAGTATAGCGTCACTTGTCTGATACGTTTTGCTGCTTAGTCACCAACAATAGCATAGACTTATAGTCCGTATCACCTGCTCCTAGTAATAGTAAGAATATGATGTACATATATTTTGTATTTTATGTAAACACACAATCTTTATCGCGTCATTTTTATTTTAGCCAAATGATAAACGAGTTATAGGTACAAAATAAAAATAATATTTCTGGTTCATCTCCTACAACTATCTATATTAAATTAATTTCTCCCTTTATTAGAAATATAAACCTCTGGATATTACAATAAAGTACTATTAAATTATTTGGTTAATATTACTCTGTTATCCTTGATCTACAGTAAAATAAAAGATATCATCCTCTTAGTCATTATCAGAGCAAATAAATTTGCTTTCGTAAAATTAACGGTTTAAGAGATAATCGGCATTATACATTTTAAACGGCCACTATTTGACAAATATATAATATGTTTTGTTTTTGGGTGGAAGGGTACATACAAAATACGTAATCCAAATCTAGACTTAATATCTCATTCATTTTAAATGTTATAAATTTGATTGGAATAAAACACAATCGTAAAGAAAAAATATATAGCCTATGAAACATTTAATGACATATATTTACTGTAACTTTAATTATTTTAATGCTCTTAATTAGACAAGCTTTGTAATGTATATCTCCTGTCATACAAGTCGGTAAAACAGCCCAAAGTCGGCTTCGGGGAACTTAATGTTTATACGACTTATGTATACGTGATGCAAAATTGGTAAAAAGTTACCATTTTGGATTGGATAGATGGACATTTCATGGTGTCTAATAATGACGAAAACACAAGAAGAACGGGAAATGAGAGATTAAGCTATTAGGGGTGGGTTAATTTCATTGGATGAATTCTACAACTAAACTATTGCCCTTTGAACTTTGGCAGGATGCCTAACGAGTGTAATTAAGGGATGGAAAACGATTTCATTGTTGATGCAAATTATATTGTAAGAATGACGAGAAGGAAAAGTTTCAAGTTTCAATATTTTATATAGAATTATCAGCTGCTACCATCTTCCTCTTGGGAACACCTACAGTCAAGATTATGAAATGTCCACCGATCCTATCTATCAGAGTAATTTGCAGCCATATGTATTTTGGGGAATAGCTAATAGTAGCTAATCTGGTTAATTCATAGTCAGGTTCAAGGAATGTTCATCAATCTTGACTCACGACTGGATTTGAAAAAAACAGTTTATTGTTTAATGTTTACATATAAAATTATAAATCTATCTTTTATTTTAATTTCAACTGTACTTTGTGATGGTAAAACCAAGTGACTTTTATGGATATATCTCTTTTGAGAGTGTATCATTTCTGAATTATATGTCATCTCTTGCGTGTCAATATACTGTATATATCATACCAAAATAAAATAATATTGGTTCTTGAGTAAACTGAAATGTAACAAAATGATTATTGACACCCTTCGGGTTCATTTCTTTTTTTTCCAAAATTACTCACGACTCTAATTAGTGTTAGCTACATGGATTTGGCTCAGAAATTTTGGTATTCTACCAATATATGAGGAAATCCACTTAAGTCTATTTAGAAGAATTTTTATGGTGACAGAATGACAGATGTGTTTTCTTCTTCTTTTTTTTTGGGAGGGGGGGAGAGGTTTCTTAAATATATTTGAATTAAATCGATAGTTAGATTTAAACAAATTTGAAATTACATGTTTAATTCTATGACAGCTACTCCCAAATTGTGTTTTTCAAAACCGAAAAACGTAATATATGAGTAAAATATGTCTATTTCCAAAAACTTAAAAAATCTGTCGAAACATTTAGATTCAGTACACTGGCAGACAACAGACTTTGCAAAAACGCTATGTGATTTAAAGGATCCTCAAAACTGACCTACTCACAAAAATCTGTAAATCAATTTCTTACTACCACAATACTTTCAATAGGTATCAGGAGAATGTGAGAAAACAAAAATTTCTCATACAATCAAACAAAACAAATACTTTCTAGGCAACAAGTAAGATTCAAAACCGTTCTTCTAAAATTCTTACTCCGGAGTTAAATGTCATAAATTAAAATTAGCCTTCTGTCTATATATCTACCACAATCAAAAGAACAAGCCTGTGCGCATGACTAAGATCAATCTTTCTCTTTCCCGTTACACCATTGTATTTCTTCTAAGTAACGTCTCATACAGCTCAGCTTATCACCTCTATTCCCAGTATTGTTCTTTCATTTGTTCCAGACCTGAGTATACAAAATAATCGTTTGAATTACATTTCATAATATCATATTTTTCTACATTATCGAGATATTATTATAATATGCGTCTTTATTTGTCTATACTTAATTTCCGAAGACCAATATTGGAAATCACCTTAACAGATCGAAAAATAACAAGGTTCGAACCCTCGATCCAAGTCTCCTACGCCTCAGGTCGCTCTCTATGACTGAACCTTAAAGTAGTGTGAATAAATATCACGAACCGTTCCTTATAACTTGATCTATTACATCCTGATATGAATCATTCTGATCTTTTCTTTGGGTTGGGTATTTATTTCTCTAAGTATAAAAGGAAGCCAATATAAAATTGATTGTAGGTGGAGTTTGTTTGATACACGAGCTTCCTCCATGTTGGCGTTGAGAGATTTCATTATTTATTTATAAAGTTGAGTTTTCAGCCTTGAAGAGATAGAAGGCTATGTAATGAAATTGTATTTCTTCTTGTGAGGTTATAAAGTAACAATATCATCTACCATTTGTATCATCCTGAAAATGTGATTTGTTACTTTTTTAAATTGTTAAAAGAAATAATCTTATAAGTCTCCTTTAAAATGCTATTCTGTTTTACATTTTTTTGAATGATTACCATTTTTAAACTTTGAGTCAAAAGATGAGTAAATTTTTATGAATATAATTGTAACTGATTTTGAGAAAATACAAATTTTGTTTATTTCTACCCTTTATTATTTGTATATGTATTATTTTGGTGCGTACCATAAATTTTTGATTTACTTGAAAAAAAAATTCTTAACTTTCTGGAAATATGTACATTTCCTACATAACAAATATTATCATCAGTTTTTAACGGCGTTGGGCTTGAGAAGACTCTTATAAATAGATCACTTGTTTTTTATTCAGGTGACCTCTAAACAGTATCCAGAAAAACTAAATACCTATTTGTTTTTGTAGCCAGTTTAATTTAACAATTAATAAAAATATAAAAATTTTCAGAAGAACACTCTAATTGTTAGTAGGGACATATAATTTAAATAAAAAAGGGTTATTTCATATAACCTTTGTCTATAGAGTGGGCCATAAGTCACACTACCAGTCACTCAGTATCAATTTGACTCTAGTTGTAACCTGTCAGCTGTTACAACAAAACAACAGTATTGTTTTGAGGTTATGTTGAAGTTAGCACCGTGTTAGAAGTGATTTTAGTTGATTAAGTTTTGTAATTAATTAAGTTAATTAACTTATACTTTATAATAAATTAATAGTTACTAACGCAATGCATTTTTGTCAAGTGACTTATGGCCCACTCTGTATAGTAGCTAATTACGTGATGATAGGAAAACATCTTTCTTCGTTGAGTCAGAAGTGTTGCATTGACTTGTCCAAGCTTGTAGAGACAAGCCATTGAACGTTATTGTGCCATAGTCCAAGAAACAATCTAGTTAATCTATTTTTCATGAATTGTTGACGTAGTCCACAAGGTTCATAAACATAGACAAAATAAGTATTGGTAGCGCGTTGTCAGTGTTTTAATAAATGAACCTAATTTTATACATTGAGAGAGAATATTGGAACGTGTCTATTAAACGTCCACATTGTCCTAGCGGAATCCACAAGATATCCACGTCCTTGGTTCGCTTTAATTACAGGCGGACATTGGATCAATCGTAATGAAAAATACAATAATTTAAATAAAGAACAGTTTTTATCCCAATATAATACTTTCTCTGTACTAAATATAAATGAGGAGCTTTGTTCACACTATGTTAGATCTTTCACAAAATCATCTATAAGGAGTTGTATCTAACAACTTCATATTGAATTGTGAACAAGCAGTTTAATAGGATGCAAAATCTTGCAACGAGATCTCCAGTATTGCAAAAGGAGACAACGAGACTTCTTTGTTGTACTTTTGAAAATATATTTTTATTGTAAATATAAAGAGTAATTAATTGTGAAAATGTTTTAGTTTGGTATTTCTTGTAATTTTTTGTAATTTCTTTAATTTTTATTTATTAAATTAAGATTCGTATTTTAACTAAATAAAACTGAAATAATGTTACTAACAGAATCTTACAAAATGAGTATTGTGTGTATCATATTCACAATCTATCAAGGTACAATTGACAAAAAAAACCATTTGTATATATAAGTAAATATATGTATTTGTAAGTATATTAAAGTGTATAATTGTGCTTGATACGTTACTTGCGTTGACCTAATACATGTCGACTCAAGTACATATCGACATATGGACTCTAGTGACATGTCAACGAGAACCGAGAGTAGTTATTATTGGCTAATCTGTGATCCGGGGAAATCGTTCATTATTGGGCTTTTAGAGCATTTATGTTTGCATATTCTTTTCAATGCTGGTCTAATTGTGGCCAGTTTCTATTAGGTGTTCCGCAAATTTGAGGTGTTAATTTTGTTGTTGTAATTGTCGTTTGGCTAGTGGCATTTATAAAATCACCTGCGACGATTGTAATAAATTATATATGGGTCAAACAGGAAAATCTTTCAAAATGGGATTAAAAAGAGAAAAAACTATTGTGAGCAACACAACCCAAAAAAAGGTTTTAACACTCTGCCTTTACATTTGTAAGAAATTAAGAAAAAAGACGGCTTGCGGCAATATTGTACGAGCCCATATTTTTCACTTTTGGGCTTAAGTGGTCAGAAAGGCACGAGTATGTCAAATATTTCAAATAGGTCATGTGATCCATCATTTTTAAGGGTTTCATTATTTTTTCAAAGAGTCATAAAGAAAACTTGTTTGGTTGTTTGTATTTACCAGGTTTTATTTTTAAATAGCTGTAAATTTTAGCTTTAATTGTGACAAAAATACAAGTCTCTGCATTTGAATTTACTAGACGCCCCTAAGGAATGAGTATCTATCTCGTATACTAAATTTTCATCGTTAAAAAGATATTTTATAGTACCGATATATCTTACTGACGCCTGACAATATCTTATTCTTATAACAAATCTCTAAAAATGAAATATACGATGAAGCTGACGTCACTAAATATCGACAAGCCAACGACAGTTGTAAATATTTACCTTCCTTTCTCAAACAAAATGTCAGTTCTAACGAACACTGCTGTCAACATGTTGACAATGGGTGGATTTGTTACCACTTCATGACTTGTCAGTTATCAAAAACAAGAGTTTCTTTATACTTACTGTATTGTTTTATTTAAATACAGTAGAATCCATGAATTATGGGACGGACTAAAGTAGACCATTTTGTGTTTTATAGGCTTGCTTTTTGTTTTGTATACAATTTTTATCATTTAAATTTTATTTACACTTTTTTTATGGTTTGAATGTAGTTTCTTGACGTTACTTTTTAATATAAAAATTTACACAAAAAAACACTCTAATTCGAAAAATACCAACTTTTAACAAAACATTGTATGGAATGTTTTTCACATAATTTCATTTTGTATTAGTTTTTATTGTTATTTTTATGGAAGTGGTGAAATTCATACTCCACACTGCTGAAGAGTTACTTTGATGTTTCTTCTATGAAATTAACAAACAACCCAGAATTTTCAATCACAATATTCAAAATTTAACTCCTCTAAATATTGTACTATGTATAATCAAAATGTTTAAATAATACTGTTGCCATTTTAAATTGTTATGAGGTGAAAATTAATTATCGCCATTGTACTGCAATTGCAGTTGTTACAATGAAAAATGTAACTCTCATCCAAAACAATTTAATTTACACAAACACTGCGTTTACATAAAACTATTTGATTACAAAATTAATTTATAAAATCGGGTCTTATACACAGCTACAATACTTAAGGAAATAAATAATGAACATTCCACTAAACCTCTTTAAAAGTATGACCTGTAGAAAAGACAACGTTTTAGAGAAAAGCTTTTTAGTTAAAAAATAAATCAATAAAGGAAGACGACCTAACCCCTAACCCTCATTTCTGGTGTAACCTGTTCTACCTTACATTGTGTTATGATGACATAAGTAGTAACACAATAAATGTTATAAACGCTTACTATTAAATGTTATAACTATTTTTAATCTTATAATAAAAATTATTAATGTAAGTCATTTACAAATATTTTAAAATTATTACCTTCAATATACTATACATTCCCCAGTAATATCTCAAGCACCTATATCAATCACAAGGAAGTACTGAAGTATCTTGCTTGTCAACTGTTTTAAATAGAGGATACATTACCCCTGCTTTAGAAGATAACTTATAGACGAGGATTTTGATGGATTATTCTTCAGGTGTAGATTAGTATTCTGTTCAGATAGAGAGAAGGAATTATTCACAGCTGTTCGTTATAATGTAGTTCAGTTTTGTATATTAAATCTGAAGTAGTTATATATACTAAGACGTTTTAACATAACATAAAAGGGGTAAGTTACATTAATTACATATTTGAAATTAACTAATCCATAACCTACTTCTATGTGTTTTAGTATAAGGTTTTACTTTCGTTATGGGTTGAACCTAAGATAGACTAACTTTTCTTTTATTTAATGCAACTTTTTTTTTAAAACTGTGAATAAATTAAATAATATAATGAATGCTTTAAAAATTTCGTAATATATTTTTTAAAACATTCTCTTACACACAATACTGAACGGTAAAGAAATAATAAAATATTCCTCACAAATATTCGACAAATAATGGTCGAGCAAGAGCAGGAGAACTAGATATGAAGTGATACAAAATTTATCTTCTAATTCATCTTTTTTACGGTTGTAAGGCCATAGGTTTTTCTTCAATGCCGTCGAAAGGTAGATCTATTGTGTAATTGTGGAATACACAATGTGGCTGAATTAGCTTACAGCTATCAGCTTTCCTTTAATTTTGTTAGAAATTAAGAAAAAAAAACACGGCTTGCGGTAATATCCTATATCAAAATTTGTTTCAATTTTGAACTTCAGCTGTGAGCGAGGCAGGAGTATCAAATATTTCAAACGGGTCATGTGATCCATCATTTAAGGGTTTGTGAAATAAGAAAAATTACGTAAAGAAAATTTGTTTGAGTCACCTTAACTAAATTTATGCCGTTAACATGGTTGTTTGTATCTATCAGGTTTAATTTGTAAATAGGATTAAAACTGCTTGAATTGGTTTAATGATATGTTTAGATAGACATTAATAAGCAATACAGAGTAGTGATATATGGAATTAATGGTGTTTGCCGTTGGTTTCCTTACTCACCGAGTATAGCATTATATTGATTGATAGTCGATAAGGTTAGTTCAGAATTAAAGTGATCTTTGTTCAGGTCTGTTTGTGCATTAAATATAAATATGTAAATTCTAACTTCAATTCTGAATAAAATACAAGTCTCTGCATCGCATTTGAATTTACTACACGTCCCTAAGGAAAGGAAATCTGTCTCATGGGTGTTGAAATGTCCATTCGGGCTATTTACATTGGAGAGGGCGCTTTGAATAGTCATTTGTATTCAAACAACTCTCAACAATTCGTTGATTTGATTGATTTGTGGTTTTATATTTGAATAGTAAGGATGTTTTTATCTGATGTTACAGTCCCTACGGAATATCTACCCAAGTGGTATAATGCCATGATTACTAAAAACATTTTTATTTCCATCTGAAACGACTAAATTTCATCGAAAATTGGCTTATGATATTTCATAGTCCCGATATATCTTACTGACCTGTATATATATATTCGTTAAAACTGAGTTCTCTAAATATCGACAATCCAGCAACAGTTGTAAATATTTACCTTCCTTTCTCAAACAAAATGTCAGTTCTAACGAACATGTTGACACTGGGTGGATTTGTTACCACTTCATGACTTGTCAGATAACAAAAACTTGAGTTTTTTTCTATTTACATGGTTTTATTTAAATAACCTTTATGCTTTATATGGAAATTTCCTGCTTTGTGGTTTTAGAATACATTTGGATTTTTTCATATTTTACACTTTGTATACGGTTTTCTGACAGTATTTCTTTTTAAAGATAAAAATCGACAAGGAATTACCCTCTAAACCTAAAGATACTAACTATTAATTAAATATTTTATACAATGTCTTTTCGCAAAATTTGAAATTGTATCAGTACCGACTGTAATTTTTTGTGGGAGGGGGATCGCCCTCTTATAAAGGGTGAAACATCACCCTCCATAAAGTTTTTACCGAAGTTTTACCGGCGCTTTCTGAAGGCTAAAAGGAAAAAAAAACTTCATGTAAACGTATGTCCTAAAACGGTTTGGTATCTAGTTACAGCTAGTCGTGATTTCTAATCCTCCGATAAAATTTAGTCTAGCTGAAATCCATGGAACCTAAATTAAGGGACAAATTTGCTGGTTTTTTATGCATCTGAAATACTTTAAAGGTGCCGCAATGACCAATCCATCGACCTGGGAAATGCCAATTCAAGTGGGCTCGCACATCTAACGAGAAGTGGGGAGGTATAAATGTACAGGTTTCATCTGAGCTGTGGAGTTTGGGTGCGCAGTGGGTCTAGGCGTGATCTAAGCAGCAGTGAGGTGGTGGGGGAAGCGGTCGCCTCAGACTGTGTTGGGTGTTGGTACTAACAACGATGTCTGCAAGACCGCTGGATCGTGGACAGTAGTCGGCGCTGACTGTTTCCCCTACAATGCATCTATCCCCACGCGGCCTCGAACTACAAACTTGTACCTCCCTTCCACGCGCAGCTCACAGCTCAGATGAAACCTGTTCATTTATACGCCATCACACTGATAATACATACAACGTCTCAATGCTAGAGGAAGCTCTTTAAGCAACTGCGGCGTTTCCTCCTGTATAAAACTGTAAGTCCATTTCGACATTTAATCGTCCAGTGATTAATGTATGATATACGCGTTTATCAGCCATCTAACAAAGTTATTTTCATAGCGAACTTAAAAAAGAATGTTTTTCGAACACAATTATTTGAGTTTTACTTACGTTTTCTCATAAAATACTAGAGATACAATTCTGAAATATATTTTTAAGTTTCTCACGTTAAATTTCAAATAAAACCATCAAATTCGCGCCTAAATTTGGGTCCCAGACATTTCAGCAAGACTGATTTTTGCCGAAGTATTAGAAATAAGGGTGAAATCTAACGCTAACTATAACTAGCTAGAAAAGCGGTTTGGGACATATGTTTATATGAAGTTTTTCTTTCTTTTGGCCTGAAAATGAGCTCAGAAACGTCGATAAATCTTTATAATCACCTTTTATAACCGCATATAAAATAGTACAATGAACAATTAAAAATAAGAAAGAAAATATACGCGGAAAAGGTTAAACGGAGAAATAAAGGAAACGATGTTTTGAATTAAAACACGGGTTTTTAAAGCTAAATAATTATAAAATAACTTCGCTAAAAGAATAATTTATATATATATATATATATATATATATATATATATGAAATATTACTGACTCTCTCTCTCTAAATACTGTATGATGCAGATTACCGATAGGCGTGATAGGGTAACAAGTGGCGCGTCAAGACAGCAAGACTTGTAGAACGAGACTAATTGTTTTCCACCTCGTCTCTTTCTTTCTAGATGGAAACGGCCGGAAATGCTTATTCTGCTTTTTCCTAACTACCTGTTTTCTGGCAGTTAGTCCAGGTTTCTAACTTGTATTCTGAATCTAGTTTGTTCAGTGAATGATGGCCATTTAATAATTATGTGGAAGTGCTTGAATGATATATGTGTGTTATATATACAACCTTCCCCGCTGTGTCAAAGCCTGTATGTATACACAACTATGTTTTAAGGTTTTAGTCATAGTATGTTTTGGTGTACAAAAGTGAAAACAAAGCTCTGTAGGTCAAAAATAAATCAATACAGGAATAGATTAGCAAAAACGGCATTCAAATCACTTCAGACGTAGAGTGAACTACATATTTGGTTTTTTAATGTAAACTAAATAAAATAAACATAGGGACCTAATACAATAGACTAAACGAACGCTATTGCCGCAAATGTAAAATTCAATAAGTATCAATCAATAGGTTTATTTCCTTTCATTTATTTCTGCCATGGAAAAAATTAAAAAAAAAATAAATAAAAAAAAAATTAATGTCCATGGTCATTTTTTTAAAACAATATTTATAATTAAAAGTGCAATAATAAAATAGTTAACAGTGACTAAACAAGATACAAAACAATATAATAATTAATTAATTAAAATGCATTAATACATATATTAATAATGTAAACTTACATTTCTAATTAATTCACTCATATAGAAGGACTCTGATAATAAAAGCTGTTAGTCAATTTATAAATTTATTAAAATATATTTCTGGAACTTTGCACTATGAGGAAGTATGAGGAAAACTAATACTATGAGGAAAACTTGTAAAGATTTATCTTGTAATGCTGATACTGTAAATAACTCATAAGGTTTGACAATATTTGTTATAAACTGATTTACATTTGTTCCAATTATATGTAATGGCCTCAAAAATATATAGACTGGTGAACGTCGATATTTCTAAATCATCGAATGTTTTCCTGTAGGATTCCATTATTTTTAAACTATACTTAACCCTACAAGGTTTTTTTTTACAATCGTAAGAACTTTCGTATTTCGACTTGAAGGCTCATTACTTCAGATGTGAATAGATAAATCCATAATAGTATATAAGAAGTTTTAGTTGAATGCAGAAACTGTTGTTTTTAGTACAAAATTGTATTAAAAATTGATTCATATACAAAATTTCATGATAGACCATTGACTATAACCAGACTATAAATTCGGTATTTTCACCTCTTTAATGGCATCATAACCTAACATATTTGCAGATGTTTAAAGTGATGTTGATTTTGCTCCAATCTATAGAATAGAGCTACAGTTTCGTCTATGTTTACCAAAATGTTTAAGATCCTTCATATTTTTTGACATGAGGAGTCATCATCTCACATAATGACTCCATAGGTTAACAGTGTGACGGCTTGATTTAATTTTGTTCTTACCTACGTACTTATCTTACACGTCTTTGATACCGTAAAAGTTGAATGATTCACTTCACTTTTCCTAATCAAACCTTCTTCCTCTGTTGCAGGTCGCCAAGTTAATCTAAGTCCACAGAAGAACGACAGCCTTTTACGTCGTCATTTATCAAAATCTGCTTCCGAGTTGAGTCACAGAGCAGACATACACCTGGAAACGACTCCTGGAGTGCCGCCAGCTCCTGCGCAGTCCACCTCTAACGTCCATCACCATGTGTCGGTCGTCCAGAAGACGCATTTCTTCTTCAACTCCCTCAAGGTTAGGCCGCAGAGGTAATCAGGCATAATCCCCTGAACCCAAATCCGTGGAGTATCTCACTTAGAGTATTAAACTCGTTTTGGTTGCTTTGGAATTAACCGACTTTTATCATTGTAAATTTCCTGCATAAGAGAGAATTGTATTTTGCTTTGTCTGTCTGTCTCTACTTTATGAATAATTTTCTCGTTTTTTTTTTACAACAAAACAAATTGAACTGTTAGACCAGATTGAACCAAAAACAATACATTTCATATTAGTTGTAATAAAAATTTTTTTGATGCTGTTCTTTTAAAAATTATTTGAAAATCTAAATCTATTAATAAATTATTTATTTTACAATACTTTTAAATATATGATACATATTTAAGTCGGAAAGAGTCCATAGTATATTTAGTTTCATCTATTTAACACGTTTTTTCTATTCTTCTTTAAAAATGGCAATTTGTATATTATTAATATTATCTTATTCACAAGGCTTTTACTTTATGTATGTTAGACTAAAAAATATGGAAATATAAATATTTTGCAGAGCACAGACAATGCATTAAATTTCTTGTTTCTGTAATCGTATTTAAGGAACGTTTAACTCTGCAGCTGGCAGTTGTGTGAATCGAGTTTATACATATTATTTATTTGTTTATTACTAATTCTTTAAATTTTTATTTTTATCTTTGGCTTGTTTGTGGCTTTAAATTGCATTAGTTTAAATCTATGTGGTGTAGTAAATTTTAATATTATTTTATCTTTATTCTTTATAATGTATTTAATATTTTTTGTCATATCTGGTTCATTGTATTTTGTTATTACGTAATATGTAGTTATTTGACCTTGTATTTAGTTTTACTATATTGTGAATACAGGGTGGTAAAAAGTCACGAGAAGGTTAAATAACTTGAAAAAGTAGAAAGCTGAACGCTTTCTGTGTAAACACATTTTCTTTATAAAATAAATCAACCCCCTCATAATTTTAAATGTAAATCCCTATCTAATTTTATACCTCATTTTAAAGTACATATTTTATAAAACTGTGCAAGATAGAGGTCGCTATTTTACTCCAATTAAAAATGGCATCCCATCAAATATTCAATAAATGCAATTTACTTCTAAAGTAAAGGTCTTTTCTAAGGAAAATAATAACGAGATGTGCATGTGCCGAATCACATATAGTTATTTTTTAGTTGACTGTTGCAGGGCAACCTTTATAATAATATTAAATCACTAAATAAGATTATATTTTCATATTAAATAAATCTATGAGCTCAAGAATCTTCAAGAATAAATCATAATATAAAAGAAAAATGAATCTAGCAGCAATTTCCTCGTATATCATGTTGCTAGTAAATGCTACTTTTATTTGAGCTATATCAAAATACATTGACGACAGACAGTATTACACAATCCTCATTGTTATAAAAACTGGTATTCAAGTATAAAACATGAACATTGCCCAATACGTAATCGTGAAAAATAAAATGATTATCAGTATCAGTTATATAAATATTGCGAAAAATGAAAATCTCCAAATAACAGCAAAAACGAATGACAACGTATCAACAACGGCAAAAAAAGCAATGTAGTTATGTTTATAGGATTTTTCTGTTGATTTTTAACTGAAGATGACGACTTAGTTGTTGATACGGTTGACTCGGTGTATTTTATTTTTTCTTGAGGTGGGGGGGGGGAGAAAATGGGAGAATTTTCAATAATTAGGGTCTATTGATTGAATATAACATGTAACCTAAATTTACATGAAATAGAGTTAAGTTTTAGTAATATTCATAACTGAACTTATAATTTCATCTATGACATTGTTTACTCAAAGAAAGATATTTTTAGTAAACATTGTAAACACAATGATTAAAAAAATCATATAAGTTAAAACTAAATTCCGTGACTTCAAATAATTTGTATAACGTTTTGTCGTTTCTGCCCTGATTATTTTGTTCCAAACTTTTCAACACATTGTTGAAGTATTAACAATGAGTACAATAGAGGGTTGTTGACAGGTTACTGAAAAGACCGACCTAAAAAGCTAGATCACTTTGTCCCTGTCGTACTTTTCTTATGTGTCAAATATTAATTCAAAGCTTGGACAACAAAACTGAATATAAATCAAATAAATTTTCATTGTCAAATTTAAAGATTTTTCTGATATTTTGAATCTGATTTAGTGGTTCTTAAAATGTAAAAAAAGTAGGCCATTGTTTGAAGAATCGTTTGTGAGCCGTTGCCTTTACGATTAGAGAGATTTTGATAATGTTGGTTTAGTTATATATTTTAAGCTAATTTCAGCATTAATTTTCAATTTTTTAAGTACCGCCTATTGTTATTACGCAAAAAGTGAAAATAAACCGTGATTTGCAACGAGTTATGGTTGTTTATGTCAAAACTAATTAATTAATACCGGGATTAGTCATAATTATAATTACGGATTAAGATACCCATTACGGGCTTAACTAATGAGAACATTCCATTATCCCTTAGACCCAACACCTCTCTAGATAACCTGCTATTAATGAGTTATTTTTAATTAATTAATTAAGAGGACTTACATTTTAATTAATTAAGTAACTGCACACAACCTCAAAAGTAACAACATTCCTTTAATAAGGCTGGCACACTATTACGACACACCTGTCGATAAATAAATATCTCTACCATGAATTAATATATTATTAGGCCTTCCCGACAACCCGAGAATGCCATTACCCCAAAAACTTAAGCCCGACTTAATAATTATGAAACTTCACAGTACTAAATAAACTTAATGATTTCCCAGAATCCCGCATGAGATATTCAGCCACTCTAATGGACAGCGTCATAGGCCTACCTGTTCAGGACGTCTCAGCTGATTATCACTATGCTACAAGTTGAGTTGAAATAACTGTAGCAAGAAGATCCTATTCAAAACCTCTGCTACACGTTGTAGAATTCCGGTTCCCGTGACGCTAAAACATCACAGATTGTTGTCCTAAGAGGCTAAATTACTTAATATAGTCCAAAGTAGTAAGAAATTTATATATTTAATGACCCAAAATTTTAAGGCAAACCTTTTGTCTCTACAGATAACAAAATACAATGTCACTTTATCTGTAAACTTGAGAAGAGCTAATCTTATTTCTATGCATTCTTCTTTTCGATGTAAGTATACATAATATCGCTATTTAATTGAGTTCAGGCTATTATATAATATAACGGTTTATTTATAAAATTATAGGTTATGTTTGATTCCTAGGTTAGGTTAATCAATTAAAATTAATTAAGTTGTTCTCAAGTTATAATAATATTTGTCTGCAAAGGTTATACCAAAAAACTTTTCGACATATTTTACCCATTAAAAAAAAAAATCAACACCATGTATTTTGTCAGTAATAAATCGGCTCAGTGATGTTTGAGTTATAACCATTTAATGCTGCAAAAAAAAGAAGAAATTAAGTTTTTCCAACGTATTTTCCTCCTACGGTTTTCAGTAGCAACATGTTTCTTTCAGTGATGGAGTAGGTACATAATTGAAGTGCTAATTGGAATTGTAAATGTTTTAAAAAGTATTTGTTATTTTATAGCGACTAGGCGAAATCGGTATAATCCAGTATATTTATGGCATTGCTGAAACAACATACATTTTAAAAATTAACGTAATTTAGAAGTTATAACCACATAATAATTATAATTTTGGTTACTTAATGATTTCACCCACCTTATACGTTAAAGGAAATTGAATTTCCACAGGAAATTTGTAGTCAAATGTAATAAATATGTATTGGGTGAAGTCGTTAAGTAACTTTTAATTATAAAATTTACCCCACCTATAATGTTAAAGGTTAAAATATACATAATAATTATTTGGAAATTGTAAGTGATTTTAGTTTGAATGCGTGATGTAGCAGGAGTAGGTTACATTTATAGGTAGTGTGTCTAGTTGGGTTAGGAAATTGGTGGGTGTTAGTTCAGTTTTTTGGCTGTTTTATGCTTAGTATAACGTCCTTAATGGCAGACCAGTCGTTTACAAGGATGGAATTTACTTGAGCATCAAACTAGCTAAAAATATTAAATCGACCATCAATGTTTTAATAACGTAAGTCTCCTGGCCTTAAAAACGAAGTAATATAAATCTTGTAGTCCACGTGGGGATAACCGGGGCAATTCACACACAAATCCCAGTTTCCACGCTGTCAGAGCCACGGGCACAGCTAATACAAATAACTATCCTTTGCGAGTCAAGGTAAATTTTATTTAAAAAAAATAATAGAATTGAATTACTCTTTAACGAGTGATGGATGGGTCACAAACCTTCACATTATAGACTAAATCATTTTAAATACCTTTTATGAATTTAAATATCTGATCTTTTCGGATACGATTAATGGTTCAGTTTCTTTTTTGGACCATAAGGACTAGAGTTTGAATTTTTTGTGACTAGTTAAGACCTATTGTTTGTTAATATACAGGGTGTCCCGCAATAATATGGCATAACTTCGGAAATTGATAGAACACATAAAAAGTAACAAAATACTGCAAATAATTTTTTTTCTAAATCGATTCATTTTTTGTCTGTCTGTTTCTTTGTGTTTTATATCTTTGTGTTGGTCAATCTTTTGTATTGTCATGATTTACCTTAAAAAAAATAATATGTTTTGAATTTTTATATAGTGAGAAAGTTTTGCAATGTTATGCGTTTTTTAAACTCAAAGTTTACACATTGTTTACAATTTATATAATATTGTAGCTTCGAAAAATATCTACCTATAATTGATGCATTTTTGTTCCGATTTATGTATAAAGAATGACAAAGTTTTGTACTACCCTCACTTTTAAGTAGAATATAATTACGAGTAGAAAAATGGATGACTGTTTGCGGATATATCTATTTGAAGTCACAAAAGAAAGTGGGTTTTGGACTGTCGTCTAGGGCCCAAATGTGTATATATCAGTTTTAATATTTTAGTTATGTCGCAGAGAAAAGATCTTAGATTTTTTGATAACTCAAATTTTGTGGGTGGTTGAAATACAAAAAAATAATATTATCTCCAAATCAGTTCTAACGATTTTGAAAAAAATTGTGCTCAAGTATACTCTTAGGTTCCAAAATAACGTATGTTTTGTCATATTACCAAAAATGCCTGTTTATAAGTTGTCTATAAAAATTTTAAAAAACCTTTCATGGGACCGATTTTCAGTCAAATGTTAGTTAAACCGCCGTCAATAAAAACAAATACAATTTAAGTTGAGGACACGTTTAAGGCACAAACTAAGGAAGTTTAGGTCTTTATATATATAATATATTCAAAGCGGGTTCATGGTTTATTTTGACACCGATCTCTACCAAACGGACATTTTCGGTGACCTTTAGCTTTATGTATGGTTTTGGGGATAGCTAAATGAGAAAGTTTGTGTTAATGTTTTCTCATTCATTGTTTTTGTTGTTTTAAATACATATTATGTTTATACAAATAAATGTGAGGAATGTATATTCTTATCAGTTAAACCAAATAATTTATTGTTTAAAACAAAACTGTACAAACACAATTTTAAATTCATTATTTAATATCTTTTCAGACCCTATATTTATCAACAAATTTAAAATCAGTATTCAAATATAGCTAAAATATTGTTATTGTTAAAATTAAATTGTTTATCTCTGTTTCCAACAATATAAAAATGCACAAGAACTAGTAATTGCGCGCTGCCTGTGGAGTTTCATTCAAACTACTGCGAGCTCTGTAATCGGTAATAGTTCCACGTGTTTTCAGTAGAGTTGCGTACCAAAAAGTTGGTCGATAAAATAACAAATTATATATTAGTACATAAAGAAACAGTTTATAGGAATTAAAACATTTGTAGTATTTTTTTTTTTTTTAACTTTAAAAATATAAACTTAATAAGATACACGACATTTCCATGTACGTACAATGTCATGATTGTACATAACTGATATTCCACACATTCTTACAAGTAAGAAATTAACGTAAAGTCTTTTATAGAACTCGAATGATTTACAAAATATACGTAAAACGTATAAATAAAGTGACATTAGATAAAATAACATCGTATTGGCACTGACCTTCACTGGTATTTTTTAAAAAAATATCTGAATTATGATATAATAAAACGGATCTCTTGTGGATTGGTAAAAGCTTAGCCTATATATTTTATTATAGTGTATTGCAACATTCTTTGAAGATGTTTCGATTGTATTTATTATATATATATATATATATATATATATATATATATATATATATATATATATATATATATATTAAAGAAAGGCAATAATCGGGTATCATGAAATATATGAAAAACGCATAATAGTCTTAAACGAAAAGATATACCTTTTGTTTTATAAATTAATTGACATTTACAAAAAGTGAAAAGCGGCGAAAAGTGATATCTAAAACATTATGACAAGGATTGAAATGATTTTTAATAAAGTTTTGAAAATCTATGTATAAAGTTTTACTTTTCTACGAACTAATACACATTTTGACTTGTATTGTTATCTCCAAGTAGATCATAAGAGATTCAGACGGCGTCCGTCATTTTACAGCAGATTTATTACATTTTATTACATTCCCGAAGACAGTTTATAACATCTCAGAGATTGCAATAAACTGACAAGTAGTTTAAGCTTCATTCCCCCAAGACAGTTTTATTAATAACGTCTCTCAGATTGTAGTAAAAGGAGATTTATATGTAATATCTCGTCGGATTTTATATATCAATAAATAATAACAACTAAATATTACTTTCTTGGTAACTAACTCTTTAAGTACAAGAACAATCAATGACTGAGCAAAAACAATCATATGTTGCATTCAGTTTCTTTAATAAATTCACAGTGTATATGGAAAAAATGGGATGAAGAATAGAGATAAATGAAAAGTCAGAAAGCTGTGTGTGTGTGTTTGTAAAAGAGATAAAGAAACGAATAGTTAATTATAGAAAATATGGAAGAGTTGGAACAATGAATATGTAACAAAAGAGCAATAGTCTTGACAAATTAAAGAAAAAAAATTGAGGAAAGGCATAGTTGTTAGTGTGCTTTTTTTAAAGAGAGGAAACAAAGTTGATTATTTTAGAGAGTGAAACAACTTTGAGAAACACATGTGTTTATTCTTAAAGAGAGAAAGTTAAATGATAGATTGAAAATAGAGAACTTGATAGTAAAACATAGTGGTCCTCTTGTCCTTGAAGAGAAAATAAGAATGTTTCGAATGTATAACTAAAAGTGGCAGGAAGAAACAAGAAGATCGAATGTATGAGTGTTTGAAAATAGAAAGTGTGAAGTGTAGAGAGGTGAAAATTGTTCGTTTGAAGAGAAAGAGATATAAAGAATACGAGGGAAATGTAGAAATAATTGAATGGAACAAATGTTGATTAAAGATGATGTGAAGTTAGGAGGAATAATTGTCTGTTCTTACAAACCTAACAAATTACATAATTTAGGATGGGATATTGCTTATAAAATGAATTAATAAATAATATATAGTAATGAAACATAATATTTACAGTTGTAAGAAACATAGAACAAAAATTCCACTTTTAAAAATGCTTAATTTGAATAGCACACGAGTATGTGTTCTCAATTACGTAGATTAATAACATCAATGTTTAATTAGAGCTGAACATTTTTAGAGGGTCTAAAAAAAATAATAATAAGAAGTTCATGTAGACCAGTTGCGTACAAACATATGTTAATTTCTAATTCTACACTCCAAAATTTGTGTGAGTTTTATAACATATGGAATATAATTATCAACATTCATAAATTTTGAACTAAAAACCTTAGCTGATTTTGACCAAATTCTAACCATATAACTCTTACGTGTAAACTAATGTCAATAAAGCAATAACAGAATGTATAAAACAAATAAAATCATATAGTATTAAACAAACATAGACATGCCTATCAATTACAAACTATTGAAATGCACTCTCACTTCCACTCCCCACTCAAACCACCCTCATATCACGATAAAATCTAGAATATAATAAAATCCAGCATCTCAAAATATTTTTAACCCAATCATGATACTTGTCTTTTAATATTCTACGGTATCGAGTTCCAAAACCTGCATGCCAAATGTGTATAAAAAAACTTGTTCTAAAGGTAAAGAGAATACGACATTTTTTTTAACGTGAATATGTAAGCGTTTAAAGTAAAGGGGGAAGTGGAAGTTGCATGGAGGCTATAGAGAGACGATAAATGACATTTGCAAGTGTTGACAGACAGAAAGAAAGGAGAAATGGGGAGATAAGAGAGTGATAATTTAATTTATATATGAACGAATAACTGTACAGAACCAAGTATTTTATACACCTCTTGATTAAAGAACACTGCCTTTTTTGTACATAATCCAATTGCATAATTCAATTAAAAAGTAGTCAACATTTATGTCATTAATTATATAATAAAATAGAATAAAGTAGCTTATTTTCTTAATACGTCACGTGACCACGTTTGTTCTTGTAATATGACGCGTTTCAGAACTTCTATGTCATCATCACATAAATATCGAATTATTCAAATGTCATCGCCAACAGAATAAAATAAATGTATAAAAACACAACAAAACTAATTTACTTTTCGGAACATAGGCTACTAATTCTTGGGTGCGCATTCTTTGGCTTCCGGACGGCAACCTGAGTTTTTTTTTTTCAAATTTATAATCCCGTTTCTGTAATTCCAGTACTCATGATAGATGAACAGACATTCCGAATAACAGTGATAACCCGATATTCTTGAGCTGAAAATTCGAAGTTTTCAATAAATTAAAAAAAAAATCCATGTTTTTAAAAAGTGTCGAGAATACAATTAACAAAAATTAAAACAAAAACAAACAAAAACGTTTCTTTTAAAACGTCAATTTAAAAAATATTGCTGTACACCCCATAGCGGCCCCCTTTTTTCGTGTAGGAAATTAGATTGTATGTTAAATAATATTTTAATTTTTAACATTTTTAATGATGGTTTGTTTTTTAATTAGAATTCTGCGATGCTAATACTAAAAATTATATTCCATCTAATATGTCTTTTAAATTTGATACCGTTATCAATAAGGTTTTTATTTAATTATCTCTGTATGTATGTTTTCTAATTTTGTGTGTTATTAAAACACGATAAAGATGTAATCGTTGTCAGGTTTTATTTTTCTTGTTGTGGATATTAAGGTTGTTTTGTTCCTTATAATTAACCCCTAAAAGGAAGTTCTATTTGACCAATAGGAACATCAATTCTGTTTTGCATCCGTTATTCTCTCAGAAACAAGCAAGCGTTTCCTTAAGCAATGGTGTATAGTTGAACAATCATTTCTCAAAACATCGTTCATGTCTTTAGACGTTGAATGCATCGTTTGCTTCCTATACAACCAAATAGCTCCAGTTAAACATTGTAATTAATTTATATCAGCATTTGCCCTCGTAAATATTGCACATTGCTTTCTACTCTGTGGACTTAGCGTTCAAGTCTCTAGACAATCAATTATACTGACAACCGCAGTAGGCCTATATGTCTCATGAAAATTACCGTTAATTTTAAAACAAACTTTTTATGAATAAAAAGGTTAAATAGAGTGCGTTGTCATGCATAAATACAGAAGGGTTGATGTGTACAGACAATTATACAATGTTTGACGTTGTGTGTTTGTGACTGATACAATTAAATACAGACACAAATCTTTTTTATAAAATAAAAATATACACAGATAATTATTATGTTTTTAAGAATAGTGACAAATAGAACTAGTAAATTTTCACAGAATTAATTATAGCTTTCTAGAGTTATTTAAAATAATGAAAACATGCAAATGGTGGAAGCGTCATTGGTTATTAATCAGGATAAATCAAACAAACGTCCGGTTTCAGATTTCAAAAAATATTGTATAATTAACAGATTCATATATAACTTTTGAATTATATATATATTTTTTTTAATGCTTAAAATGTTATGATAAACCATTCGAAAGTTGTGCAGTAGTCCTGGACTATTTGAACACCCAATATATACAAAAGAGTTATTGTATTGGGGATCCAAATATTTTTTTACCGAACACAAAATGGCGCATTGTTTGTTTGGGTGACCTTCAGTACTAACTCTTAGGTGTTTTGTTCAAAATTCGTACCTGTAGGTGCCCTTCTAATTATACATGTAAAATTCGACCGTTTGTGGCAAGACTAAACCACAAAAGTACGATTTTATTGTAACATACGTCTTATAAGCTGCAAAATCTAACGTATTGTTAGTCATAGTCATACAAATATTGACGATATTGTAAAAAAAAAGAAAACCTAAATGGAAACTAAAAACAAAATCTTTTAATTTGAGTTAAATTTGATGAAGATCAATCCCAAGCATTTTCCAAAAACTCAAATAATAATTAAAGAGATTCGGGAATAACTAAAAAAAAAATAATACCATTTGAACCTCGTTATTGAAAACTCCGTACATACAAGAAACTATGAGTTTTAAAATATAATGGTTGTAATCAAGATGCTTTTCTTGCATTAGTATTAGGCAATAAAAGTTACAATATCTTGCCAGTACTCTCCAGAGGTGGTAACTACACACTTTGTAATTGATTTTAAAGGTATTAATGGTACCACTGGAATGAACTAGTAATTTATTATTGATCTTAAAGCTAATGTAGCCGGCTCTTACTGTATGACCCCTGGTCTGTACGTATCTGCAGTGTATGAAAAAATAAAATAAAAATGAAACAGAAATACTTTACATTTTAATTTATTCAAAAAACAGAATAATTTTTATAATAAACTGTGCAAAACATTGTACAAATTTTCTTATTCACCCATCCCAAAAATCAAACAAAAACTAACCAAAACTAAAATGTTAGTTTCGTAGTTTTCATTTAGAATGTAAAAATAAAAAATGGTTGCTGAGGTTTCACAAACTCCATAGAGACGAAGCCCCAATATCTCCCTCATTCCCCATCTATTTGTATACCCGACACGTGATCTGCCGGGTACAATGGACTGGAAATGACGGCGGCACCGGTGCGTAGCCCCCAAGGAACGGGGTCTACCTCGTGCTGACCCTTGGGATGCCGTACCCATTAATCTTATTTATTTATTTAATAAAACCTCTTCTTAATCTTACATTCACTGATTTCTAGTACATACTGTACCTAACTTAACAGGCTATCTTATGACCTGAGATAATTCTCTTAGAATCCAATAAAATATTATAATTTAATATAATAAAGTATTATACCTTAATTTTCCGTCAGTGAACTTCTTTTTCTTTACTCTTGACGCGTTTCGAGATTTTTATCCCATCATCAGAAATTCCCTCTATGGATGGAGGTCGTCAAAACGTTAAATACACAAACACATACATCGCCACAAGAAATGGTTACAAAGCTTCTATGATTGATAAGCTGCTCGCAAATCACATCAATAAATCCAAAAGACCACCGAAATACAAAGCTACATCTATATTTGTTTCCACAGAATATGGCAGCATTCTTCCTAAAATAATGACCTCCACTTTCATAAAAACCAATTGAACTATCGCCTTCCGCACCAATAATGACATTAAAAAACTACTTCAACCCCTTAAACATAAGCCATTAGAAGCCCAAACAGGTGTCTATAAACTAACGTGTGATAGCTGTGACAAGTTCTATATAGGCCAAACGGGAAGAGCTTTCAAGGTTCGTTTTAAAGAACACCTGCCTAAAAAGACTATTTCAGGCAACAAATCCAACTATGCGCGTCATTTAATTGACGAAGACCATAGCTACTCGGACTTTGACAGCAATTTAAAACCTATAAAGATTTGCAGTAAAAGCAAATTTATGAATGCCGTAGAAGAATATGAAATCTACAAGGCTTTTAAAATATTAAATTCAAATAATGAACACCGATTATTGAACGACCAACTGAACTTTGATTCGAATATCCTGTATGACGCAGCAATAATAATTCAGAACGCCCGAGGCATATTATAGTTTTTGTGTGTTGTTTAACAACGGACAACCAGTGCATATCCGGGAGCCGTAAGATGCGCATCTACAGAGTGTGTTTTTTAAATGTGTTGTGTGTTATGTGTATGTGTTTTTGTATTTAACGTTTTGACGACCTCCATCCATAGAGGGAATTTCTGATGATGGGATAAAAATCTCGAAACGCGTCAAGAGTAAAGAAAAAGAAGTTCACTGACGGAAAATTAAGGTATAATACTTTATTATATATATTAGTGACTTGGATACTGGAAAAATGAATTCATTATAATTTAATATTATTTCTAACATAAATAAGTAACTATTCTGAAGTGATTCTATTATATCTTTATATTATGTGGTTTTCTTTAATAATTAAACGTTTAACATTTATTACAACATATATGACAAAACTTCAATAGACAAAGACAACTTTGAAATGCATTTATCGTAAAACTTTTACCTAACTCTAATTAATTCTGGTGTGTAGCTTACAAGTTATCATCGATATCACTGCAAGGCTGTGTCATCTGATTCTTCAGTGGTATCCCATTCCATACTATTTGTCCCGTCTGGATGTTGTTCCTGTAGACCACTGTTTGCTGCCACCTCCAACACTACTCTCCTATGGTGCCGGAATGTGGTTCCTTAGTCCACAAGCCACCGTGCACTACTACAACTGCTAAAGTTTTAGTCGTTTACACTCTCATCAAAGAGCGGATTGTTTTATGCTACTGTGAGAATAGTTTTCGCATCATGCATATCTCTGCCACGCAGCGATGGTAATTTGGTATATAACAAAATAAAAGTATTCTGTATTGCTTTATGCAGTGTAGGTAGCATTTCAACTGGCGTTAGTCGTCCGTAGTCACATGTGTCAGGGATGTCTTCTTCATCAAATATTGTAGCTGGGGAAATTCTTTGCTGTAACTGAGTAATCCGGGCTAGATGGATAACTGTTGCCTAATTTCATCTTACTACATCGTACCCTCTGTGTTTCTCCTGGGTGAAGTCCTTCGACTAGGTGAATTAGCCATATTGAAGCTATATCGTATTGCGTTAGCGAAATCCAATGTTATTGTTGTTCTAGATAGTGATGAAACTGATCTATTATGTATAGGTGATGTTCTTGTACCTTCAGACTGCTATGTTTGCCCTGGTGTTGTAACTGAGATAATACCGTTTCACTTTCAGTATCAGAGATCTTATCTTTGTTTCGCTTAGTTGCTTTCTTTGAGACCAGTTTGTTTTTGGCAGGAGTAATTTTGTCATAATATATCTTTGTCTGAATAGGCGTAAACAAGTAAGGTGGTGTACGTTCTTGGTCCTTACTTCCTCCACTGTGTTTACTATGGGTCACATTCACTTGCACTCTTCACTTGTTCACTTGCACTCTTCACTTGTTCACTTTTTTTTAAACATAATTTAATATTTAAATAGGGTCTAAACTTGTTTGCTTGTGTCATTAACGCATCTTTAGACTATCCTTAGACTAATGCTTTTTTAAAGAACGGGGGGGGGGTAAAGGTTTAGTTTTATGTTTACCAATTATTTCTCAATCGTAATATATATACCGGGTGTTCAAAAAGTCTGGAAACCCCTTAATATTTATTTTATTAATAAACGCAGAGCAATGAAACTCTAGGATTACGTCCTCACTGTAGTAACCGACGTTTTGCTCATTTTATCTGTATTTTTCACTTTGGGGGACGTCCTGTGGAGGAAGTCTAAAAAATCTTAAATGTAAGCATAGGTCGAATTATACCTCATTTTATTATATATATATATATATATATATATATATATATATTATATATAATTATATTTATATATATATATATATATATATATATATTATATATAATTATATTTATATATATATATATATATAAATACAAATACAAATCACCATTGCCAATATGTCGATCTTTTGCCGATAACCCACGATATGGAATCTTTAGATAGATTCTGACTAATACATTTAATTTTTTTTTATATAAAGTGTACATTTTAGCAACATTTAATCAAAATTTTTACAACCAATTTTGATAAAATTGTAATTTTATGGGCTTTCTTCATCGTAGATATCCAAGAAATTTTGAGTGTTTGAAAATATATTTTTTAAAAAAAGTTCTGTAATGTAGCCCACATACCGAATCTGAGTATAATCAGTCGACTCGTTTTTACTGTAGAGATTTTGCAGCGGAGACAGACGGACATTTTGAACCCAACCGATCAAAATGGATATTTCCGCGACAAAACTCGACACCGATTTATCACATAACTATCTAGATACTACGTATTATATGGAATAATAAATAAGGGAGTTATAAATAAAGGGAATAATAAATAAGGGAGTTATAAATAAAGAGAATAATAAATAAGGGAGTTATAAATAAAGAGAATAATAAATAAAAACCAAAGTGAGCTATGTATATTTGAGATAATAAAATAACGGAGCTAAAGCATAATTGATCTGAATAATTATATTGAGCACCAAAATTTTAAACGGAATAGTAAAATATACAACTTAAAAATCAAATATTTGTAAGTAAGTTATAACGGATTGTAAAAGCGTATAAAAATAAAGTCACGTTGTGCCGTTTGGGCGAGTACAGTTTTAGTATTCTATATAAAACTGCCACATAACTATTTAATCCTTCGATAAGAAATTCTCTTAACTCACGTCAGCACTATGTAGGGGCGTGCTGAGATTACCTTTGGCTAGTTCAAGTTTATTATCATGTCTTGGTATACACTGTCTGTGCACTGTATGAAACATGCCAATGAAATTAAATATGAAATTACTAGAGTATAATAAAACAATTAGCTGAGCGCCATCAAGGTACTTACTCAACCCTATCATACAATGAAATACAAGGAGATACTCTAAACGTGATGCCCCCAAAAGTTGGTTTCTTGGGTCCCATACCAGACTAGATTTTATTGTAGTGCCAACAAGTGCATTAATTGCAGCCTGATTACCTGTATATATGTGGATACGGTTTTTCATAAGTCCCGCCTCAAATTCTCCTGTATACAGTCATCTATGGCCATAATCGCAGCCTGAAAATCTGTGGCATATTGTCCCATTAGAAACGAACTTTCAAACCCGCTCTCAGCCCATTTCGCCACTAGTGCCGTAGTTTTTTAGGTTTCCCGTATTTCCTAGAACTCGATTTTCGTCCCCATGAGTCATTTTAACTTCAAAAGGTCTGGTATCTATCTTATCGGTACTCATATTTAGAATCGGTTGGACAATTTTCCCGTAATTCAGTCACGTCCCAAATGTGAGTTTTTTTCCAGACACCGCTGAACTCAGCCAGTACAGTCTTTTCTTGCTTCTCTCATTAAGCTTCTGTCAATGGGTGGAAGTCCTAATAATATTTCCATTGTAGCGATTGGTGTAGTGGACATGGCTCCGGTTGTCCATAGACATACATTCCTCTTGTCAAAGTGATGTTTGCTGTCCCAACTCGGTCCCAACCCACCAAACTACTGCGCCATAGCACATCATACTAGCACAGTATAGATGTATCTCATCATTGTTGGTCTTAGTCTCCAGGTTGAGCCCACGAGTAGAAAAGTCTTTACCACTTATATATCTCTGGAACATAAAGAAGATAACACAAGTATCTCCTAACTACTATACGGCTTCGAGGTTTATTAGTAGATTCTTGCAGTCTCTCGATATTCCATCGAATTCTCTAATCTATCAAAACATTTGACGATATAGTGATATGGGAGGAGCAGCACGTCCTGACATCGATGATAGATGATGCTTGTCTTTGTGATGTCAACATTTGATTTTTCTAACGCACGCTCCTGATCTCTATTTAAATCATGTTTCTTACATGTTCGTAAAAAACGTAGTAATGAAAAGCATTCGGCATACTTTTTCTACTATAACAATATTGATCAAATTTTGTTAAAATGTTCCCTTCCAGAGACTAAGCAAAACGTATTGATCGCTAAATACCGGTTTGGACGTTATGGGTAATGAAGGAGAAATGAAGACGAGGTAAATTTGGAAAGTATAAAAATGTAAAACAGATTCAGTTAACATATTTGTGATCTGTTACGATTAATAATGTAAACATAATCGCAAGGAAAGAAAATTTCGGTTTGTGAGTACTTTAGAAATAAAGCCTGATGACTGTTTGTTTTTTTTTTCCTTCTAATTATTCAGAAAACTATCATTATATTTTGCTTCTATCTTAGAACATTAGTTTGGGTAGTTTGGGCTGTACACGCAACTCAGACGACAGTCACCAGTTAGAGAGATAGTTTGTCTATGTATAGTTTATATATGTTTCCTAAAACTATTTTCTTGGCATCAAAGGACCGAAAAATTCAACATCAAATTCTTAACTCATTATATAAATTTCTGTACACCGCGATTTTGTGAAAATATAATAAATGTGTGATCTAATACGCCTCTATCAAGCATCCAATCATACCACTCTCGTAAATAAATCTTGAACTATACATCTATCTTGTTCAGTGTTGAACGTTAAAGTAAAGTTGACAAATAATTTAGTTTACTCAAATGTCTGCCTCTACAGACTACAAAGCATCTATATTGAACTTATCTCCAGAATGTGAGTTAAGCATGTGCACAAAGCCTCTTTGTCATAAAATATTCATTAAACTGTTGTTTGTGCTGGACTCTTTCCAAAAGACATTTGTGTTTTTATCCTTGTAAGATGAAAGAAAGTCTGGAGGAGCGCTAAAATATACAAAGTACTCTTTTCACGATTTATTAAGAAATGCAAATTTTTATGAAATTAACATATGGCTGTTTGGCACAAACAAAAGTTGTTTTACTAAACAAAACATTATTTTAAAACTGGGTTTTTAAAGTGGCTCTTCGTTGTGATTTCTTTCTGATTAAATTATGATAAACAATAAAACTTGATCATGCTACTTAACCAGTAATAACTCAAAACAACCCTTACACACGTTGACGTTATCTAATCAATCCTTACATACTTATCGCTTTTAAGATATAGATTTAGATATAATGGGCCGTCATCAAATGGCCTATGACTAGAGCAGAGCAAAGTTTTAATAAATGTCTTTAGAATTGAATTGAATCTGTCGTCATTTAGAGATCAGTCTTGCACAGACACCAATACTTCTTTTTGAAAAGACTGCTTTTCCTTACGAGAGGAGGTATTTCCTGATTTTTGTCATTTAAAAGAGGAAAAAAACATAAACATTTAATGATCCAAAACATTGCACAATCTTTCTCACTTAACCATCTCCTAAACCAAATAAAAACTATTCTTACTAAAAATTCAGCTCGAGGGTATCAGTCAAAAAGTGAAAATTAACCATCGACTTCATCTTAGAAATAAAAATCTGTGTTTTTAAATAAGACCTGAAATTGCTTTCCTTTTAACCATAACACGTCTCTAGCGTAGATTGCAATTTGTTAAAATTCAGCTTTTTAACTAAAGTTCATTATACCACGTTTTTATTAGTTCGGTTTCCGTCATATCTGTCTGTCTGTCTGTCCGGGTGGAATTTTGCAATCGAGTTTAAACTAACTTCGCGATAAGCTAGAGACCTGAAATTTTGAACATAGGTCAGAATTGGATGACAATACAATATTCAGTTTGTTTTTTGTCTCTACATTTGTTTAAACAACAGGTAATAAGAGGTAATATTTTGAATTTCAGATATTTGCAGCTAAACAGGATGTGAAATGCATTGGGAATTTCCTATATATATATATCCCTGTCAGAGTCTCATCAATATACAAAACCGATTCAAATCTTTCACCCGGACATAAGAATAAAAAACAGAAAATAATAAATCAAATAAAAAATTTTGTTAACAAACCAAGTTTTTAATACTGACTAAAAAGTATAAAATAATTTTTCATGAGCCTTCTACAATTTTGAGGGAGGATCTATGCGCAGGCAATCTATGATAGTTAAGGAGGAGTAAATAAATTAAATTACAGGGAATCTCATTACCGATTCACTGAAATTAGCTGTAAATTCATCCGGATTGTCTACTTGTATTATTTACTGGCTGCACTCCACGTTTTTCTCTCCAAGTATTCCAAATATATCCATAGCCACTAACAATCCTCCCTCAAAATTGTAGAAGAGTCATGAAAAATTATTTTATACTTTTTAGTCCGTTTTTAAAAAGTGGTATATTATTTTTTATTTGTGTTTTCTATTCCAGAACCACAATATTTTTTAAAATTCTATTTTGCACACATGGGTTTGGGTTATTTATCGTTAAATGTAATGAAAATGGTGCAGCTGATTTGTAGAAATTACGTCTTTAATAGTAGCCCCATGTACTGTTTCGTTTTTAGTATTGATAAGTAAATAGTGAGGATCCATATAATTTCACGCTCGTGTCTCTCTATAAATAGCAACCCATCTACAAAGACAAATCCTATATATTGCGAACTTTGCATTTATATTCTTCGTATTGTCCCAGTTAACAGGAAAAAAATCTTGGGATAGTTATAAGTGGTAAAAATTGGCGAGTTTAAATTTTTTATTTTGGCAATATTACGTGTGGGGTATCAAATAAAAATGGAAGTTATTCTGATTACGAATATGTATGTTTATTTGACGAAATATAATCTTGGCAAAACCACACCTCTACCGCTACATTCCATTCAACTGTTTTCGTTTTAATTTGACGCTTTAATTTTACACATAACTAATGAAAATTTGTTTTGAAATAGCGTCCATTGCGTGTTTCGAGGCTGCCCTTGAGTAAAATTTGATAGAAACGTTAAGGCCGATTTTCATAATATTTTAATTTGTGTTTCTTCTTTTTATGCCAGCTAACTCCAAATTTTAAGTTTAAAAAAAGATAATTTTAAAGATTCTGATTGCTAGATTTCGATTTAAATCTCTGCCGTGGGATTTAGGCTCCAACGACGATTCAATTTTCTCATGTAGCTTACTTCGTTCTGTCTGACCTTTTACCTTCAATTAAGTGACATAAATTACACAGTAATATAAACCCCAGTGCAATTCGTGATGTTAGTGACTTCACAATGTTGCACCTCATAACTGAACGATTCTCAGTGTTTACAATTAGAGTTTTTACAAGGAGATTCTTTAGTGCCATTGTTTTGAGCTTCAACGCTGTGTAAAAGTAAAAATACTCTTTCGGACTTGGTAATAGAGTGAATATCAAATTATCATAAAAAGTTTTTTTTTAATTTCTTGTTTCTTTTAACCTCACAGTGTCCCTTATATATATATATATATATATATATATATATATATATATATATATATATATATATAATTTTGCTGTAATTTTATATAACAGTGTCTGTAATTTTGCTCTGAGCCTATCTTTGAGGCCATGTAGTTTAAGAATACATACCAGATTTTCTTTTTCTTCTCGTGGTTGCAGAAAGGAGTCGATATAAAGACAGGTATTCCAAACAATATGACTGATTCTCATTTTTGATGCGAAAAGTGTACATTAAGCGAAGGATACCTTAATATATTTTTACGACATTTAACTTCATCAATAATTTAAACAGTTAACGTCTTTCCATCTGTCAAACTTCTCCCCTCTCCAAAACTCCATCACCACTCCTTATACAATTTCCAAAATATCATGTGGCATTCAGTACGAGGCCTATCCCCACTGCAACCTCAGCATTTGCGTCAGCTGTTTCGGTGCAAGCAGTTTCGTTTTGTTTTCTTCTTCTTCTTCATTATTGTGGAAATTTGAGTTACAATAATTCCATGCTTAATTAAAATGTACATTTCCACCTTATGGTAAATAGATTTAAATGATTGCTTTTTACAACTTTTGATAAACTTAAATGTCTTTAAAAGGACAAATAGCAATAGATATAACAGATGTGAAGTTACCTTGTTTTACGCTATCGTACAGTCATGAATATTAGACAACAAACGTAGGTAGAGTTTTGTTACCAATACTATTCCTAACTTACACTCTGTTTTGTTGTTTAAATTATTATAAAGGTAAAATAAAGTATTCTAAGATTAATCTTACAATTTCATAGCATTATAAATATATAATTTTCATATACATTTGTTATATAATTAACAAACGAGTTGATGGACGCCATCATGGTAATTACTCAACCCCATCGTACAAGAAGTTCCTCTAAATATAATATTCAAAAGTTGGTTTCCGAGGCTTTTGTAAGCATTATCAATATATTTGGTAGATCAAGAAGACTTACGCAGTTTGTTTAAATAGTTGTTTTAAAAGGTTCGAACCTTGTAATTACACTACTTTCTTGACGTCGGCAGGGCTCTTAGATGTGTAGGCCTATATATTGAAAAGTCTCCACACGCTTCGGCCCTGGCTGGCCTGGAAGTTGTATATATGTGAAGCATCCTCCTCTCGTTATGTTGACGGGTGATGTCGAATTGGGCCCACGGTCTTTTAAGGTCGTAAAAACGACGGTTGAATTGGGCCCATGGTAAGTTTGGATGCCGTGTCGAATTGGGCCCATACCTCTACAATCATGACCTACAAAATGGAATGCTCGCATCCACCTTAGTTTTAAATATATTAACATCTAAAATAGATGTTTCGTTAGGTTAGGTTAGGTTAGGTTAGTTTTTAATTCTATCGTACATTAAAATAAAAACGAATGTCTGATCACTTAACAAAACTAATGTTGCCCTATCACCTAACTAATGATAAATGTTGCCCGACTCACCAGGGGCCCAATTTAACCCCGACCCTTCGAGGGTTGACAGTAATCCGCCTAGGAATGTTTTGACCGTGGGCCCAGTTCGACCGTGTCCATGCTGACATCGGTGACCCGACCATGTCGGATCTCGTAACTATATGAATACCACATTTTTGGGGGAGGACATGGTAACTTCGCTATTTGTCATAGTTGAGAATTGCCTTTACATGTAGAATTGAAATCTGTAAATATTTATCTAATTTAGTGTGTTAAAACTTAAACAAAAGACTGTTTAAAATGGTCGCCCTTTTGACGTTTTCAATTCGATTTATTAAAATGTAAATAGATCTCATATCAAAATTCATGCTCCTATATTATTTTTTGAGACCACTATAATGATTGCGTACGACTACAACGACAACGTCTTAAATCACGTTCTCGATATCCTGAAACCATGAAACGTGAAGTTCAATAAAAACCAGAGTAAACTGGGTAAGTACAAATAAGCAGCTCTCTATGTCACTATATTTTATTTAAATCAGTAGCGACAATGTTCACAATTTTGCAATTCTGTAGTTTTACTACATTATTGACTGCACACCCTCTCCTCCAAGTTTGATGTTTTTCAACAATATTTTCAGTAATATCGTAGGTTAGTACTAAAGAAGTAAAAACGGATTTTTAAGAAATATATTTGAAATATAGTAGGCGTTAATTTTTTTTTTAATTATGTTGAAATTCAAGGATAAAATAAAGCAATAAAGCTTAAAGTTTCAAAATGTTATCTACTTGCTAGGTCATTCCCCCTACCTTTCCTGATTTCTCTATTGTATTTCAGTTTCCTGTTACTTGTGTATGTTTAAATAGTTGTCTATACCTCTTAATTATCAGTTGCCCGATGATGCCGCAAGGCGAAATAATTGTACCGAAATTGAATGTTAAACTCTTACATATAGAAAATAAAAGCAATAGATTAAATAATTTAGAATGTTTAGAAATAAATAGATCTATTTAACTTAAACCTATTTTCAACTTAAATGACCAAATTGTATTAAATTCGTCACCCCTTCTAAAACCCATCCTTAACATAGTTCATTAACCTTTATCTACTTGCTAGGTCATTCCCCCTACCTTTCCCGATTTCTCTATTGTATTTCAGTTTCCTGTTACTTGTGTATGTTTAAATAGTTGTCTATACATGTTATTTATCAGTTGCCCGATGATGCCGCAAGGCGAAACAATTCTAAACATTTTGAAACTCTAAGCTTTATTGCTTTATTTTATCCTTGAATATGGATTTTCAACAAAAAATATCTGCTATTAGATTAAAATCTGTTAAAATTGTTCTGACACTAAATTTTTACTATGACTTTTAATACAGTCAAAATGGGAAAGCATCTATACATTTTTCTTTTGATTTAAAATCATCCTGAAACTTTAAAACGTTGTATAAAAATAAGATTAAAATTCTCTCTATAGCTGTATCGACTCCAAATCAGGATAATCGCAATTAACTGTTTAACTGGTACTAAAATAAAGCTTATATTTTCTAAAACATTGTGATAGATCCAAATATCTCAAAAATAGGATATAAAAACATCTCCATTTATTGGCACCTATCCCAAATTGGTACGCTTTAACTGTTCTAAATGGGATACTGAAATTATTGACCTGATATTTTTAAATTATCTTGATACTTCAAAATAATGTAAACAATTAGAGGTAAAATATGGTTTAACATGGGCGGTACGAAACCTTAAATTACACTTACGTTATATAGTTTTAAATGTAAAATAGAGTAATTTGTAGCAATTTTTCTAAACTATATTTACAAAATAAAGATTTTAATGATACATTTAATAACACCAAACTTATTTCTATTCACTTTACAATGAAAATTGGCAAAGTGTTATGACAAATTTAAATGTATTTTCTAGACAACATATATTCATATATAGGTTTTAAATGCTAAATAATTTTGACGACATTTTTGATAAAATAGAGCCCCTAAGAACTAAAACAATAACACATATTCCTCACCTTCTTCCTAAAATTGGCAGTTCGGGCGTTATTGATTTTAAAAAATAGTAACATCGTCCAGGGAACTATTTCTAAATAACTATTTTTCAATATCAACTCAACTGATTTCGTTCAAATTTTCGAAACATGAAAATCATTGACACTAATCAATGTGCCAAGTTGCAAGTAATAGAAAACAACCGTGGTAGAATTATTAAATTTAAAAAAAAAAGAGAAAATAAATATTATCCATCACAGTAAACCAAACCATTTCAATACATAGAGTTGCCATAAACTCTCCCCTCCCCTATTTTTTTTCCACAGTTTGCGTCATAATGATTTCGTACTAAATGAAGTTCGTGTATACTTATTCTACTTTTGTGATGTGTTAAAATTTATTAATTTTTTTAATTTTTATTTACAATTTAAACTGAACTAAGTCCATCTATCAATATTTCTATAAAATGAAAGCGTTTGTTGGCTGCACATCCTACGACGCACTCTAATATACAAAATCACTTGTTCTTGTGTTATTTACGTAGTAGTCTTGTCTTAGGTCAAATCAAACCGTTTTATCCTGTCCAACATCGAACTTGAACTGAATTGTCGAGAAATTGTAGCATCTCGATGTTATGCAATCTTTCTTCATGCTTCCTAGCAAATCGCCGAACCTCTTCATAAACTGTAGCAATTTGTAAATCCTTTTGTAATGTGTTAAAATTTTCGGCCGTCAACTTGAATTCGCCATATTGGATCTGAATCAATTTTTTTTTATGCAATGTGATCTTGTGAAGGATGATTTAGGACCGTTTTTCAATCCTGAGTTCAGTAGCATAAATATTCTTTTGATATCTCTCACCAATATTCAGTTAACCACGAAAAAAACATTGGAAAAGTACTAAATTTAACTTTCCGAATACGTTACATTTAAATAATATAATTGAAAAATATACGACCTAGAGTGGGAATCGAACCCAGGACCTTTGGCTTTACGCGCCAATGCTCTACCAACTTAGCTTATCTAGTCGGTTCCCAGTATTGGGGGTAGACTTCTCACTTGAATGTTGTAATTGTATGAGACGCGTGTTACTGCTTCACGCATTTGATTTTCACTTCAATAGCACATCGTAAAACGCATATTAAACAATAAAACTTAAAATGGTTTTAAACTGCTTTTTAAATAAGAAACCAACACTCAACATTTATGATAAATCAAGTTGTATAAATATACAGACCTATTTCAGTAGATGTTCAAACTGTTCCGCTGTTATCTGGGCAGTAGTAGTTGCAGTTTATAAAAGAATTTCTGACATTCAAAAACATATTTGGGATTATTTTGTGACGTTCTTGTACTATTCTCGGTCAAACATCAATGTCTCGAACTTCTAGTGTAGTAAATTGTTGATTTTAGGTATCCCATAGAAAAAATAATTCCATACAAATTGGTTCATTCCACATGACCTCGTTGACCAATCCACTTATTAGGAAACTTTCTGTCTTAAAATTCCCAGACCTGAAAATAACATTGTATTGGAAAATCTTTTAAAGAAAATAGTAAATGTACGTCACAAAATAACACCAAATACGTTTGTGTGAGCCAGAAAGGTTTTTATAATCAGCATCTACTGCTGCCAACATCTAGGCGGATTAGTTTGAACATCTACTGAAATAAGTCACTATAATTGTACAATTTGATTCATCCTTAATATTGTGTATTTTGCTTTCTTATTAAAAACAGTTTACAAACATCTTGAAGTTGTTTTATGATGCAATATAAGCTTTACAATGTTCCATTGAGGTGAAAATCAAAGTCTAGTGGCGCAACATGGGTCGGACACAATTAAAACATTAAATGTGAAGTATTCGAAAAAGTCAAATATCTTCATGGCTTTTCGTGAATATGTGTGAAATAACAAAACAAAAACAAAATTTATGTCACTGAACTCATGGTTGAAGAACGATGTTAAATCATGTATTATGTTGCTATTAAAAAAAACAATTACTCAAATCCGATATGGCGGATTCAAAATGGTAGCCGAAAAAATTGAACACATCACAAAATGTAGTAGAAGTGATTATACATACACACATTTATATACAGTAGTCCGAAATCATTATAGTTTGAAAATATTCACGACTGATTAAATAAAATGTTTTCTCCTTTTTATTATTCTTTTTTCCCCTTTTTGGGGGAAATTGATACTTGTTACAAACTTTAATTTAATAAACTGATTTACCCTGAAGGTAACGTTTAAATGTCCCCATACACACTAGAAAATAAGATATAAAACTGTATTAGTTTGAGAGAGGGGAATTTCTTAAATTGATTCTTAAAACATTTTTAAAGTTACACAAAAATATGCCCATATTTTTATTTAACATAATTGTTAATTTTGATAAGAAGGTTATTTTCCTAAAATTAAATTAAAATCGATCAATGATTAAATATACTTAAGGGGTAATAAGTTAAAAATATGTGTATATAAAGTTTGAAATTATGTAACAACTCAATGAATAAACTAATAAACTTCAACATCTCATTTTCTTCGTAATATAATAATGAACAAATTTCTTAAATTTTTTGTAAGAGCTATAAAAAACGGAGATATCAAAAAGAAAATTTGTTTTAAAGTAGCATTTTTCAACTTAAATTTTAAACACCAAATTATGCTAATCTTGAAATAAATATGCAATTCAGAAATTTAAAAAAAAAATAATAAATAAAATCTCCATGAGAAGTTATTTATGCAATAACATTGCCATCCAAACTAGAATTGTTTTATGTCTTTTACTCAACTAATAAAAATCTGTAAAAATCTAATTCAATAGTTAGTAATACATATTTGACTAAACTTTTTCCTATTATGAGTCTATTATGAGTCCTGTAACAAATTCACATAGCTGTCTTTATTTAACTATGAACGTATCTCAAAGTTTGTTGTTCACAATCAATTTATATTAGTATTTTTTATAAAAAATATATACTACAAAATAATTCGTTCACCTCTAAAATATTAATTAAACATTATGAAATTCTCCACCCAAAGTCAACGCTCAACTATGTCACGTAATAATATCGTAGATTATTTATTACCTCAGCATTCGTCCATCAAAATATTTGCCATTATGATTTATCACCATTACCTGATTCAATTAATCTGTATTTCATATGTTGCAGGAGAGATGGGCGCGAGGAAGGAGTCGAGAGCGGCGCTCCAGGAAGCGAGAAGCGGTGGGGCAGGTACAGAGTGGTGGCGGGGAGCACGGGGTATCCGACTATCGGCAGGAAAGCCACAGTACAGATTACGCGGCCGACAACTCCAGTGAACATAGTAGTTCCGTTACACCGATAACACAGTCGCCGAGACATCGACTTACTTTAGTTCATTCACAAGGTAAGACATTACAGATTACTTTAATTTAAAAGTCTAGAAACTGTACAACAAATATTGATTTTGTTCGTTTTCAGCGTACCTCGCGTATAAATTTATAAGTTTTAGAACGGACTCTAGAAATCCTACTTTTTGTAATATTTTGCTCAAAATGTAAATAGAGGAGAGTATCTTTATACAATTTATATGTTTTACAAAACGTTTAGAAAAATTCGTTAATCTGAAGAATCTATAAATACTATTTGAAATAGCGGTAGATTTTTAAATTAAAAAAGAAGTTTTTTAGGATAATTAATAATAGGCTACTTTTACTAAAACATCCAACTATAACTAGTATTTGCAAAGGTAAAACATTCAATCATTTCCACGTGTGTGTTATAAGATACAAATAAAGGAGTCAACTCTAAAAAATAAAAATATTCGAAACATAACCTCAAAATTTTAAAATAAATCTGAAATAATTAAGTACTACAATAACTAGAATTTTAGTAACATTTAGATTATAATTTATCTTTTACTTTTATTTAAATTGATTGAAATTTTTTATTCAATGGTGGCAGTTTGAAACAGTTTTTCAGTAGTTTTTTAATTTTATTATTTAGGTAGTAGATAATTTTGTCCAATCTGACGATCTATAATATAAACTCCAAGGTAAACGAGGAAAATAAATTTGTCTTTTTATCATGTTAGTTACGATATTATGTTACAACTATATACAGAGTGTTCTGAAAACACACAAAATTTAAAACGTGTCCAAAAACGCTTTTTTCCTGTCTGTGTGTTTGTGTTGTTTATAAAACAAATTATAATAATGGAAATTAACGATATATTGAGTTCACATTTTATACTTGTAATTTTTATGTAACCTAAGTATACCAAGAGCAAAGATTATAATGTATAGGCTTTTAAAAATGGCGGAATTAAAAAATTTATTGACGAATATCTTGAAAACTCTCAATTTTGAAAAATCTACAAAAGGAAAAATATTTTGCTCTGAAAAATATAATATTTTATTTATCCCGTATAATTATTGCAAGTTGGTAATCACAAAAATTCTACCTATGCTTTTTCGATTATATTCACATTTAACGACCTCAAGAAAACAGTGTCAGTTTGGTAATTGAAAAAAAATGGACTTCCCTTGTTTTTGTCGTCGTTGAACCACAGAAATTAAAAAAAGAGTAATGAAATTTAATATTAAGGACTGCAGTGTAATCATATGGAACTCTATTGAAATGAAGAATAAACTAATTAAAATTATAAATGGTGGGCATTTTAAACTGGTTTTCTTCGTGTCCCGTATTTTATTTAACTTGTAACACACTAAAGTAGACAACATTCTTTATATTTCAATTCTGCATGTAATGACACAAAAATCCCATTTCCTTACGATGACAAATATTGAAATGTAATTTGGAACTTGACCTACCAAGATAATGTAATATTCTATTAGTTATGATCTAGCTACCGATATGACAGTAGCGAGTGAAGGTCTCTTAGTTTAGCTTTGAGGACCTAACCGATGTCAAGCAAGTAGTGACACCATTTCAGGTTCAGAAAACTGTTTTAACAACTGGTTTCCACAAACTTACCCTGTTCCGTAAACCCTTTGACCTACCGAAACAATTTAACATTTCCTACAGAGCCCAATAGACCAACTTTGGGCATTACATAAAGCATCTAACTGCATTACATTGTACAATGGGATTGGGTAAGTAGCAAGATGGCCCCGTATTAACCTTTATTTTGTATTTATTCTAAAGGATAACAGAGACGATAAGAAACATAATTTCTTGTAATTGGCTACGATACTCAGAGTTTTATTATACCAGTTGTTTTTGTTTGTTATTATTTCATTTTAAACCTTAAAACGCTTGCGTATTCACTCTTGCATTAGATCTAATGTTGCACTCACTATTGTTGTTATACTGTTCTTAATTTTATTTATTACTTTAATTTCTTATGTTATTTACGTTATGCTATGCTTTCATTTAGATACTCTTTAATTATTACTACATTGTTGTTCTCTTTTTATCTTCTAACATTATTTTCATTCATACTCATCCGTGTTTCTAATTATACATAAATTGCTACTGATCTAGATCTGTTCTTGCAATTGAGGGCCCCAGAGCACAAGCATTACAAGTGAAATTTTACTATTGTCGAGATAATAAAGTTGAATATTATATTGTCATTATAAAATTGTATAGAGTTTACGTTATATTATGGTTTCCATTTATAAATTTATTTTTTGTTGAAGACTCGAAATCACTTGTACTATTTTGTCGAGATAAACTTTTGAAGCACAAGAATTGCAAATAGATTTTTTTTTGTAATTCAAAATGAAAATATTCTTTTATTACGTTTTTAGTACATGCACCTCTATAAGTATAGCGAAAGTAGTAATTTAAAGTGTAATAGTGCAAAAAATATTAAACAGAATAGAAAATATTGAATACAACAAATATAAAATTTTATTATTGTATAATTTATTGTATACAATTATAATAACAGCCCAATAAAATTAAATCTCTATTATGCGAACATACGAACCTTTAAAAAATAAAAAAAGCCTTAATATGTAATACAATAACTAATAACAAATAACTTGTATAATAAACCTCTGGCTGTAAAATTGTTAATTACTAAAACATTGTTTTTTTTTGTCACTCTCTTATTTTTTTGACGTACAGAAAAAATCGTAGCATCATTTTTGATGTTGTAAGAACAAATTATAACGTACAATGTAAATTAACTGATTTTTGAGTTATGAAATTATTTACCTCTTTAGAAACGACATTGAAATTAATATTTTTACTTGACTTGCAGCTCTTATATATTTATTTATTGATTTTAACTCTTATATGTTTTACCAGCTAGTAGTGTTAACTCAATAATATTTCGAGTGAAATATACGATCTAGACTGGGAATTGAACCCAGGACCTTTGGCATTACGTGTCAATGCTCTACCAACTGAGCTATTTTTATTTAGTTACTAACAAGTCAAAAATAAAATTTGCTTACTGTTTTTCTTCTGTGCAATTAATTCTAAGAGTCAAATTAGATTCATTTCAATCACAGTTTATTTTTGCATTTTCTCCGAAAAAAAAAATGTATGCCCTGTATTAAATTCGAACTCACGGCATTAGTACTACTCTTATTCAGAAAACTATTTATAAAAAACTTGGACATCACGATACAATTTAATAGTAATTTTTCTTAATACCGATGCCTATTCCATTTTTTAGTTATATTTTCAGACTAAGAAAACAATATTAATTTTATATCGTAACAATAGCCATACATTATTTTATTTTAAATAAAGATAAAAATAATTGTTCTCCAAAGTAGCAATAACGAACAATATACTCCATTGCAGACAGTAGTATTCTATAATTAATGTTATCCTAAATTATTATGTGATATATTTCCATTATCCTTAACCTAAGGTTGATATGAATAAGAAAATATCTTTGTATCTCTATGTGAGCAATAATGTTAGCATGGATATCCATTACATCCTGAGGGTAAAACGAGGGCAATCATTGAATGAAAGAGAGAATAATGTTGAAGGCTGAAAGGAGAATAAGGGTTGAAAGTTACTGCATTGATTACGCCTTGGAGTTGAGCGTTTTAAAAGGAATCAATTTACTGTTGAAAACCTTCAGTAGCTCAAGTAATAGGTTTTTTTTTTTTTTTTTTTTTAATCAGAAAAGCAAAATTTAATTATGACCCTTTTTCCTCAGGATGTACTCAAAATATACAAGGTGTTAAGAAAATATGATAACAGTTTGATTACTTGTGAAAAATAAACAAGAATCAGAGTACATTCTACTAGAATCAGAGTGATCAAATGGAACTACTTTTTACAACACAAACTGATTTCTATATTAGTAGCACATAAGGAGCTCGGATAAAATATAAATATACATTTTCCAACGTAAACCTACAGTTTTGAAAATGTTCTACCCTAAAACTCTGTAACCAAAACTAAGCTTAATAATATATATATATATATATATATATATATATATATATATATATATATATATATAATAAAACATTAGGGTTGTTATACATTTTTATTTATTTATTTTGAGAGTACAGGTTTCGATTTCACAAAAAAAAAGTTAAAAAAAAAAAATCTCTAATGGTCCAAATAGATGGAAGTATATATGATCCGACTATTGTTTATATTTTACTCTCGCATTGAAGAAACTGTATAAATTATATGAAAGTTACTACATGTTTAAAAGGAAATCTCAGGGGACAAAAAAAGATGAAGTAAATAACAATGTGTTTGATATATTTGTAACCCAATTAAATTCTTAAAGCGAAGAAACAATTCAAATTTAAATTTACGTTTGAATTTATTGATGTACGATTGTTCGTTATGCCTCTTTCTGCCTTGTAACTGGTTTGAAAGGCGGGCATTTTGGAACGGAATAAACCAAGTCTGTTTTCAAAAAGCCTTTTACCTAAATTGGATAACGAATGGTAGACGCATAATACCATAATTGCGTAACAAATAAATTACAAACAAAATAGTCCCCTTCTACCCACGTATTTTGTAGGCAAATAAATTTTAGAGGAATTTTCGGAACACACTATATTGCGTAATAAAATGACTTTATCCCCAGCCAGCAACAGATTACGTGACTTGACTAAGTTTATTACAACAACTTCCCTTGAGAGCGTCACTGATGGCGTCATCCCCCGTTATCTTCAAATTAGGTGTGGCTAACAATACATAATGCTAATACGTTAACACCTTTTATAATTTAGGGGTTGCAGTGAACACTTAAAACTGTGGGTTAAATTTATTTTATTCCGTTTTAATCCATTATAAAACAAATCTATAACAAGAAATGCACCCTGTTACTAAAGAACGCAAATTAGTTTATGTGTTTGTTTAACTATTTCCTCGTTTGCACATTCGTCCTTGATTGTAATGTATCAAAATCTTAAATATTTCAGAGATTTATATAGTAGACCAGAAGGTACTGCCGAAAACCTGTTCGTTTTCGTAATTTTTATTAATTTTACAATGATATTCAAGCAACCTTGTACATGTTTACAGTCCAATTAGATTTCGGTTCATAGGGCTATTGTTGCAAATTTGTTTATAATTATTAAAAAATATATTTTTTAACAATTATATTTCTAATATCCAAAAAGATAACATTATTAAATGCGGAATGTCCCATACAAATGGTGGCATATTTTTCAAATGCTCATCGATTTGGACACCAATAAAAGAAGAAATGACAATGTGATTTTAAGTTTTGCCCGTAAAGTCTAAGATTGGGTTATTCAAATAGGTTTTCCTATATGCTAAAATTAATTAACATTTAATGAAAGTTTATTTCTACAAAATCGTGAGTGCAAGCTTAAAATTGAATGAATTATCAACTTCCCGATAACATCATTGATTTATGTCTGAGTATCATCATCATAAAATACCAAATGCGCATCATTTAAATTATAAATTATGTCATTGATATAAATTATAAACAATAGAGGACCGAGAACAAATCCCTGTGGGACTACATTTTTGAATTTTGTTTACCTCGGATGAATAAGATATTTTAGTTCCAGCAGAGTTCACATATATAAAATAAACTATTTGTTTTCTATTTTCAAAGTATGACTTATTCCAGTTATTTGCTAAACCATTAATCGTAAAAAGAAAGCCTCTCTAAAAGAATTTGATGAAATACAGTTTCAAATGCCTTCCTCAAATCAAGAAATATTTACAAAATATTTAATACGTTTTGCATTATTAACTTCGGTAGATTATTTGCGCACTACAAAGCTTGATTTTCTATTTTGGACCAGAAAATAGTAATTTTTAGAAAAAATACAAAGCAATTGTCTGTTTTTTATTATTATTTTAGTTAAAAAATTCACTGGCAATTTTTACTCGGTTTTCAATTATCTCTCTTTTAAAAAGTTTAGTTATCCATAGAAACCTATTTTTAAATGTTGAACATTTGTATTAAAACGTAATATATTTATAACCTTAAATTAACATATGTTTAAATGGTAAGTGTATATTTTCCTCTTTTAACATGGTTACATAGGCTAAATATACAAATTAATGAAACCCCACAACAAACACTTTATCAGCAACAAGACGACGTTTCAATGAATAAGTCGTCATCATCAGGTTTCCTCATAACATTTCTTGGAACTGAACTACGACAGATAAAAAAGAACAGACATTTTCTCCTTTGGTGTAGTTCAAGAATCTAACAACTGAAGATGATGTCTTATTCACTGAAACGTCGTATTGTTGCTAACAATGTTTTTTTGTTGTAAAAACGTTGTGTGTTTCCTTTCATTTAGTGATTGAAGTTTCCAAAAGTATTACTCATTTCAAGTTTACGCACTTTAAATATATTAATTAATGTCTTTCATTACATTGGCAATAAACGTGGTTCAAAATGTACAATTTTCAATTACGCTACTCCAAAATTCAAACTGGGTAAGTGGAAATTATATTTAATTAAATTTTACACCGATTTCGAAAAACGTAGTTCTCTCTTATTATTGTCACACTGAAAAATGTTTTAACATTATTTCTTTTGTATGAAATTTGAAATTAAAAGTCATTGAAGATTTAATTTAAAAAAAAAAAAATTCTACCCCTCCTTTTGGTAGATGGAAGCTGTCTAACAATTATTTTAAACTTCACTTAAATATCAAAATTTTAAAATGGCTGCATCAGTAACTCCAAAGCTGCATTATTAATAGTATAATTTAAGTTTCTGTGTACAAGTTTCGTATAGTGAACATTTGCTCCACTTTGAATGAATTATTTTACTATCCGCTAGTTTAGTAAAGATTGGAGAAAGGGTGAATTAAATGTATAATTAGATATATTATTTATTTAATAATACATATAAAATATTTTTATTTACCATTTTTGTATAATGTATTTAGAAAAGAGTAGCTACTCTCATTACATTTGTAATTAAATAATAGTTGGAATAACTATGTAATTTCAGTGGAATATGAAACTCTACTAGAAAATATATATTGATTATTGATTGAGTGATGGAGGCTTATCATTAGCTTTACCTTGAACTAAACACATTTTACTTCATCAGCCTAATAGGGATTCACAAATATATTGAAATAAATTGTAATAATAATTATTTAATTCAGCCTGCCTTCTCATGTAAAGCAACCCTTTTAGATTACCGTGACCCGTACTCCTTATCCGATATGATAAAAATCGATAATATATAATCCGATTGTACTACTTTCGATTAGTTGAAAATGATCATGTTTGTAATAACTAATATTAATAATTATTACCACGCTTCATAGATCACACACATGTTTGCAGTTGAGTGAACATAACCCTAGAACACTGCTCATTCGTAAAAATTACGACCCGCCCTTTGTAAAATTTGGAGAACTCGTAGACAAAAGGCAGACACGCTCTGTCTTTTTGTTTACCTTTCCGCCATTGTGAATAGAGGCCAGTGTCTCTTTGGCTAAGCTTAAAGTTGAACCGTTATTACCGTACTCAAGTTCGCGTCGTATATTTTACGAAAGAATAGTGTTTGCGAAAGTTTTAACTATTAAGTGTGAATATTTTTTTTGTAAATTATTGTTTTTATATTGTTAGTTTTTTAGTTTTGTAAATAGTTTATTGTGTAAATAGTGATTTTTATACAAAGTGTTTGATTTAGCTACTAAGTGTATATTAATCACTGCAAGGAATGTGATTCTCAGTGAAGACAGGACTCTAATTTTGGTATTTTTGGCATTATACCTAATGAACTTATTGTAAATCATTTTTCTCTTTTTGTATAAAGTAAACACTTGAAAATGATGTATTTTATGAATATCCGATTAATTTTTCCAATAAAATAATATTTATATTTTTTTCGATTTTTTTTCCAGATTAATTTTTTTTAAACGTACTTGTAGTGGTAAACAAAAATTTTTTTAGAGTTAAAATATGTAGGAATTCATTGTTAAATATTTTTATAAACACATAAAAACAATAAAGGATTTAATATAAAACATAGTCAACACTAAAGTAAAGTTTAAAGAATAATAATAAAAATAAAAACAGAATGTAGTAAAATTTACGAATGAAAAGTGATCACGTAACAATGAACTAAGAAAAGTAATCTAGGGTTGATGTTTATCGATAAATTACACCTGATGTATGGTCGTATATAAAGCTTGAACGTCAATACTGCGTTACAGTTAAAGTGTACATTGGAAATGATAGTTTTGTTAAAGAAAGTATTCTACGCTTCCTACCTCATCTTCGTCTTATCTGTGTTGCCCTTGTTTATCGTTTTATTTAGGAAACATGGCCGTCACTTTACCAATTCAATAAGAGAAACACGCGCAATTTAAAACCAGCAAATTTCCATATAATTTAATATGGTTTAAATTGAATTATTTAAAATATATGGACAAAATTCGTTTTAAATGGCTACTATGTTGAATTATTAATCGGTTTTAAAATGCTTGAAGCGTTTTAAAAAAAAAAATTCATCGTCATGCGAAGGATTTTTGAACGGAAAGTCGAAAATTAGTTTCAAATTCCTAAAACCATAAATCGTAAGGATCAATAATAAAACAAAAACATAGTTTAAAATTGTTTGCCAACACTACGTATTATTGATAAGAAAAAAATTGACACAAAAAATGAAATGTTTTTCTTTAATTTTGTGTAGTTGCACCTAGTCCAAGAATATGTAGCAATGTTCCGCCGGTTAATGCCACGGGAGTTGTAGTAAAAGAAGTCCTACTTCACATTTACAATTCACTGAACACTTTTAAACTTCGTAATTATTTTTTTGAATTATTTTCCCTTACACTAAGTTGGGGCAGGTTTCTATCTCTTTAACCACCTTACTCGCGTCCTAATAATTTTAAACACTGTTGCCTCGTAAATTTTTTGATCCCATCGGTCATCGAAGGTATTTACTGCTCTTGATGGATACCGATATAGCGGATATACCATGAAGCCTTAACAATAGTGCGAAATACTTAGATACATAACGTCTGTATGGGGTGGAAGTTGCTTTTCTTTGTACATCTCCAAATGTTCCTGTCACTACTACATATCTCCTGCAGGTTTAATCCATATTACACTACAGTTTTAGTTCTGAGTACTTCTCGCCGCATTTTATTCTGAATTAACGATCGATTGGTTATTCTATGACCTTAGAATATGGCTCGTTTTCTGAGTCAAATAATTATCCAGCTTAAATTGCAGATCCTGATGCCAAACGCATTCAAAAGCTTGGATCTCGTCCAGGAATATGGTTGAACAATTCCATCAGTAATGCGATGGACTTGATGTGTGGTTGAGTGCTTAATACGGAAGTCGAACTGTAGTAATGGAGTTATCAGCTGCTCAGAATCAATAATAAACTTGAAGACGAATATGAATATCAATAAGTTCAAATTATGCTTTCGTGCGCATAACCTATTATATTTACACAACTATTATGAAGTGCTTGAGATTGATTTAACATTGAAACGGAGAAATAAAGTTGTTTTCTAAACTTTGTTAAACTAAAGTGAAATATAATTGTTTAAAATGTCGTTACCTTCCCAACAGTTGTTCAAATTGTAAGCAGAAAGGGAAGAGAACTAAGAAAACACACAGAACTAACTTTTGAAGCTGTTATATTCATAACTATATTAACATAAACAAAGATTGTTTATTATTTTACTATACAATAGTTTATATCCGATAGTTATTTGCCCTTATATAAATCGTTAAGTCAACAAATTTGTTAAAGAAATTTTACGCATTATGTAAATACTACTTAAATGAACTCTTTGCAGTGTTAATAGACAATAGGTACGATTGCTTACATTTAGATTATGATATGATATGATCTGTAATTAGGAGTTTTAGATCCTGTTCTTGAATTGAGACATGAGCACATGGTCAAGAAAGCCTCTTGGGTCCAACCCTTCGATACAATTATCCTTAATTGGGAGGAAGTAATAATAGGAGAAGAAACAGAAATGAGTAACTTTATAGTGTTTTACAAAGATAGATCCCACACAGCCAATCGAATAGGAATGCCATTGTTTGGTACATTAACTGAGGTTGATAAAAGTAATACTCTATCTAGAAAGATATGAATCAGTATTTCAGTAGGAGATGTGGGCTATATTCCTAAGCATATATAGACAGAGAATATATTGAATACTACTGAGTTAGGGAAAATAGCAAAGGTGCTATACCTTTACTCGAATTTAAACATCAATTGGTATGGTAATGTTATCAGACCTTGTTGAAACTCTCAACCCTTAACGAAGTGGAGCAATGAAGAATATAATGGGAATGTTGACGAATTGGGTAAGAAATGGTTGAAACCCGTACATCGGTGTAGAAATTGCTTATGGAGTAAATAGAGCTTCAGCAAGAACTACCGCAATAATGTGGGTTAACCTACACCTTAGAGGTCTGTAACTTCAGTCAGTAAGTGCAACCAGCGGAATGTCTTGAGTTTTGTGACAAGTCATGAAGTGTTCAAAAACACATAAGAACCTTCGTAACCTGCGATCAAAATCTTGTGATATACACATAGTAATAGCAGAAGATATGCTACTAAAGTGTAAGGCATTGGATAGGAGGAGATTCATCATCTTTGTTTAGACTGGAACTCCAACAGAAAAGTCAAAAGACGCAATTATCATTCAGAACTAAACTCAGTACAGGAAGTGCACACAAAATATCACTATAGACTAAGGTGCCTAAAGGGTAATAATCGCTTCCATTCTATTAATGTCAATGCATTTGGATTATTAACCACATAATATGGATTTAAAAGTCAACAAATCCACATTTACATTAGACTTGGAGAAATATGCGGTAATTGTTTTCAAAGAATCTTACAACTGAAAAATTAAATAATAGGTTAATATTATTCAACAGAGATTTTTTCTTCAGTTTTTATTCGTAGTTAAATTCAGAAATTACGGACAATTAATATTATGTTTACCTTACTCTGTTGGATAAGTAAACATTCAATTTTAAATTTCAAACTCGAAATACATGTAAATAACTGAAATTTTACAAGCAAAAACTAAATAATCGATATTACATACTGCAGTATGATTGAAATTGACTGCAGTATATCAGACAATTGGCTGACAAGTTTTATAATATAATTACCAGGATACTACAATATTCCGTAATGTAATTATTACAGAATATATGCCTATTTTCATTGGTTCAATATGAATAATTTGGAATACGCTTTTCTCTGAGTGAATTTTGTTTCATGTTTAAACCATGTTCACATTGTTTATGAAACAATTTCACCCTGTGAACAATTTCCATGAACGAAATCATTCACAACTTGTTGTGTTTCCTTAGAGACAAAACACACCCCAACAACTGTAATAAAGGGAAGTGTTTTGCCAGCGAGTATATCAACCATATTACGATCTTTTTGTTATTCATCCCAGCCATGATATAATATTCTGTTCTTACTTAATTCATATTAACCCTATCCAACTTTGTTTAGGTAAAAAAGAGAGTTTTTTGTTTTATTTATAAAATATAAACTTGTGTCAACTAATAAACCTCTATCTGTTCAGTTGTTTATTTTTTCATTGAATTAACGCTAAAAACTAAGTTACAATTTAATATGAATATAGAACAATCATTCAACTAACTTTTTATTTTACTCAAAACTAAAACAAAGCAAACATTATTCGTCATCGTCCCAGATGCTTCATGAAAAAAAAATGAACGAAAAAAAGCTACAATTGAAGATGGAATATCTTAAAATTGTTACAAATAGTAATATTCAAATGTTGGTGAAATGTTAACGTATATTATTGAAATCAATGTGCCTAAAACTCTGAAGGATTAAGGCTTGCTGACACTTTTCAATCGAGTAATGTGTAGTTAGCACACCGAATTCTTGTCGCAGTTGTTCTTGCAGTCTCGAAGTTTGCTAACTATTGTATCAAAGTAAACTTTTATTTTCCCTCAGGAATTGAACTCTTGAATCGAAAGCACTAACCATTATAACAACCTGGAGTTCAATCAATGAACTCATTTTAGCTATGAAATAAAACTTTTAATCATCTAAAATACACCGAGTTGCACTAAATAGAGGTAAGGCTTTCACCTCGATGGTTTAGGAGATTATTATGTTGTGGTTTTTTAGAGGATATTTAAAATTTTTAAGACAAGTTTTCTTTTCGGCTCAGTCATAATACTAATACTCTGTTAATGTGGGATGTTAAACGACAACCTGCATAGCAATAAGTAGTCATCTCAAAGCTCTAAAGTATATAATGAAAGCATAACTGAAATACGTGGACTACCGTAAAAGCCTGGCGTTATAATTTGGTCGGATGCGTAATATGTTAGTTGTATGTTAACTTCTAATATATATAGAATGGATATATTTTCGTTTCGATTCATCAGTATCCAGTGTTATCCCCTGTTAATATTTAAAGTTCACTAATGTGTACTATGATGCACTAATAGAATGGATATATTTTCGTTTCGATTCATCAGTATCCAGTGTTATCCCCTGTTAATATTTAAAGTTCACTAATGTGTACTATGATGCACTAATAGAATGGATATATTTTCGTTTCGATTCATCAGTATCCAGTGTTATCCCCTGTTAATATTTAAAGTTCACTAATGTGTACTATGATGCACTAATAGAATGGATATATTTTCGTTTCGATTCATCAGTATCCAGTGTTATCCCCTGATAATATTTAAAGTTCACTAAAGTGTACTATGATGCACTAATAGAATGGATATATTTTCGTTTCGATTCATCAGTATCCAGTGTTATCCCCTGTTAATATTTAAAGTTCACTAATGTGTACTATGATGCACTAATAGAATGGATATATTTTCGTTTCGATTCATCAGTATCCAGTGTTATCCCCTGTTAATATTTAAAGTTCACTAAAGTGTACTATGATGCACTAATAGAATGGATATATTTTCGTTTCGATTCATCAGTATCCAGTGTTATCCCCTGTTAATATTTAAAGTTCACTAATGTGTACTATGATGCACTAATAGAATGGATATATTTTCGTTTCGATTCATCAGTATCCAGTGTTATCCCCTGTTAATATTTAAAGTTCACTAAAGTGTACTACGATGCACTAATAGAATGGATATATTTTCGTATTTCGATTCATTAGTATCCAGTGTTATCCCCTGTTAATATTTAAAGTTCACTAAAGTGTACTATGATGCACTAATAGAATGGATATATTTTCGTATTTCGATTCATTAGTATCCAGTGTTATCCCCTGTTAATATTTAAAGTTCACTAAAGTGTACTATGATGCACAATAGAATGGATATATTTTCGTTTCGATTCATTAGTATCCAGTGTTATCCCCTGTTAATATTTAAAGTTCACTAAAGTGTACTATGATGCACTAATAGAATGGATATATTTTCGTTTCGATTCATTAGTATCCAGTGTTATCCCCTGTTAATATTTAAAGTTCACTAAAGTGTACTATTATGCACTAATAGAATGGATATATTTTCGTATTTCGATTCATTAGTATCCAGTGTTATCCCCTGTTAATATTTAAAGTTCACTAAAGTGTACTATTATGCACTAATAGAATGGATATATTTTCGTATTTCGATTCATTAGTATCCAGTGTTATCCCCTGTTAATATTTAAAGTTCACTAAAGTGTACTATGATGCACTAATAGAATGGATATATTTTCGTATTTCGATTCATTAGTATCCAGTGTTATCCCCTGTTAATATTTAAAGTTCACTAAAGTGTACTATGATGCACTAATAGAATGGATATATTTTCGTATTTCGATTCATTAGTATCCAGTGTTATCCCCTGTTAATATTTAAAGTTCACTAAAGTGTACTATGATGCATCAATAGAATGGATATATTTTCGTTTCGATTCATCAGTATCCAGTGTTATCCCCTGTTATAATATTTAAAGTTCACTAATGTGTACTATGATGCATTAATAGAATGGATATATTTTCGTTTCGATTCATCAGTATCCAGTGTTATCCCCTGTTATAATATTTAAAGTTCACTAATATGTACTATGATGCATCAATAGAATGGATATATTTTCGTTTCGATTCATCAGTATCCAGTGTTATCCCCTGTTATAATATTTAAAGTTCACTAATGTGTACTATGATGCATTAATAGAATGGATATATTTTCGTTTCGATTCATCAGTATCCAGTGTTATCCCCTGTTATAATATTTAAAGTTCACTAATATGTACTATGATGCATCAATAGAATGGATATATTTTCGTTTCGATTCATCAGTATCCAGTGTTATCCCCTGTTAATATTTAATGTTCACTAAAGTGTACTATTATGCACAATAGAATGGATATATTTTCGTTTCGATTCATCAGTATCCAGTGTTATCCCCTGATAATATTTAAAGTTCACTAAAGTGTACTATGATGCATTAATAGAATGGATATATTTTCGTTTCGATTCATCAGTATCCAGTGTTATCTCCTGATAATATTTAAAGTTCACTAAAGTGTACTATGATGCATTAATAGAATGGATATATTTTCGTTTCGATTCATCAGTATCCAGTGTTATCCCCTGTTAATATTTAAAGTTCACTAAAGTGTACTATGATGCACAATAGAATGGATATATTTTCGTATTTCGATTCATCAGTATCCAGAGTGATCCCCTGTTAATATTTAAAGTTCATTAATGTGTACTATGATGCACTAATAGAATGGATATATTTTCGTTTCGATTCATCAGTATCCAGTGTTATCCCCTGATAATATTTAAAGTTAACTAATGTGTACTATGATGCACTAATAGAATGGATATATTTTCGTTTCGATTCATCAGTATCCAGTGTTATCCCCTGTTAATATTTAAAGTTCACTAATGTGTACTATGATGCACTAATAGAATGGATATATTTTCGTTTCGATTCATCAGTATCCAGTGTTATCCCCTGTTAATATTTAAAGTTCAATAAAGTGTACTATGATGCACTAATAGAATGGATATATTTTCGTTTCGATTCATCAGTATCCAGTGTTATCCCCTGTTAATATTTAAAGTTCACTAATGTGTACTATGATGCACTAATAGAATGGATATATTTTCGTTTCGATTCATCAGTATCCAGTGTTATCCCCTGTTAATATTTAAAGTTCACTAATGTGTACTATGATGCACTAATAGAATGGATATATTTTCGTTTCGATTCATCAGTATCCAGTGTTATCCCCTAATAATATTTAAAGTTCACTAATGTGTACTATGATGCACTAATAGAATGGATATATTTTCGTTTCGATTCATTAGTATCCAGTGTTATCCCCTGTTAATATTTAAAGTTCACTAATGTGTACTATGATGCACTAATAGAATGGATATATTTTCGTTTCGATTCATTAGTATCCAGTGTTATCCCCTGATAATATTTAAAGTTCACTAAAGTGTACTATGATGCACTAATAGAATGGATATATTTTCGTTTCGATTCATCAGTATCCAGTGTTATCCCCTGTTAATATTTAAAGTTCACTAATGTGTACTATGATGCACTAATAGAATGGATATATTTTCGTTTCGATTCATCAGTATCCAGTGTTATCCCCTGATAATATTTAAAGTTCACTAAAGTGTACTATGATGCATTAATAGAATGTATATATTTTCGTTTCGATTCATCAGTATCCAGTGTTATCTCCTGATAATATTTAAAGTTCACTAAAGTGTACTATGATGCATTAATAGAATGGATATATTTTCGTTTCGATTCATCAGTATCCAGTGTTATCCCCTGTTAATATTTAAAGTTCACTAAAGTGTACTATGATGCGCTAATAGAATGGATATATTTTCGTTTCGATTCATCAGTATCCAGTGTTATCCCCTGTTATAATATTTAAAGTTCACTAATGTGTACCATAATGCACCTTCATCATGAGTGAAGCTTTGACTCTTGAGTTGTTTATCTACTATTAAATTGAACGCTGAAAGTCGAGATATCGACATTTCTAACATAGAATACATGTGTTCTTTTGTTGGACGTAATTTCAACCTAATACCTCAAAGGCTTTAGATAATGCAATATTGCCAGTTTGAAATAAATGCCATACTCACGTAAATACAATTTTCCGTGGTGGAATATAGTACGATTTTATTCTAAACCGACTCTCCTCTTTGTTATTGTTTGAATATCCTGTTACAAAGGACTCACAGTTGTGGAAAATATAATCTTATCTGACCTTTAGCCTACTGTTACTAATGTATGAAAGTGAAAACTTTAGTAAACTCCATCCTGAAATTAATCCATCCTGACGTTTATTTTCCCTAGGGTCATTGTAAACATGATATCGTATCAAACATTTGAAAACGAAGCATTATCCTAAATTACTGTTTTGAATGTTTAAAACTTTGAATAATTAAAGTATCTTAACGTCCTTTTAACATAATTTTACCTCAAATGATGCGTTGATATAATTAAAATATGTTTTCTTTATGTAACTCCAGTGTTATACTTTAAAATCTTCGTGGTCATTTTAAATTTATTTCATAATATTATGTACATAAAACGTTTCAAATTTCAAAATAATATCCATAAGTTATGAGATTTTCATAAGTCTCTTATACGTTGGACTTTCAAGAATAGATTAGAGTAAAGAAGTATTTGTAAGAGTCGGAAACGCGGAGATTCATTATTCTATTTTTATAAATTAAGACAAATAAAATTTTACACCACACAAATTAGTCAAAGTATAATAAAATGCATCGAAAATACAATGGCATGAAACGATTAGCTATAACTTCTAAAGATTAAAAAATGTACAAAACATAAGTAAGTGTTATATTTACAAGTAAAAAATCTGTGAACTTTTAAAAATTAACTAGACGACAGATATGCTAGTAATGATTGAGGAAATTTGTGTATATTGTAAAAAATGCTTACAAACTGTGTGGGTGGTATCAAACCCATTCTTTGACATACTTCCTCTACGTCTTTGTGGTTAAATTTGAATAAAAACGTCAATGAATGAGAAAGAAAATTGTAAAATAACATATATAAAAAAACACAATAAACAACAAGTTAACTTCCACTCCTCTCATTGTCATTTCCACACGTCATCAATTTTATGTAGCTATATCAGGAAAGCTAACGTCAGGAAAATCGTTTCCACGCCCCACAACTCTTCTGTTTGTTATATTTTATTCGAGATAAATACACCTCAACAAAATGGAAATTTATAATTAAACAATACAAAATAAAATAGATAGATTATATATTTCATTTTCCACATATTTTAAGATAAAAACAAATATTCTTTTTTATTGGTGTATATTTATGATGGATTGTTTCGTTATGTTGATATAATTAATTCGGAAATTTGATTAATTTTATGTGCATAAAGGAAGGCAAGTGACCGAATAAAATACACCGTTAATAATAACAACAAACTAAAACTTGCCACAAATTATCAGACCTATCCATAGGTCGATTTCTTTCACCTTGTGTTAATTCACCTCGACTAACACGTAAAGACACTACATCCTGACATTGTGAAAGCACGATTGAGTTAGATATTGTGTAGTCATTGATATTTGAATACTCTCTGTAAACGTGTTTCTTCTCTAGGTTAAATATTGGAACAAAAATGTAAAGTTGTTTTAAAACAGTCATAGAGATTGAAAATTAATTCTTTAATAAAACTCGTCTTTCGCTACTGTTAAATAAACGTTAAAACTTGCTACAAGGTAGGACTGCGCTTTCTTGTGTGAAACACCATACACGGAACAAAGTTCGTGTATAATCTACATAACTTTGTGTGATTATACTCAATTGTGAACTTAAACCTAAAATTATTATTTACATAAATTAATTTTTTTTAGAATTTGGTAATTATTCAGTTTATGGTCAACTAATTATGTTATCTAAAAGAGAAAGCTACAGTTGAGAGTTTGATCCATTATTTTAATGTTGTCCCATTGAGTTTTGGTTTCTTCTATAATTTGCAATAAAAATTAAATTCAGAAGATAAATAATTATGCATTTACCTTACTTCCATAACATCTATTCCGGATGAATAAATACTTAAATTAGAATATCAGGTGGTGCAATATAAGTTAATAACTGAAATTTCAAATCCATGAACTAAATATTGTATGATAATTAAAATCTGCATGGGTACTACATCTCGTTATCCAATCAGCGACGCTATCAAATATCAGAAAACGGGTAATTTATTCTTTATTATTGTTGTTTATCAATCTTTTGGAGATACGCCTCGTTTTGTATGCGTAAAATGTATGTACAAAACCATGTATGAAATAATTCACAATCTGTAGTGTTTCTATAGAATCAAAACGCAACTTAAAAAACAACGCTAATATAGGAAACTGTATCAGCAAGAATCCAGCGAGACTAACAGCCACATTACGATGTTTTTGTTATTCATCCCAATCTAAATCCCACCCCCGATATATTAATCTGTTGTAATTTAGCAATATTACCCAGATTAACTTTGCCAATGATATAATATATTTTTTTAAGAATTAAAATTTTGTTTGAAATTAAAACGTGTCCCAAAATCTGTTCTCGGAGAACCATCTTTCATGTTAAATCTGCATTTAATGTTATTTATCGACATAAGCAAAGTTAAAATATAAAATAATTGGTACAAATATTTAACCCACAATTTTCAATAACAACCAAAATTAATATTTTATGCGAACACAAAGTATTCGCGCCATTCGTGATCACTAGTGACATGATTCGTCAGTTCACTGTTTGTCTCCTCTTACTTATATAAAGCTCAGTTATGTTTACAAAAAAAATAAAAAATTATGTGAACGCATATAAACGTTATATTTCTGTGTAAACGTACTACAAGAAAGCGTTGACACTTTGCTATTTATAAACTAATTAATCGATCATTGAGTGATAGTATAATATATACACTATATTGCGTTTCGTGTTTAATTAACGGTGTGTACTAAATCCAGAAAAGGCTATTAAGCGACCAAAAAACATCTGCTTAAATTAACACAATGCAATATGTAGGAAAACATAAATCTGTAAGAAAAACCTAAACAATGTATTAATATAAATCAAACCATTTACGTTCCTCTTTAAACATAAACAGTTCATGCAGCAACCCTATTCTCTACAAATGTGAAGCGGAGTATAAATATATGTGATATAGAAAGCATTTTTTACTTTCACAGTATGTATGTCAACCGTGATCTCTAAGGGTTTAGGGTAATCGATTATATCGTATCTCTGTCACATTAACTTGTTCTACTTTATGTAAACTTACTTATAGGAAGTGTTGTCAGATTGAATAAATATTGTAGTAGAAGAGGAACAATGTTTTTTTTTCACGATAAATAGGTTGAACTTTTTGGTATTGTTTGACTTACTTGCGTTAAAGTAGAAACAGTTGTGGTCCAATTTAGACTACCGATGGTGTTAATAATGCATCAACGTAAAAACTACACACAGGTTCAAGGTGAAATTAATCCATCTATTCTTTGGGTTTACTTCCCTTAGGATTATGTTTAATTTGATAACATACAACATAAAAAACACATCGTAGAATTCAATTTGAATATTTAAAATATAAGAAACAGGGTACTAAATATATTAATATAACTTACTGTCAACAATAGTCAATATTCTTTTCTTTTTAATATCACACTGCGGCCTTTTCTGCTATTCCACCATCAACGAGTGCTTGTTGGGTAGTTCCCGTTGTCTTTATTTAAACACAAGAACACACAACTCACAATTCTTAACACAAACTCTGTATACATTTTATTTTTATTTTCTTCCATAAGTAGGCCCACTATCACGACGCGTACTGTCACTGCTATCTAACTGTATTGGTGGTAGAAGGACAGGTTCCTATATATACTGGTTATTATTTTTTCGTAAATGAAGTTTGAATCGAATTTTAGTTTTTCATTCAACATTGAACTGATGTTACTAAGTAGTGAATGAAAAACTAAAATTTGACTCGAATAATGACAACGGGAACTATCCAAGAAGCACTCGTAATGCGAATAAAAGAAAAGAATATTGACTATTGTTTACGGTAAGTAATATTAATATATTTAGTATTAATCAATAGTCGTAATGACGATTACTAATATGTATTAAACAAAGTATATTTAAAAACAAAATCTGAACACAATCGTAAGTTTCCCCTATTCATCGGTAGAAAATCATCATATAAATAGACGAGGTTCACATTCGATAATACTACTTGTATGTTATGACATTTTCATAGGAATGATGTTTCAAGAATTCGTCCTACTTATTTACGGAATTCGAGAAGTATTTAATCTTAAATGTCAGAATGTCCTTGCAGTCTCATTACTTTACTTATAAATGGAGATAACTTAAATTCTGAATTAGATCAATTAGTCGGTGTATTCACAAACAATACTGTGTAATAAGTTAAGAGAAAGGAAGCTTTAGTTGTCACTTCTGAAGATGAATGAAATAAATTTTAACATAGTAATTTGACATATTTTCCAATAGAAACTAATATCGAATTCAACTCATCATGAAATCAAACCAGTATCCCATGTGACCACAATGTAATTTTTTCCGTACCGATTTTGCTTTAAGCCAAGAACGACAGAAAGTGGAAGCAGAGCAGTATGGACAAAATAAGTAGGCCTATGTGGTTACAACAGGACTAATTTTTAGTCCTGTTGACTCAAATGCGATTGGGTTGTATTGTTTATTGTTTGTTGATTAAATTTCCAGTGAATTCTACACGTGATAAAATCGGCTGTGTACGGCGAAACAGAACTACAAAGTTAAAACTTCACAGAGTCAAAACCAAGGTCTGTAACTATCCCGCAAGTCAATAGAGCAAAAAATAAAAAACAGATGGGAATCATTCCAGAACTTATTTATGACTAAATAACGTGGAATTTCACAAATTAACGTGTAATCTGTCAACCAACAATTTGTCGCTACACTAAATACGTTAAAACATATTGTAACTCAAGTTAATATGTGTCAATTTAGGAAAACGTTAAATAAACAATAAAGCTTAATATCCATTTCTAAATTAATTGTATTTTTCTAGGAGTTAATTTTTACACACGCCAGATAGGAGTGGTAAAAACCCTCTGCTTACAGTAGAAACACAAGGAACAAGAAGTAACTCTGTAAACCTCCCCGCCCCAGAATCATTATCACTGCGTCATCAATTCTAAACTGCTACTTCTCTAAAGCTAACCTTAGGGGCATGCTTTCGAAGCCCTACAATATGTGTTCAATATATTTCAATATAGATAAATAACCTATAACGAAAATTACATTTATAAATAAAACAGATAATTTAGATAGATAGCTTATATTTAACTTGATACTAGTATCATGTATTTCCTTCATGCGTTATCTCACATTTTCTAAAATATTAAGGAGCTACATCCGGAAATTCTCAATACACATTTAGTCATTGATATTTTAATAACTATTTGTGAACGTGTTTTATCCCTTTATTCTTATTATAAGTTAAAAGAAAAAAAATAAAGTTGTATTCTAAGCCAACTTAGACTAGAGGAAACACAACTCTTCAAGGAAACTTGTACCTCCCAACTTTTAAATAAATCTTAAAACAGTATTCAGAAAGAGAAATAAAGTTTTCTGTGTGAGCGACTCAAGTTCAAGAGAGCAAACTTATACTTGTTTTCAGATCAATATAGGTTAACATAAATCTAGATTGTTTATTATTGACGTACATTTATCCTTTGAGGAATATTATATTATGGTAATTATTCAGTTTACTAACAGTTTATTATCTGATCTAACAGAGCAGGATAACAATGAGAGTTATAAGAGGCAGGTTAGGTTAATATTATCCCATTGAGAATTTTTCTTTTCTTCTATAGTTCGCATGTGTAATTATATTCAGAGGATGAATATAGATTATGTTATTTATTCTGTACCATTTTTGGATAAGTAAACATTATAATTTCGGATATTGAAATATAAGTAAATATATACAATTTTAAATGTATACACAAAACGAGTGATGATAATTACGTAGTATATTTGAAGTTTAAGAATACTTCTTCATGTTATTTAATCTGTGAATATTACTATATAACGACCAAAAACGTTTTATTGTAATTTAATATTAATAAATTTTGGTTAGGACAATTCGTGTAGAAGTATACATTTTTTGCGTTACAAAATCACGTTTGTTTAATTGTAAATTATGTTCACCACTTGCACTATTTTTTATGTAAGAAATGATTCAAACTCAACTGTCCTTATAGAGCAAAACATATCTCAACAACTCTAATAAAGGGAAGTGTTTTGGCAGCAAGGCTATCAGTCGAGGTACGATGTTTTTGTTATTCATCCCAATGCAAATCCCACCTCTGATATCATAATCTCTTGTAACTTGATACATATTATCCAGCTTTGTTTTGCCAACAAAACGAGAATTTTAAAATACTTAAAACATTACTGTATATTTGTAAACAAAATATCTTCTGTAGATAAGTAGAACTACGAGCAAGGCATTCATGTCACGTTTTTGTTTCATGTTATTTAAAAAAAGTTTTTAATTTCAAATAAACTGTGCACAAATATTTCACCAACGTTCTTCCATAACTACAATTAATTGTTTAAGCAAATAAAATGTATACGCGTTCCAAAATTAGCGATATCTGGATGTTTCATCAGTGCACAAGTTTATCTCTTCATAGTGTATATAAAGCTCACTAATATTTACAAAGAGAAATGCAAATAATGTGAGCGAATATACGCCGGTAGAGTGTGTATATTTCTGCACATACCCATTACAAAACATCCTTCACGCTTAACTATTTATCCACAAGTATATCAAATACTTCTATTGGCGGTGTGTATGAATGTAGAGAAGGTATTAATCACCTAAAACACATCGTGGTAAACTGTCGTGTTGCCTAAACACAACACATGAACCTCCATGTATTCTGAAATAGAAATCTGTACAATATATAATAAAAATATTAATATTCCTCTTTAAACAAGAATGTATATTCATGCAGCAACCCTACTTTTACTAACTAAAAATGTGAAAAAGAGTGTAAATATTTGTTACTTACAATGTATATTTTTCTTTCACCGGATGTATGTCAACCCTGATCTGTAAGGTTGTATCGATTATATTAAAAGTCTGTCACAGTGACTTGTTCTATTGTACATCGACTTTCTTACATGCATTGTTGCCAGATTGGATGAATACTGAGGTTAAAAGAGAAACTATGTTTTGCTTCACGTTAAATAGGTTGTACTCTTTGTTATTGTTTGGTTTTCCTGTTACAAAATACACACAGTCATGGAACAATGTAAACTTATCTGACCTATGGTGCTTCCAATGCATCAAAGTGAAAAATGTATTAACCTCGCCTTCAAAGGATACATCTATTCCTTCCATTGAGTTTACTTGTTTTGGGTAATTATGAACTTGAAACTTCAAATACATTTGAATAAGGAAAATCTATTCTAATTTATTTCTATATCTAAAATAAATGACGCAGGCTAAATAGTAATACAAAATCGTGAATTTCGAACTTGTATTTCAAACATATATATTATAAGTTTATTGGGAAAAAATACTCACATAAACAGTCAAGTTTTACATTTCTCCAAAAAAATACTTTCTTTACATTTTAAAATGTTCATAAAAGTCTGATTTATTAATTTGACGTTTAAAGAATTCGCCCTAATTATTCATCAAAAAATATTTAATTTTAAAAGTGAGAAACTTGAATACTTTTAATTCTAGTTATAAATTACATTCTGTATTACGTAAATTAGTTTGCATATTTATAAATAAATTAGTAGAAGAAAAGCTAAGAGAAAATCAAATTCTTAGTTATGAATTATGAAAAGGAGAAAATATATAACAAGATAGTATTGTGTCATATTTTCGGACAGAAATTCTTGTAAACCTTTGAATAAAGCTAAGGTAAAGTCTTTACATGATATCGACATTTTAAGAATTTATATAGCCGATAGATTTACTTCATTTTGTTGAGTTCTCAAAACCCATTCATTGAAGTATATATACTTTTACTCCAGCTTACAATGGATACACTTGAGGTAAAAACATCAAAGAACGTAAAAAGAAAAGTATAGAATACGTTTTTGTAAGAGGTGGCTCTTGTATATTTTAAGGTATTCTCAAGTATCAAAATTATTCTGACTTTCCCGATAACAAAAATCTCCTGGTTGTACAGGAACATTACAAAACTGAAAAAAAGATGAAAATAGAATATTATTGGTAAACTGACGAAGTAGTTGATGATTAATTGTATTTATTTGTAGTAGTTATAGAATATTAAAATTTTTCTAAGAATCCCGATCACAGAAATCGCCCCTTTGTATAGTACATTACAGAAAAAAAGATCAATGTAAGTTCTAAGTTTTTAAATACGATTGAGAAAGCGATAAATATTATTTGAGCAGTTCTCGAATTTTACAATTATTCTGACTATCTCGATCTAAGAGATCTTCTATTTGTAAATAAATATTACAATAACAGCAACAACAACAACAAGAAAATAACGTAAAAAATAAATTGTAGAATACGATTGTGAAAGTTATTAATATTATAGATTTGAAGTAGTGTTCAAATATTATAATTATTCTGGCTATCCCGATCTTAGAGAACTTCTATTTGTACATGAACATTACAACAACAACAACAACAAAAACAACAAAAACAACAACAACAACAACAACAAAAACAGCAAAGAACGTAAACACGAAATGATAGAATACGATTGTGAAAACTATGAATATTATATATTTGAAATAATTCTTGAATATTAAAATTATTCTGATTATTACGATCCGAAAGAAAAACAAACAAACAAAAAAATATATAAAACTTTGAACGTAAAATACAAATTTTAGAATACGGTTGTGAAATACTCGTACATTTGAAGTAGTTCTTGAATAATGAACTTATTCTGACTGTCCTGATCACAAAGATCTCACATTTGTACAGGAATATTACAACAAAAACGTCAAAGAATATAAAAATAAAATTATTTAAATTAATTGTAAAAGCTATGAACATTATATTTATTTAAAATATTTTTCAAATATTAAAATTATTCTAATTATCTCGAGCACAATGATCTCCCATTTTTACAGCAATAATACTACAAATAATAATTTCTTCCTTTATTGCTCAACAAAGAAAAATATTTCGTTCACATTACAGGAGTTCTGAAGCAGAGTTAATAAATATTTGTGGAATAATATAAAACCATCTTTTACTAAACATTTTAAAAATCAATGAACAAAAAGTGTTGTATAAAGTAAATATAAAAATAAAGAGAATCACAGAATACATAATTTCTTAAGAAAAACCAAGCCAAGAGAAAACCTTTCAATCTACTCTTTGTTGGCTTGTTCATCGTATACTACATAGAAAAACATTTATAAATTTAATAAACTACTCTAAATGAGATTAAACTACTCGGCTAGAGCAAGGAAGTTTGTTATATTTGCGATTTCTTCAACAATCTGAAGTGGTTTTATTCTAATAGTCTTAACCTATTATACTTAGTGTATTTCTTTATACAGGGGAAAACCGGAGTTTTTTCTGAAATGTTAGTATAAAAACCTTAATTTGTCGTTACTACAGTAATCGAAAATAATATTCTCAAGGGAAACAAAAACTCATAACTATGTGTGCTCATAACTATAGCTATATAGATCAAATGAGATGTGAAACATGAATTAAATTTAACAACCTTGTTGTCCAAACAGGACCATAAAAGGACTTTTGAATTCCCGGTGTAGTATAATATTCAAATTACTTCTTATGGAATGGTTCTGACTTAACAACAGGGTTGTAAAGATCTTGATTAAAATTGAGTATTTGCGATAGCAGCGTTATACACATTATTAGTTTTTGTGTCCCTGGAAGATTTGCTCGATCGAAAATGAGAATCCCCCCCACATCCATCCCCAGTTTAAACTATGACTAAACATGGCTCCCCTGTATAGTTATAACTCATAAATTTATTGTGTCTACAGAGTTTAAATTTACAGCTAATTATCTTGATTATCTGAACACAGCACATGGGTAGTTTAGTTGAAGTTCTAATACTGGATTTTTGAAAAGTGACTACCACTCTCTCTTTTAAAAAAATTGAGACATTTTTGAATTCTGTTGTGACAATCTGTTTAGGTGAAAGGGGGAACCTAAAAAATAATTTAGTTTTTTTTTTAATTGTTGAGGGTTGCTAAAAAATTTTAAATAGCACTTACAAGCTTGTGATACCTCATTTTAAACATCTCTGCGAGACAAAAAAAACATAAAGAAAATTAAATTCTGACCATCCAAAACATAATGGCGGTCAAAAAAGTGATTTCACTTACGAAGCTAGATTATATACGTACATCCTCTTGTAAGACTAATGTGATTTTACCTCATATTAAGTATTCAAATTGTTCGTCCTATACCTCCATGTACAGTCTTATTCAAACACGTTTCACATGTGTATCTAAAAAAATAACTCTATTGTGCGCCATTTTATTATTGGTGATCGAAATTTTATTTTATTTATGTCATTGTTTTTGTCTCATAGAGATGTTTACTATAAATATTTTTTGTCGAAAACTCGATTATCCTTTGATCTACTGAAACTACAAAAAAACATTGTATCTGTTGTTAAAAAATTTAAATATTTTGTCTCTTGTACATTTTTTGTAAAGTTAACGGTTTTCAAGATATTCCACGTTGAAAATTTGTAACGGCCGCCATTTTGAAAATTATAAAAATAAATTCTTTGTGCTTTGTACACTTGTTAATGGTAACATGTAAAATGCTTATTCCATATTTGAACTCGATATCTTATCTATTTCCAGAGTTACAGTAAGTTTTTGTAAAAAAAAAAACAAAATGACGTCTAGCTGCTAAACAAAGTGGCAATTGAAAAAAATTATTCTTCATTTTCAGCTTAGAATCACACATAGAATATGAAAATGCATAGCCAGCCCAAACTTTTGTAACACCTTGTATAATAATTCCAGACTTCTATGATTTTCAAATTACATATTTTCTGTGATAGTTTTGATAAAGTATAATGATTTTACACGTATATCAGCTTTTGTTTACGTTTTTTACCAACTTAGAAAACATTTTTATGATATTTTGACCCTTATATTTTCGGACGGTTTTAAATATCCACATTTTTTAAAAAATCATAACAAAAATAAATACTTTAATTTGACACCTTCCTACATTTTGTCAGATTTCTTTGATTCCTTATCATTTTTTCTTCCACATTTTTGGACTTTTTGAACGGCTAGCCTATATATTGGAAAGTATGCTTCTTTTAATAACAAGACATTTAAACAATCTAATTTTTGCTCACATTTCCTAATAACTCTTCTTAGCTCATGAATATTTTAGAATTTAGTTTCTAGCATGGATCCAAGCTTCTAGGCTATATTAGCGTTTTCACATTTCTCACGTTGTGTTTTAGTTTTGTTATATAATGATGACTAAACCATATGAATATTATTAACAATCAATAACTTTAAAACTAGAAGAAAGAGTCGTTATGGCCACCTAAATGTTGTTTGTACTATTCCAGAACCTATTTGTTTCATTTACAAAACAAAACAATAACAGCAGAGAGGAGTACCTCTGCTTAGAGGACAAACACAATGAACAAGTTACTCTGTAAACTTCCCACCCCCCTCTCAAAGGCATCATTAGCATCTTGTCATCAGTTCTGAGTAGCTACTAGCTTAGGAAGCCTCACAACATTTCTTCTTAATATATTTTAATGTAGATAAATAAAATTTAAAATCTTTGCAAAATATTAATTGTGTCAGTAAATTAATTAAAATTGCCCCTAACATTAATTAGATTTAATGTTTTTTTTCTTAAATCACTCTCTCAATATTTATATAAAAAATCTTTTATGACGTGTTCTCCTCTTCCCTTTATTTTCGATGAATTACGTGATAAAGAGATCTGTTTATGTAAACACACTTAGGAAGAATTTTGTATTACTTTTAGTTTACAATAAATAAGTAATATAGTAATAAGTAATTTGTATATGATATATAAAAATTATGGATGATCAGTTTTTCGTGAAAAAGTTCACTATTTTGAGATACTTTGAACCCAAATATTGGGTTTTGGGAATGATATCTGTTTATTGTGTGTATGTTCTCTTCATCTATGTAGGCTAGTTACGAGGTAGATTTGTTATAAAATGGCATTAAAGTTTGTAGTAGATGCCGTGATATTAAAACACAAATTTCCTATTTTCTCAAAATTGGCATCCACAATTTTATTATTATTATTATTATTTTTATAATGTAGATACTAAAAACCTAATCAATACATATTTGTCGCATTGTTTCCAAAATTACCTTACGGGATATCTGTGAAAATACCATGCGAAATTAGGAAAACCAAATTAGATTAATTTGTTATAACCATCTTCCCTCCGAATATTTAACTTAATAGATGGTTTTGTATAAGGATGTGTGAGAAATTTTGTTCACCGGAAAATGTTTTCTAAAAAATATAGCTGTATTAGTATTCTTAAATCATACTCAAACCTTGTCGATCTTGTAAAATAAACCCGAATTCTATTGCAACGAAAGATACATTAACTTTGTTATATCCAACAAAGACAATGTAACAAGAGAGCTGTTATAAAGCTACAAGGCATCTCCTCACTTCTCCTTACATGGTAACATTGATCTCTCACCTCAGAACAAAGGTTATCTCGTGTGCTTAGCTGTATTGATACCACGAACTTTACTCTAGTTTATTTTCTTGGTTTTCCTTTAAAACTTTTTCAGTGTTATCTTAAATTAAACAGTAAGTTATCAAATTGATTCTTTTTATTAATCAAAAGGTAAGAATTGTATAAAAGCCAAAGTATTCTTGTCAGATTTTTATGGGAAATTGTACGGAAAATACAATTATCATCTCTCCCCTTTTGGTTTATTTCCTTGGAAACTTCTGAAACAATTTCAAAACTTATTTTCCTTTTAATGCTACTATCGAATTGATGGTTTGTAAAATAAAATATAAAATTTAAAAACAACATTTTGGGTTATATTAATATTAAATGTTGAGCTTGACTTATGAGAAAAATTATACAGTATAACAAACACACATAACACAATTCTCATAAAAATTACGCCTAAGTATCAGACGCGTTTCAACGACAAGGTCATCCTCTTCAGTGATACATCAGCTACACCAACCAAACCACAACTGTGGTTGTTATACTGTAACATTTTGGCTTATTTAACTGTCAAAATGAACAAATGTTTTATAAGCTTAATAATTATAAACATTATTTTTAAGTTTTTAACAGAGATTGGGTGTTAACTTAGTACTTGTTCTTACCTTATTTTATCCCTTAACAACCCTTTCCCCTTTTTGTAGTACTTGCACTGAACACATTTACAAACAAAACAAAACAAAACAAATGATAACGATAAAGAATCTATCAGTTTATTACAGATCTATATTACTCCACTCTCAAATTGTTTGTTTACTATTATGATAATATAGTAGACTTTTTTGTAATTAAAATTATACAATTTAATATTTCATTTGAACTTTCCTTTAAGAATGAAGTTTGGCTGCAATTTCGACGACGTCGGTCATCTAATGTAAAATTTACAAACATGGATTATGATTGTTGTAATAAATCGAGGTCTTTCATTAAGTTCAAATTAATATTTCTAGCTAGTTTATGGAACTGTAATTTATGTGTGCAATACAAACTACTAAATAGTGTCATATTAATAATAATCTTCAATAGATTCGTTAATTTTTTTTTAATTTCAGGTTCTTATATTGAAATAAGATAACTTTGTAGCTAGTTTCCCAAATGTTTTATTTTTTCAGGTCCACCAAGAGGAAGTATCGATTTAACATGGGCAACTTTTATACAAAACTATATATATTTTTAAATGTCAATAATTATGATGAAACTAGATTCCTAAACATAGCATATAAAATAGACATTGAATTAATAAACTAAAATACCTTTTTTTAACAGATATGCTTACACTGTATAATTTTACATAAATATGTAAGTTATGTATAAAATGACTTCATTCGTAATAATAAGTTAAGATAAAATAACCGCTCTACAACAAAAAGCATAAATAAACAAATTAAACGAAAAATGTTTTACAAAAGTCAAAATCCGAACACCAGAAGTAATTTCTAATCTATTGTTCATATTTTAAATTTTCACTGAAACCGTGCCATTTTCTTTGTTTTATTATTATATTTATATATTTTGATTTTAGTCGTGTTGGGTGACGTCAAATATGTAGGTTGTCAATGTCATACTGTATTCCATGGATTTGACACCATTCGATTCCACAGTCTCATAATTTATCTACTATAGAATTGTTTTACTTTTTTCTTCAAGAATATTACAGACTCGATCCAAAGTTATCCTCTCATAACTCAAAAACAACGTATCCTTTATATTGTCACCGCATACTAAAAGTAATATTTTAGTTCTTCGAGGTCATTTATATTCAGTATAATATAATATTGGTCTATTATCAATTATCACACAAATTGTAACAATATTCTAAATTATAGATAGTATTATTGTTACTAATCTAAAACTAGAGGAAATATTATAAATCGATGTTATGATCATATCAACGAGTCATAACAATACCTTCTGTGAATACTTCATAACTCACAAAATGTATAAGGAAAACTAACAAAAACATTTTCTATCACCAGATGTCGAACAGGTGTCCTTGAACTTACACAGCTCCATTGTTATATCAAGACATCTTGCAGGAATATATAATAGGGCTAAAGGTTTATCTCTTAAACGTATCGTTTGACGCAGAACTAGCTATCATGTGTTTCACATACTTAAATATCTGCATAAAGCGAAATATGATTAATTAATATAAAAAATTATAATTTATATTTAATTTTAAAATTTATTCCTAATTGGGATTTTTTCACAACAAAAACTTTCTACATATTTTAAAAATGTGAAAAAATATAACTATAATGAAAATTGAGAATTATTTAACACGAGAGATCGATTATACACTACCCGCAAAGCGCATGGAGAAACTGCGCAGACCGAACTCAAAACGTCGTTTTTTCTGTTATGCATGATAGTTTTCCACATTGTATTAAATTTAAAATAATGTAAATCATTTTTTAAATATTTTTAATTTTCTAAAATTCTTGTTGAAGACGGTTCTTGATATTGTTTCCTTTAGTTTTAATTGCGCTCAGAACTATGTCATTGAAAGAAATTTATTTCGTCCGTCCGAGTTTCAGCTATTTCATAAGCTAAATATTTGTATTCTCTTGTCGATGTTCCGTCGTTTGATAAAATTTGTACATATACTTTTTATTAATGAACTTCTAAGCACGAAGCGAAGTACGTACACAACACTAGGTCGCCATCTTTGTCTGTTATTTTGTACTTGGTTTGTGGTATTTACATAAGATCACCGTATCCAGATATGATGTAAATAACTATCCCAAGTTGAAAGATTCTATCAGAGAGTGCAGGGTCATTACTAAGGTCATACCGATAACGTAAAAACAGGCTGTATATATCAATTGTCATATCAAGTTTGGGATATTTTAAAAAAAGAATAAATATATTAACAAAACAAGAACGCAAATTCATGAAAAGAAAGCACGACTTTCATGAATAAAACAATGGCTATTTTTGTAAAAGTAAGGGAATTATTTTTCTCGACTTTAATTAAATTGTTTTATAATATACATATACAATCAATGACTTTTACACCTTGAATTATTGTGTTTACATTTTCTAATTAACACACTTGTAAAGTGTATTTTTAGTTCGTTTATTCTATAAAATAGTAACTCGATATAAGTTAAATATTTTACTTCATAAGCAATTGCTGTTTTCGTCTTACTTTTATATTATTTTATCAATAAATAAAACATCCCAAAAGATTATCGTGACCGTCACAATAATTCATAAACGCCCGTCTTATAAATGAATATTTGAAGAAGTTGTTTTTCTTAAATATCACGTTCCAAGAAATATTTATGTCGGAGACGTCCAGACCCATTATTACACATACAGACCTAGAAATTAAAATAATTGGAATTCTTTACGGCAGAAATTAGACGTTGAACTTACGAAAGTTTATAGAAAAATATACAAAGAGAATAGAAACTTGTGACTTGTTCCGAAAAGAAAATAGTGAATCATTTAAATTGTTAGACCATTGTTACCTTATTAATATAGTTTACTGGGATATTTTACATCATTTATGTATACAAAACTCGGCGTTTCGAAAGTATGGATCAACTCTCGTTATCATGTGATAAAAATATAACATGATAAATATACAATCTTGTTGAGCACTGTGGTGAAATTCACAATAATAATTTGAATTTGCCCCTAACCACAATCACTGGAACTTAATAAAACACAATTATCTGATTGATTGTTCTTTATTAATTGATATATAATTGATATTAAGTGGATATAATTAATAAAGAACAATCAATCAGATAATTGTGTTTTATTAAGTTCCAGTGATTGTGGTTAGGGGCAAATTCAAATTATTATTATGATAAATATGATAAGAAGTAACCTATATAATGTATATGAGTATTTGGAATGCATTGCATAGTAGCTTGGTATTTGTTGGAAATTAAAGATAGTAATTTAAGAAATGATTAGAGCTAGTTTAGAGTGGTCAAAATATCTAAGATAATAAAAAATAAATAAGAACCAATATAGCTTATTAGTAGTATAGAACATGTTGAAAACTAAAACCATTGGTTTTACAGACATAATTACATGTATCTCCACAACAAAACTTTAAATTCTACAATTAGATTCTCTATTAATGCCACCAAACGGCCCACTCTGTCAATTCCATATACATTCTGTCGTATTGTATACCTCCAGGCAGTATCTTCCATCTATACTAGAGCACTCTAAACTGATATAACAAAAATATAATTGTTCGCCTCACAAGTCCCAAGTCGCACAATAAACCATGGTAAAAGACTTCTCGTAATTATACATTAACACTGAAACTAGTAATCTAAGGAAGAAACTCAGAGCTAAAATTAAGCCTGAACGTTAAAAATAAACAAGATTATATTTACAAACGTGACCAGAAAAAACCAACAAATCATAGAACTGGACACCAACTCAAGCAATGTTAAACATGAAGTTGAACTGAGATCATACATTGGTGAAAAGGGGTACTCCGTGCCAACGGGGTAGTAACCTAACGGTTTTATGGGGGATGAACAATTTTTGTTCTCTCTCTTAAGAGTTAACCAATTGATCTGTATTCACTTCTTGTGCAGATATAACCGAAAATATTAACATAATAACGTTTTATTTAAATTAGATGAATTTAAATTTAATTTTTGTATTAATGAAAGCCAATAATGGCATCTTTTTAAACTGGTTTCGCTGATAAAACTTGATAAGTTTTAAACAAGTGGCGATAAATATTTCATTCTTGATTTATCACTTAATAACAGTACTTGATTCATACTCTCGAAAAGTAGTTTTTACTTACACAAATGATGGTAAATAATCGAACTGTGTCATTAATATGAACAAGTCATCATTATTCAATAACTTTATAATCATAACTTTGGAAGTATTGTAATCATATCATTCTTAGAAGTATCAGATAATAACAGTATCATAATAAACAACTTTCACCTTTAATCCTCGTGTTTTTGTTTTAATAATTTATTTGGGTGCGGTGAACTGTTAAGCATTAACAAAATAGTCCCAATACATAACGAAGCATTGAAAATATGTACATTGCATTATCACAATACATTAAATCAATATTTCTAGTTATTAAATAAAAATAACTTTTTAAACTTCATTCATTCATATAAGCACATAAGATCAAGGCGGTTGATACAGTAACGTCTTCAAAACATCTGCATGAATTTAATAAACAATGATAAATGTACGGTGTAAATTATTCCAACTTCTGTGAAGACGATTCAATTAATATTTAAAACCAACTCCTACCTCAGATTTAATCGTAAATTTTGACTTGAAAAATGTATTTTCGTTTTCTTGTTGGACGATAAACTAAAATATTGTTTTTGTTATATTTCGATGACAAGAAGTTGATCTATACATCAATATGTAATCTTCATCCCTTGTCTCAAGTATTCTTGTTTTCCCTAAATTTATCCACAAGAAACCCCGAGTAAGGACTTCATTTCGATTTAAAAAATAAGGAGGACACCATTTATTCGCGTCGGTATACCGAAGTTATGTTTCAGGTTGTAAAGAATTATTCTTTCCCCCATAGATTTTGCGTCTCATCCAAATACTGGCTCACAACTTCGTACTAAAAATTCCTCTTTAGAAGATATACATTTCAACATCTGTTTTCAATACATCACTGGTGGTATTTTTTAACATTTCTAGTTGTTTATCGTTTGTAGATATTTATAGGTATTAATGTGCTGGTGGCTGTCATCGAGTAAGCTTTTATCTGGGGACATGTACAGTGTGTATCAATCGTTATTAATCAAAGGTATTCACTTCAATCTAAATGGATTAGTCATTGACTCTAACTTATTGTAACTTTACCTCTGGGGTTTTGGATATGGTTGGTGTCGAATGAGTGAGAAGTTTTATGTTTTTATTATTATTAATTTTACGTTACAAAGCCTAAAGTTTATTATTGAATGATTTACTGAAGTAATTATGTCATCAGTTACAATTGTTAATATTGAGTTTACAGTGGTCTATTATTATATACTTCTCACTCTTGGTATATTTCACACTTGATCGATATTTGTGGTCTGTGTATCAAATTGAAAATAAAATAAAATAATGTTCCAGGAGTAATTTAAAAAAAAATAATAAAAAGCCATTTTAATTTTATTATTGTTGGAAACTTAACACTTAGCGTTTCTTTTAGTTTTATTTGAAAGTTTTTATATTGTATTTTTTTTTTATTTGGTAAAAGCGTAAAACTGCTTCTTAAATGTATCTTTAATTTTATCGCTCTCATATGAGACTCAACTAACAATTTACCAAAATCTAGAAAAGCAATAATTTTCGTACAGACTATTTTTGGATGGCCCCAAAAATTTTGTTTGTACCATTAGTAGTTACATTTCAGCATAAGGTTAGAAATATAAATTGTAAACTTCTAGCAAATACTCTTATATTTTAAATTATTTAAAAAATTTGGGAGAAGGTATTAGACATATTTCAAATTTGACCACTTATCGCCATGTCTCCAAAATGAGTGTGCATTTTGAGAAGTAGTACGTTACACGGACAGATAGACAGCATTTATGAAATTACTTTTTGAATTCAATTTAAGAACCAAATTGATATGTGCATGTACTGTAAACTAAAAGTAAATTGTATCGACAAATTACAAAATATCACTACGTCAGTAAGTTTAAATACCTTCAATATAACCATTATTTCGCTGTTTTCTTGTAAACTATGAAGCTTATTACTATTCATCTTTATCTTTATTTTTATATGAAATATTTGTTTAATTTAAAAAAAAAACATTTACACCAGATAGAGGTGATAATTCATCTCTGTTACAGTACAAAACAATGAACAAGTTACTCTTTGAAACTCCCTCCCCTCCCTCCCCCTCCCCCAGCATCATTAGCATCGTGTCTTCAGTTCTGAGTAGATACTTGTACTTACAAAACTCCTCATTACGTCTTCTTACTATATTTTCTTAGTCATAAATGAACATCAAAACGTTATAACTTAATAATTAAGACTGATTATAATTTAGATAACGTGAATAAGTAAGAATTCACCACACATTTTAATAAGTAAGAATCTATCTAGCACTTTTAATAACATTTGTAGCTTACATTTTTGCTGTGTGCGTGCATGAGAGCATAATGTGAAAAACTAAAACAATAAATTAATCTGTGAATTTAAGTCTATAATACGATTACTATGTTTAAAATGTTATTGGTTTTTATGTAATACTTATATAATTAAAATCACATTTATTTAATAAATTTAGATTTAAATAGAGTCTTACTTTTTAATGTTTTTTTTCAGCATGGAGCACAGTATTTACGAAAATTTGTAAGAATACGGCCCATGCTTGGAGGTTTATTAAATTTAGTAGTAGTACTGAAAAGTAAACCATCTGATAATTACTTTTTACAACTTAAAGACGATTGATAGTGCATTATTATCAGATTACCAAGTAATTTATTCTATGTTCAAATTATTTTTTAAACTTTTTTTAAGAAAATCATGTTTAAAAATTAATATTAATTTTTTTTATGAATCATTGAGAAGAGCAATCTATGGATTCAAAATTTCTTTTTCCTTATTTTCACTTCATTATATTTTCACATATAATTATTATTGTTTAGACTGGTTTTGTCCTGTACGCATTGTGGTGTTTTATTTCCTAACAAAGGTCTTATTCCATCGTATATCTCTTCTTATTGAAGGAGCGGAATGTGGAATGCCGTGTGTTCAAATAAGATCAAGTGAATGTTGGTTATAACCATTAAGGTTGACATTTAAACTGGTCTATGGAACTCGACTTGCCTAGCAATAGGTGTTTGTATTATTTGACAATAGACCTTCCTCAATAACTTATCAATTTATGTATAAGGAATGAAATAATGCTGATGGCGTACAGCTTTCTCCATTATTAAACACATATTTGGAAGTGGTAATATCAAAAAAAGTCACTCTTAAATTGTATTTATTTATTTCATCAAGCCTTACCTATCAATTATATCTTATTTGTTAATTCCAAATTTAAAACTATAACAATAAAATGTATAATAACAATAATACTGATTTTTAAAACGTACATCTAACCACGAAAAACAATTAAAAATTTAAACGGAAATAAATAAATACCAATTTTTAAAATTTAAATTTAAAAAAATTTCAATTTATTAAATTACAATTTTTGATAGGTTGACCTCAAGAAATTCCTCCGTGAAGTAAAATGAATTGGCCTTCTGCAACGTCTTCAATTAATATTTCTTTTTTAATTCTTTAAACACTTAAAAAAAAATTATTCATAAAACAAACTCCAACTCCAGATTTTCAAAAGCTGACAACCTTGGTATTCTTCAGGATATCGACTTGAACAGTTACTACGTTAAAGACACTTTGAACAAACTACCTAAACCTAAATAGGCGGTAGCTTTTACATAAAGTAGTTTTGACAAAGTTTTTGAAAAAAAAAAATAAATAAAAAAAAAAAAAAACACACACACAATTAAAAAAAGCTTATACACTTATTTCTTAAACTGTTTCCACTTTATATCATGAAGGATGAAACGAAAACCTACAATTTTCGCCTTATTCAATTATATTGTAGAATTCGATCGAAAATATATGCAATTTTGCAATATTTCATATTTTAGATCTTATACCGCGTTATGACCTACTTAATATTTTTGAAATTCGTCTATTTCACTATTTTAAAGACGCTTCTACCAATAAACTATACTAAAATCCTTGTGGCTTGCTAGCCATCTTTTCTGTCAGATAATGTGTGGTGGCACATCGAAATTTCCGTGGCCGTTGTTCTAACCTTAGCCAACCAAAGTTCATTAGCAATTGTGGCACCCTAAATTTCCTCACAAAGCTGGATAAACTCTGTAAATGTATAAGCTCTCACGGGAATTGAACCCGGTACCTCTCACTCGTAAAGTTAGAACACTAACCACTAGCCCAGCCCCAGCCTAAGGGCTCGGTTTTATCTATTCCGATTACTATATTTATTTTTAATGTTTACGTTTATTTATAAAGTTCTCTTCGTGTTTATTTATAAGCAGTATTATTTTCCACAAAATATGATTCTTTTTAAAAAGAATTTTTAATATCAGTTTATTTTTTAATACATCAAAATTGACTTTCAAAAAGTTTTTCTAATACAGCGAGAAAGTAATATATTTTTATTAGACAATCTGGAGATATATTGTTGAGTACCCAATAAAACCTTTGCGTTAATGGTTCACTTCACTTTGGCTCATGAATTTTATCCACATGAAACCTCTGTTTACAACACTATTTTACTGTAAAATAATCAATATTTTCTATTGGAATCATGCCGTCTCATTGTAAAGCGTATTACTTTATTTCAATTTGTAATAAAGAGTGATTTAAATTGATATTATTTGCAAATGACCATTGCAGTACTTTATTATATTAAAACCAATCTTGACTTTAATATTGTTATTCAAATTATATCCTGTTTTCAATACCACTTGACTCCTTTTCAAAAATATAATATAAAAATTCTCAATTGAAAAAATCAATACTCTTAATAGTTTTAACTTTCGAAGAGATATTTTATTAAATAATAAATCATAATACAAAGTTCAACAAAATATCTTTCGACTATTATTTTCAGTGATTCAATGAGATTAAAAAAAGAAAGGAAAAATGTCTTTTTATAAGTGATAAGATATTTATTATTCCCTCTTTACTTTCTCATATAATCGTAGTATAAGAAAGAGTTATGTGATGGCTCAAAAAAGTCGAGTTCTCACGAAAATAAAGTTTTGACGAAAATACAAAATTCCATTTTCTCAAAATCGGCTCCAAAGATTTCTATAAAATTCTACTTTCATGTAGCCTCTAAGGAACGAAATAAATCATATTGATCTTCATCCCCGCAAAAATTTCGTTTCGTGAGTTATCTCTAAAATAAAACAAAAAATATACCATGAAACTGTTATAAAAATGTTGCTGATATTGCTTAAATTTTTTAACGAGACGTTTAACGACCTAAACCAGTGTATGAAATCATAAGTAAAATAAAACTACTGTTCAGGGATAATTGGCAAAAAAATAATATGAACCGATTTTTACCTCCATCATCAATATCGCATTTACATTTTGTTCGAATTTATGTCAAAATTAACCAAGCTCTACTAAAATAAAACTGTTTTAATATATATATTAAACCTTTTTAAATTAAATAAAAATTGACGAAACGTAGATAAAAGGGATCTTTCTAAATGCTTGATCATCCATAAGAAATACATTTGGGGTGTGGGGAATACTTGGTGAGGAAATTGTAATTACTCGTGTTCGCATCGGTCACTCGAGGCTTTCTGATGGAACAACAGGATCCTCTGCAATGTCCATTCTATCATACAAGTAGTCTGGCAAACACATTGTAATCGACAAAGTATTTCTGAGAGGTGTTCGCTTTGTTTCTACAAAATATGATTCAGATGATGTTGGGAGATGACGCTGGGATACTTGATCGGCTGTTGCCCTTCTCGCGTTGCTTGAACGTTTAATAGGATTTAAATGATTTAGTAGTAGTTACAGTCCTGTAATACATGACTTAATTGTATGTTATACTATTATTTCAGTTTTACGTTAAAAAATTGATATCATCTTACTTGGTTTTTGTCTTATTTGGTAGTTTGTTGTCTTAATTTCGTTTGTATTTTTATATTTGTTGTTCTTGTTTTTTCTCAGGCTTTGATGGCCGTTATGGTTGTTTGCCTATTTTTAACCTCCTCCGGTCGCAAAAATAATTAATATTACAGGAAATAATACTATTTATTTTTCATACTTAAATTAGTATGTGGATGTTTCTGGAGAGATGGTGATTTTTTTATTTTGTAAATAGGCCTACCTTAATTATTTATCAACTGATAATTTATAATTAGTATCTTATTTTAAACATCTATTAGCTTAGGTTTACTTAAAAAAAATATCATCATATAATATATAACATAATGTACCTAACAGTTGTTTTCCAAATTTAGTTTCACTAAGGTATAAAATAAAAAATATGTATCGCCTCTTTCCCAAAACTATTTAGCTAATTCAAAATCGAAAGTTTAAAAAAAAAGTATTCATGAAAATGTTATAAAAGGCCTAATTTCTGTAATTATTTCAATTTTTATTGAACGTTTGTAATATATGAAGATTTCTGGTTTGTCAAAAACCAAATCAGCATTAAAAGGAAACAACGGTTCAGAAATAATGGTCGAAGACAGTAAATAGGACTTTAGGACGTCGTAAAAAAGCACTATCTATCAATAATTACTAGAACTTGCTAATCAAATGTAAGCTCGATTTATGCTCTTCCATGAAGTACCAAATCATTTTTATGTATAAATAAAATAATATTGATCTTACTTCCAAAATGTTTGAAATTAAAATAAAATCCATATTCTCACAAATAATACGTTTATTATATTATTACTCGTTTCAACAACAATCACTGATTTATGTCTGAAGATGGCGGCATTGTCGTTGAAACGCGTTTAATTTAATACACCTATTTTATTTGTGAGAAATTGTGTTCATGTTTTATTTTATGTGTATGTTTTATATATTTTTGTTTGTAATTACAAATGAGAAATTTTAAGCTCCATTATTATTGAATTAATTTCCCCCCAGCGAATATAAAATCAAACTCACTATAATTTTCAAACCCAATCGCATAACTGAACTTACTGTCTGAAACTTAAGTTATACTTTTACTTATTTTGTATCGACCCATATACAAGTGAAAGTCGCCAAGATTCTGCTTCCTAGAAAACAACACTTTTTAAAGTTGAACGCCCCCTTGTCTTTTACTTCTTCACTTGTTAATACAAGAGTTTCGACGTGTCAATATTACCGTTGACTGTGTGACTATTCCATTTCATACAGTATTTAGGGTGTAAATAAATTGTCTCTTCCTTACCACTGTCTTATTTTCTTGTTTTTGTCGCTTTCTAATATACATTATCTGGAACGTACCCAAAATTTAAAAACTAATTAAATTTAAACAACGAAATATGTATACGTTTGTTAGGGCATAGTGACTTTAACATTTTGTACTCGAAATAGGAATAAGGCCTTGTGACGCATTGTTTTGATTGTAAGCCCAAAGCTACAATTCAGTTTTATATACCGACGTATAGGGTAAATTTGGTAATCTCCAAAATTGTCTACCTTTGGTTTTTTTTTGACTGATCTTGACGTTCATGTCTTCGCAAAACTTAAAAAGTAATTTTCGACATCCTACCGTTGTTGTGGTCTGTATGTAAGCACAAATATTGAAAAATTAAAACATGCAATTTGTAATATGGTGGTTAATGGTGTGTTCATACAGATAAATCGGAAATCAATTTAAATTGTAAAAATAACGGCCATTATAAACAGTATTTTTTCCATTATTCCAACTTACCTAACACACTAACACCCACCTCTCTACGATGATAACCCTGACTACATATACCCTCTTCATCTACCAATACAATTTAACATTTCGTACAAAGCCTAAGAGACCACCTTCTGGACATTACATTTAAAGGATTTCCTAATATTACATTGTATTATAGGGCTTGGCCACTATCAGGATTGCGACCCTCAGCTTACTTTAAGAACCTCATTAGTTGAATCATATTTACTTTAACATTGTAAATTGCGATTGTATACAGGGTGATTCACGAAGTTATCCCACACTTATACAGCTCATTCTACTAGTAAAAATAATGAAAATATTTCATATAAACATATGTCCTATTTCGTTTCGTTTAGCGTCTGTCTGTATGTGTTTTTTAGAAAAAAAATTCTATCTTAAAAATGGTTTGAGATATCAAGTTGAAACGTTTTACATTTAATGACCTTATTAGTGTGCATCTTAGATAAAAGTTTCAAAATAATATCATTTACAGAAACAAAATGGCGGTCATTTAAAATGTTCAAATCCTAATAACTTTAAAACGAGTGATGTTACAAAAAAAAGGCAAGATACATAAAAAATAGCCCCTTTTAATACAAGCATTTTCGTACCTGGTTTATTGATATAAGATAAGTAGTAACAGAAATAAGTAAGATGTTTTAATGTTGTGTGTGATTTGATTTTGAAAATACATTGCAATTATGAATAAAACACAAACCTTTACTTGGGAAATCTTACTTATTTCTGTTACTACTTATCTTAGATCAATAAACCAAGTACCAAAATGGTACCCTATCTAGCCCTCTACTACTCTAATATCGTCAGGGCAGGAATGGCACAAGAGTTGATCAAGACAGATCTGATAGGAAAGTTGAAAAGAGGTATCTAACCCAAGACTGCACGAAAAAAGATGTAGATTCAGATAGGTTTCCTCGGGATTGCCAATGTCGTACTCACTAAAGAGAGCACCTAATGGTAAAGATAGAAAACTAACGCATAGGACGTTTTGGGATATCCTAACCGAAATTATGACAAAAAAACAGGAAAATAAATGGTCAAATTTAGCCTAATTTTCTGCATGAAATAGTGGCAATATACCAGTAAATGTGTAGATTTTTGGCCACCTTTTTGATTAGTTAGGTTAGATTAGACCTTTTCAATGAAGTGTATCTTGATAGGTGTTACAAATTGAAAATGTTTAGTTGCACCCCAGAAATGGGAAAAAAAATTCTTGAAATGTAGTTTAGATAACCCAGAACATACCCTGAAAGTTTTAGTATTCATTTTTAACTGTTAAACACTTATGAAGGTTTCTAGGGCATTTCACCTCAGATATATTTTGCTATTCATAAGTCGGTAATTGTTTATACATGTTTATTTTAACATAAAACTCGCTTAGTTTACGATCACGAGAGGATTGGAAAGCTTATTATACAAGTGTTCCCGATGTGAAGGATATTTCCCTTTGACCTTCAGTAGACAATAAATATGTTAAAACTGTAACCATACGTATTATGATAATTTACAAATTTATTTGTTATGATTTCTGCATCACGAAAATATATTACCTTACATAATACAACTTTGGTAAAGCCAAACGTTAAAAAAAAAATCTACTTTTTAAGTAGATCTCAGTCAAATTAACAGATTTGTATGTATCCTACTTCAGTGTTAATGTTTTACCAGCATTAGGTTCTAATTATTACATGTACTTATTTGAATTTTAAAATCATTTAAGAAATCCAGAACGTTGCAAAGTTCAAAAACATTATTCCTTAAGTACAGCCATCGTGCAGTGCTGTCAGTCAGTATATAATCATAAAGCCCTCCCCTCCGTGAAATGATTAACTTTGATAAATAGGGCGTATCCTTGTTAGTAAGCCTTTGAGAATTACTTTGTAGACAGATTGCAGTGGATTTTATAAAAAGTTTTCACGATTTTATCTTACGGCACATAGTCGTTAACACAAACTTATCGTCTTCAGTAATCTACTTAAACAAGTTTATCATACAAAATGATTCAGTCCCAAATCAAAAAATGGTTTAAAGCTCTACTAAATCAAATAAAACAATATAAAGCAGGTGTAAATGTATTCCGATATGGATTAAACCAACTTCATGAAATCAGTCTTATCCTTCTGATATATAAATATTTCAATTCCGTTTATAACAATACAATTTTTTACCAACATTGCAATGATTTAGAAAAAGGTTGAAACTGTTTAGCATTATTTGTGTCTTACTGTGGATTGAAAAATAACCACATCTAAAGAATATAGGAATAAAATAAAATTTATTTAATAAGTATAAAATTAGAATTTTAGGTATTTCTTAAAATAGCCCCTATTATGTTTTGATATATTTATTTTGTTCTAATAAATATAGACTTGAATACTAAATATTGTTTTGAGGAGGAACTTGACCACAAAACTTAAACTGATATTAATAACACAAAAGATTTATCTGTCACAGGTCTTTAATAGCTTCAATGCCGCAATTCTGATATTTAATCCATTACTGAGTAATGTAGAATAAATAATAATAATTTAAAGATGCTTTAAAAACTATATACAACATGATTATTTTACCAAACGTAAAGTCCTAAACCTAAATTTTGTGACCTTGAAATTTGAACAATTTATAATTATTGCTTTTTAACAAAAAGTTCTAATTAGAGGAAGTTACGATAAAAACAATCTCACAGTAAACATTTTTTTTTGTAACTCCTACAGTTTTAAAATGGGATCCAAATAATTATTATACCATTATAAAATAAAATAATAATTTTCTCTTAATTCGATGGTCTTTCACAATAGTTAATTTGAGCAGTGCTAAGATATTTCATTTTTCAATAAAAAGAATATATAGGGATGGTTTAAATATAAATGTTTATATGGTTTTCATGCACTTTACACAGAAATGAAAAGGTTTTCTTTTAATGAACCTAGACGAACAAGGCAAATTGATTGAAGTAAACTCATCCAAAATAAAGAATACCTGTTTGATATTGCGGTTGGTTTAACGACTGTGGTAAAAGTGGATGGTTCAGTAATATATTTTAGATTGGGAAATAGATAGAATAGAAAAAGACATGAAATAGTTGATTGACATTTAAAATTATTACCAACTAATAAAATGGTTTTGATTAATTTGCTGTCATGTTTAGTTAAATCTAATGTCACAGTACCTTGTAGAGGCGGCGTTCCTTTCTTGGTAATGTCCTGTCGTCAAGAATGCCCGTGTGCACACGCGAGAACAGCTGCTCTAAACGCACAAAACTAAGTACAATTTTAAATCATAAACACATAACAAAAACACTTGACTTCTTCTTACTAACTAAACATGACAATTGTTTCTGAGTCATAAATAACTGAATTGTTGGCCGAAATGCGTATAAAAAGAAACTTAAAAAAATGGTTTGTATCTGCGGATGAAGAAATACCGTTAGGCTACCTGTTTGAGGTTGAAACTTGGACTGACTGATATGAGACAAAGGATGCCCCAAAACAGCTGGAGATCTCAGACTTCCGGTTGAAACGGTTTCATAAAAATAATATTGGACCGGAAATTTAAACTGTAGATATACTAAACAATACCATTTTCAAACAAAATGCATAATTTCGTTGCAAATATTAAATATTTTTTTGCATTTTATTCATTTTGTTAAACAAGATAAGGGAGTAAACGACAACTGTTTGTGAAATAAAGATCACAAACTAACCTCAATATTTTGAAATGTTTTGTCTCGTTTTAATGAATTTGACAATACTGAGGTGCTTTTTATATCAGTAAATTTAATTATCAGTTTATGCTAAAAAATGTATGAAATAATTGCACAATTTTAAAAAGGAAATCTAAAAAAATTAAATGGTTTTACTCACGAATCAAACAGTATAAATTATCTCTTTATCTCTGCTTTAAGAGTTTGAAGTTTTGAAATATAATTGAATTCCACTTCTATTCTTTCTTTCTACATACTCTTGTTTTTCTACGTCCTTGTATTTTAACATTATTTGCACATATATCCCCCCGGGTCACTCTTTAATTAAAATGTTTCCAACGCGTAACAAAAAATTTAACACATTTACCTACGATTTTATCATGTTTTGTAGCATGATGAGACATTCTGTTTATTTATCACTAATAGATTACAATGTTTGGATTTATGTAGACTAGTGTTGATTAATTAATCAATAAAAACTTCATTATCAGAAACGCATGTTATAATGACGTGTGTAACACTTGCCGTTTAATCCATTTTACTAGTTCTTCGATTTAGCGGTTTTTTAAAGGTCCAATAAAATATTTAAGAAGTCATAGTTTTCTTTGAGCGTTTAAAGACAAATTAATTTCCAATGTAACTGTATATAATACGTCTACTAATCCACTTTCTTCCGTCTTAGAGATTAAAGTTTCGGGCAATGGCCCATCATCAGGGTAATAAAAACACACAAATATACATAAAACACAACCACTAAACAATTCATCATTCCATACAGAGGTCTTGTGAGTTCAACAAAACACGAACAAATGATTAGTACTAATCAAAACGCGGTTCACCGTGTAGACTAACTATTTTGGAATTGAGAAAATCATTTGGTGACAAATGAAAGAGATTCAATTAATAAACTGTGGAGTGAAATTCCAAAAAAAAAAAAAATATCCGAATAAAATTGTTATTAGATACATTGACTTGATTTGTAGATAAAAGCCTTATCTAAACATGCTCTATCAAACTATACAAACATGACTAAACTGTTTGCTCATGAAACAATATTTGCTATTGCTTTATGGACTTAAATGGATGGATGTGTTCCTAAGATGTCGTATCAAACGAAATTTAAACTTTAATACAATGTATTCATTATTCGTTTTAACTGAATAAACCACACATCTTGTTGGTGATTATAAAAAAAGAACAATGAGGATAAAAATGTAAACTAATTTCTATTAATTATTTTAAATTGGGATGTGCAATACACGGGAGAATCCGATCCATGTTGATCTCCCCAATTTTACCATTTTCTTATTTCGGATAAATTAATATAATAGGCGAGAATTTTTTCGTAAACTATCATTTGTATTAGTACTTTTTTTAACTTTTCAATATTACTTATTTAGGTTTTTCGTAATCTCTCAGGATATGATTCAATAGCTAATAGTAAGATGTGATGTTCATATAAACATAGGTCTGGAAACGCTTCGTTCCCTAACTGTCGACAATTTTGTGTTTTTTGTAAAAAGACACTGCATCTTTGGAAATAGATAAGATATTTAGTAAAGATTTGATATTCACATTATTTATGTAACCTTTTACCAAAATACCAACACTTTATATTTTACATTTTCAAAATGGCGGACGTTTAAAAAAATTTAAAGTTGAATATTTCGAAAAGTAACGGTTTTCTACTTTTAACGATATAAAATAACATTTTTTATTTTTATAGTTCTATAGATAACCGAGTTATCAACAAAAACAATAAAATCTTATTTTTTTTGTAATTGTCTGCAATATCCACCAGATTCTTAAACACGAACTAGCATACTTTATGCCCCAACCATAGTCTTCAACATGAACTAGCAAACTTAATGCCTCCACCAGTGTCTTAAACACGAACTAGCATACTTTATGCCCCAACCATAGTCTTCAACATGAACTAGCAAACTTAATGCCTCCACCAGTGTCTTAAACACGAACTAGCAAACTTAATGCCTCCACCAGTGTTTTAAACACGAACTAGCATACTTTATGCCCCAACCATAGTCTTCAACATGAACTAGCGTACTTAATGCCTCCACCGGTATCTTAAAAACGAACTAGCAAACTTAATGCCTCCACCAGAGTCTTCAACATGAACTAGCGTACTTAATGCCTCCACCAGTATCTTAAAAACGAACTAGCGTACTTAATGTCTCCACCAGCGTCTTCAACATGAACTAGCGTACTTAATGGCTCCACTAGTATCTTAAACACGAACTAGCGTACTTAATGCCTCCACCAGTGTCTTAAACACGAACTAGCATACTTTATGCCCCAACCATAGTCTTCAACATGAACTAGCGTACTTAATGCCTCCACCGGTATCTTAAAAACGAACTAGCAAACTTAATGCCTCCACCAGAGTCTTCAACATGAACTAGCGTACTTAATGCCTCTACCAGTATCTTAAAAACGAACTAGCAAACTTAATGCCTCCACCAGAGTCTTCAACATGAACTAGCGTACTTAATGCCTCCACCAGTATCTTAAAAACGAACTAGCAAACTTAATGCCTCCACCAGAGTCTTCAACATGAACTAGCGTACTTAATGCCTCCACCAGTATCTTAAAAACGAACTAGCAAACTTAATGCCTCCACCAGAGTCTTCAACATGAACTAGCGTACTTAATGCCTCCACCAGTATCTTAAAAACGAACTAGCAAACTTAATTCCTCCACCAGAGTCTTCAACATGAACTAGCGTACTTAATGCCTCTACCAGTATCTTAAAAACGAACTAGCAAACTTAATGCCTCCACCAGAGTCTTCAACATGAACTAGCGTACTTAATGCCTCCACCAGTATCTTAAAAACGAACTAGCAAACTTAATGCCTCCACCAGAGTCTTCAACATGAACTAGCGTACTTAATGCCTCCACCAGTATCTTAAAAACGAACTAGCAAACTTAATTCCTCCACCAGAGTCTTCAACATGAACTAGCGTACTTAATGCCTCTACCAGTATCTTAAAAACGAACTAGCAAACTTAATGCCTCCACCAGAGTCTTCAACATGAACTAGCGTACTTAATGCCTCCACCAGTATCTTAAAAACGAACTAGCAAACTTAATGCCTCCACCAGAGTCTTCAACATGAACTAGCGTACTTAATGCCTCCACCAGTATCTTAAAAACTAACTAGCGTACTTAATGTCTCCACCAGCGTCTTCAACATGAACTAGCGTACTTAATGCCTCCACTAGTATCTTAAACACGAACTAGCGTACTTAATGCCACCACCAGAGTCTTCAACATGAACTAGCGTACTTAATGCCTCCACCAGTATCTTAAAAACGAACTAGCGTACTTAATGCCTCCACCAGTATCTTAAAAACGAACTAGCAAACTTAATGCCTCCATCAGTATCTTAAAAACGAACTAGCAAACTTAATTCCTCCACCAGAGTCTTCAACATGAACTAGCGTACTTAATGCCTCCACCAGTATCTTAAAAACGAACTAGCAAACTTAATTCCTCCACCAGAGTCTTCGACATGAACTAGCGTACTTAATGCCTCCACCAGTATCTTAAAAACGAACTAGCAAACTTAATGCCTCCATCAGTATCTTAAACACGAACTAGCATGCTTAATGCCTCCACCAGAGTTTTAATCATGAACTTGCATACTTACTCCCTCCACCAGAGTCTTCAACATGAACTAGCGTACTTATTGCTTTCACTAGTATCTTAAACACGAACTAGCATTCTTAATACTAACCAATCAGTATAATTGAAGAACTTACCGCCGTAGCGCTAATTATAAGTAATGTATGGTAATCACACATTTGTTATTTGCGTGTTAACTACTATTTGTAGTAACGTCTATACTCATACAATTATTAATACAATTAGTTTTAACAAATGGCTTCCTACTAGTGTGTCGAGTTTACATTTCTCAGATGATGAATAGCTTTCATGATCATTACTATGACCTCATACTAAAATATTCATATTTCAGTAGTGCTTAAAATGTTTTTAATTCTTAATTTTAACACCTATTTATTTCAATCGCAACCATAACAGAAAATAAAACCACCACCTAATATTCTGGGTTAGGAAAAAAAAATTATTATTTTCTAAAATAACGTCACTTCAAAATTGACTTGGGAAGTCCTTTAACCTAGGTTTTAATGAATTTCTTCAGTAAAGCTATTCACAGTGTGTACAAAATTTCAATCTCTCATTCAGATTGTAAACATTCAACAAAACGTAAATAATTTAAGCTTTTTAAATCACTATTTTAACATGTTCAGATCACTATAGTAACATTTCAAATTTCTATTTAAACATTTTCAGATCACTATAGTAATATTTTAAATTTCTATTAAACAATTTGAAATCACTATAGTAGCATTTCAAATGTCTATTGTTACATTTCCAAATCACTTTTTTTAACATTTTCAGATAACTAGGATATAGTAACATTTCAAATTTCTATTGTCATATTTTCAAATCAATATTTTAACATTTTAAGATCACTAAAGTACCATTTCAAATTTCTATTTTACCATTTTCAAATCTTTATTAAAATTTGCAGATCACTATAGTAACATTTCAAATTTCTAATGTAAATTTTAAAATCACTATGTTAAAATTTACAGATTACTATAGTAGCATTTTAAATGTCTATTGAAACATATTCAAATCACGATTTTAACATTTTCTGATAACTATAGTCACATTAAAAAAAAAATGGTAACATTTTTAGATAAATATTTTAACATTTTAAGATCACTAAAGTAACATTTCAAATTCCTATTTTACCAATTACAAATCACCAATTGAAATATTCAAATCATTAAAGTAGCATTTCAAAGTTCGATTGTAACATTTTCAAATCACTATTTTAACATTTTCAGATCACTATAGTAACATTTCAAATTTCTATTGTACCATTTTCAAATCACTATTTCAACATTTTTAAATCATTATTTCAAAACATTTTTAAATAACTGTTTTAACATTTTAAAATGTATATTTTAAGTTTTTAAATCATAATTTGGACATTTACAACTCACTATTTGATTTTGTAAGATGTATTCATAAAAATGTAACTAGTAAAATACACCATTGATACGAATGTTGAGGTTATCAATGATTTACAAATATCATTTAGAGAAATTTGTCTTCAAACACTTCCCCTTATCAACTACGTCACAAGGTATTTTATCTACTATTAAAGAATACCCCTGTTGTCCTCTTAAAAGCAATAAAAATACTATTGTAACAAAGAGGCGGTTTTGCAGAAAAAAGCCATTCCTTAGTAGTTGTTAATATAATACTGGGCATATCATAGACTTCTTAATGATACCCAGAGGAAGATTGGTAAAAGTCATAATAATCATCTAAGTTTACCCAGAGGAGTACAGTTGCAAACCTTAGTTTTTCCTAAATCCGAAATCGATTAACAGATTCATATTACGAATAATAGGGATTCGCATGTCTACACAGTAAAACACCTTCAAAAAAATATCTGAAAAAATATAATTGTAATTTTTAAGGAAACCATTGATCACTGCGCAGTTCGAATAAGAATATTTTGCTAAATTTTTGTGTTCCTATGTTTGATATGAATACTATTTGAAACTCAATTTCGACACGGATGAGGAGTATCTAAGTAAATTTCGGTAACCAAAAAGTGATAAGTTTTTTCGCACTTTTATGTAGTAAATTATAAATAATAATCTAAATATTATAATCTCGATGGAGAGAGAATTTATCTCAAATGGTGTGTAATCTTGATTGGGGGGGGGGGGGAGTTATAGCGCTTACACATGATCATCAACGTCACGAAATGATTGGGTAGTGTAACTTTAAATTGAGAAGAGGTAGGATGTTTAAATTGGTAAAATTGTAGAGAATATTAAAGTCTTTAAAATTATTTAGCAATAATAACCTATAAATTAAAGTATGTAAAATTATAACCCATAGTATTTTATTAATAATTTTATTGGTGCATGGAAAATAAAAACTACGTTTTTAATAGAGTAGAATGAAGATAGAAAACAATGCGAAGAGGAACAAAGAAGGATACCTCAACTTTAAATTTTAATATTTATGTACAAGAAATGTGTAGACGTGCTGCTACGGACAAAGCCTACTTCAAACAACACGAAACAATACACTGTCATGTTTATTAAGCGTACCACTTGGGAATATAAAAGTTTGCATTAAGATCTAATTTTCATGACCGAGGATAAAACTACAGAACTGCTGTTTTCAAGAATTAAACTTCAGTTGTAATAGGTGGTCACATAAATGTATCGGACAACAATTAATTGTTGTCTCCAATTAAAGAAGAAAATCTATTTCTACAACAAAATATTTATTAGAACAAAATGTCTTTGAAACATCCTTTTGTTGAAAAAAACAATTACTTAAGCTGTTTGTATAAATTGTTTTTAGTAGTTATGATGAGAGTAGAATTTAAACATAATATATTAAAATAGATTTAGTCCAGTTAATATACCGAATGGGCACTGAAAACTATACAACAGTATTGTTTAATAATTAACTTTGCTTTTCCAGAATCTCACAAACTTGTACATTTTATTTCAAGTCCGTCAATGTTATTTCTTACTTTTAACGATATCATTTCAACCCTCAATGATTGAGGAGGTCGAGCAACAAATAATCTTAAAGCTCGATTAAATCTCTTTTAATGATATCTCACTTTCTAAATTTGGACCAATAGTTTTATAGAAATTGTGTTCTAAATGTAGACTAATAACACTAGTTACATAATGTCTTTATTTATTAAATGTTTAACATTACTATTTTAAGATTCTATATTATAATATAAAATTTGCTGAAATCTTTGACGTACATTCAGGATTATTTTTGGATTAATTTAACCGCATTCATGTACGATACATTGACGAAAATCTTCTAAGAAACTGCGTTTGTTTCAGGAAATGTTTAACCCCCTCCCCTCCTCACACTCAAATAGTTTATACAAATCTGACAACCGCACGGGCCTTGTAATCCATGGACTTGATTATCACTGATTAAGATACTGTCAAACAGGCAAAGCACAATGCATAGAAGCTTCGTGCTCTTTGAATACCAACTAATCACTATTCTAAATGTTGTCTTTTAAAACAATTTCAAAACATTTATCAGTCAAATGACCCACTAAAAAGATAAACTTGATTGTCACCAAAAAATTCCAGTTCTAACATTAAATTTCTAGCAATTGTTGGGTACGAACGTAGTGAATTTTCTGGGGATTTGAATAGTACCAATAGCAACAATTATGGAGATTAGAAGGAAAGAAACTTGTCTCCACCACCTTAACAAGCAGTGGTGTATGAAAGCATGGGTGGGGTTTGTACGGCGAGATAACGTAAAAGTACGATATAGTGGAACTCAACCGTGCGCACTGACTTGGTCTTTAGTTTTTTGTGATAAAATTGCAATATTGTAGTATCATATTCTTGTCAACAATCCCTAACAATAAGTTGTACTTACTATGGAATGTTAAAAGTTAAAATAGCGAAGAAGTTCAACTTAAAATTTCTGTTTATTATAGTAAAGTCAGTGATTCAGTGACAAATGCAAAAACACAGATCCTTAGTGTTTCTAAATATAATTATTTGTGCATATATTTATATTTATATTAAACTTACATTTTATAATGAAGTACTAATTAAAAATTGATCTCAACCACAAAATCTGTAATCTGCATGTGGATTTAATATAGGCCTATTAATTTGGCTATTTGTAATCAGATAAGTCGTCTTAAATGCTGCATAATATATATATATATATATATATATATATATATATATATATATATATATATGCTAGGCAAAAATGTAGATTAAATAAAAAGTATATTTCTTTCGATCAATTAACATAGTTAAATGGAAATATTTGTATTTCCGTACAAACTTTATTTTCTCGTTAACATAAACATCTTGTAAAATTATCAGTCAATCAGTTATCAGTTACGTAAAACTGACGTAAGGAAATATCAGGGATTTTATCATGAGTAGTCCAACAAGCAGCGACAAGTAATCTTCCATTTTCAAAGAATTTACTCCTGAGAAAATTCAGTTACATGTTTGAATCACGTACTAGTTCCATATCAATTTACTGTCCAATGTTCCATGTCTTTTATTTTGTAACGGTAGTCCAGGATATCATCAACTGCAGTCTCGGGAAATTATCTAAGTTCATCAAATTAAATAGTCAGGAATATTATATTAGGAGAGATTGCGTTTTAGTCTAGTTAATTTTTAAACCATGCTTTCTGTTCCATAGAGCAGAAATGTCACTGTTCATGTATTATACCGCTTTCCTGGATTCTCTTGTTTTTAAATGTTTTGAAATCATCCGCGAATAAATGATGAAATTTACAATATTTCAATGCCTTCGAGAAGTAATTGAGTATTACTTTGTAGACAGATTGCTACTGATTTATTAAAAGGTTTCCATGATTTCAACGGCTTAATCATTCAGCAGTAAGTTGTTACTTTTATAAACCAACTTTAACAAATTTAAGGTACGGAATAATAATAAATGACAATTTCAATATTGTCACATAAAACTTACGACGATTTGGTCTCAGGATCATTATTCTTTATTTTTTTAGATTTTGCAAGGGTGAATATTTGTATGTTATTATTTTTTTAATGAAGGGTAAAAAACAGAAAATTATTTCAACATTCTAAAGATTTAAAAAACATTTTTTAATTAATTAGATAAGATCTGTTTTCTAGACAGTTAAATTTAATTCCCAAATTTTTAAAATAGTTACTTAAATTTGATACCTGAAGTTTGCAAAAGAATGAAATCGTCAAATCAACACATGATACAACAGTATACATGATACCTTTATCTGCACAAGAGACTGAAGATGTATGACAGCAGCACAATGGAATTTCACTTTGCTTCGTCTTACAATTCTGTTGTTTTACCATAACCTAGTAAATTCTGATACAATCTTGTTGAGCACTGTGGTGAAATTCACAATAATGATTCGAATTTGCCCCTAACCACAATCACTAGAAACTTTAAAATAAAACACAATTATCTGATTAATTTTTTCTTTATTTGTTATTTCCACTAAAATGTTCTGTTGTTATAACATGGTTATCATCATCGGAGGGTCTTGCTTATTTTATTAGTAGATATTTATGTTTAGATTTAGTTTATAAGCAAGACCCTCCGATGATGATAACCATGTTATCGAAATGTACATCAGGGCATTTAGTGGAAATAATAAATAAAGAACAATGAATCAGATAATTGTGTTTTATTTTAAAGTTTCTAGTGATTGTGGTTAGGGGCAAATTCGAATCATTACTAGTAAATTCTATTACTTGTACTAAAATCCTCAGGGTCATTGTTTAACTAAAATTGTTTCAATGTGAACAAAGAACACACTGTTTGATTCTGTTTATATACGGTAATACACTGTAGCAAAACGAGGCATTATTTTAATTTTATATAAATTACTTTTTTTTTATTCAACATGATTTAATAACGAAAATAGATTACTTTTTATAAAATTAAATTTATATAGATGAAATGTAAATTATTAATTAATTTAAACTTCTTTATCAACAACTCTACACTTAATTAAATGTTTAACACCTTCCATATAATTGATTTTACTAGCATACTTTTGTGTTTAGATGTAATAGTTTTTATCTGTCCAATAAATGTTATTTGATTAAAATTCACTAATTAATATTTATTTATTAGATACAAGACAGTGTTCAAAATAAATTGAAAAAGGAGACACCCACGGTGGGAACCACATTTTAAAATGTGAATCTATATATTTCATTTCAAGATTCAATATATATGTGATTTAATTATGGGCATTTAAAAACTACAACGGTTATTTAGGAGTTAATTACTCTTAAAAGTTGTTTAAGGTATAGGAATGTACGTACAGCTTAGATTATAAACTAATATTCTAATAAAAACAATTAGGAGAAAAAATGTCCTTAAAATTGATTGGAAGCTTATTTTTTTTCAAGGTCAGTATTGAATTCAGTAAATGACCAAATAAATTAAATTGTTTTTAATTTACCAAACTAAAAAAAAAAAAAAAAAAAAAAAAAAAAAAACGTAAACAATTTTTTGCAATTACAATTTATTGAAACAAAACAATGTTTCATTGACTATGCCACCATCTTCATTTGATGCAAACCTTTTTGTTGAGTCTCATACTTTGAATCTCATACATCAAGCGACATAAATTTTTACCTGTGCACTTTGGAATCAAATGAACACAAACATAAATTTAATAGTGGCAACAGACATGCTACATAACTCAGGCAAGCAGTACAAAGTTAATTGCAGTGTTTGACATTACTTCTACCCGTGACTGTTGCATTTTATAAGAGTTAAAGTTTAAAACTAATTTGCAGTCGTCGCTTACTAATAGGATATTCAGAAAAGTTTTGAATTCGTTGTGAGACAGAACCAAACATTTCTAAGCGTTTCATGTTGATAAATGAAGTGTCATTTAAACCGAATGTCAATAGCCACTTAATGTTTAATGGAATTAGTGTGATCTATATTTAATATTAGTAATAAGTAACTTTGATATTCAGGAACACTGTAGGTAGGAATTTGTAGTGTTGGAACTACAGGCCCTTATTTTTACTTCTCTTATATTTGTATTGGGATATATATGGAAAGTTATATGATGGGGTCAAAAAGTCAATGTTTTTAGTTTTGTGAATCTAATTCCAATTTCGGAACCTTTGACATTTCACTAATTCCAATTATAGTGGAATAGACGCATAGTGTTTAAACCAATTGAACTGTGCAGTTTTCCGTGTTTACTTTAGAAGATATATCCATTTTGAGGTCCACCTGATACGTAGTGTTGGAAGAGTGTCTGTCATCTGTCAATCTGTACTCGGAAAATGACGGATTTTTATCAACTTTGGACATACTTCAATATATATTTAAATTTAGTTATATAACTTCAAATTAGGGTTTTCTTCCATAAGACCAAAATCTTAAAGTTACGACTTTGTTAAATCTCTAGAAAGTTTTCGAAAAAATGTTGGTAAAATAGCCCCATAAGACCCAAACACAACGTATTCTTTAAAAACACTGGTTCGAGAGTTATCGGTAAAACAACCCCAAAAATCAGCCATGTAGATTTTATTTTATTTTTTCTATTTATTTATTTATTATAGTTTCACAATCTGGCCATAGTACGTCTAGTTTGGCTTAACAGGTTCAACTGTAATAAAAAATTGTTAAAATGTTATCAATGTTGATTATCAATATTTACTTAAGATGTTCATTCCAAACGTTTCTAAACAAACCCAGATTAATATTAACTGTACCTCCCCAATTTATTACAACAAATATAATTAGTCCTAAACACTCGTAGCTACTATTAGAAGATTATTTTTTTCAATTATTATCATTCATTCACGGTAAGACAAACATTAAAAACTTTAATATGTAGAGTTTTAAAAACTTTCATTAGCAAATACACCCTACACATACCCCTATTCCCACATACCTGCTCGTTAATTTTGTTACGATTTTTTCTTAACATATATTGTTTTCAGTAATTGGCTCTACCGATTTCATTTCATTTGATTTTAACCCATTTTTATGATTGACTCAATTTTAGTCAAATTTGAAGATTAATGACTCAAACCAGTGATATAAAATTTTGTGTAAAGGCAAATTATTGTTGAGAATAATTGGTAACAATGTATAATGTAGTCATTAAAAATTAAATTTCATTCTATAATACGATTTACGTCCTCCACAAATTTATAGCAAACAAACTTAGTCTATATTAATTACATAAATATCTTTGAATTATTATTTTTTAATTCACAAACAAATGATTAGAAAAGGCTCAATAACTTATCTTTGTATACTTAAGAAGTATTTATAAATAAATATTAAGCTTGACTCGTGAGATGGTATACTTGATAGAATAAAAGTTGAACACAAATTCACACAAATAATACGGTTATTTATTCCAATTCCTTTCTACGTCATCTTCAGTTAACTCAGAAACTGTGTTCAAGTTTTATTCCATTGAGAAAAACTTGGAGAAAACTTAGTAATAGATTTACGTTTTTTTATAATAACATAAATCTACAGTATTTTTTTTCTTCTAAACGAATAATTACGAATGTTATTTTTTAGTTTTTTTTAAAGTTAGTGAAATGTTTTTACAGTGTTTATTTTGAAGGTACTTTTACCGAATTATAATATTTAGAAACAAATAATATTATAGAATTATAATATCGTGATGCAGTTGAATATACACAAACATATATTATGTGGTAACTAGATTTACTGTGATTCACAAACATTTTAAAGTTTTTATTCCAAATAACCCGTGAATCGTAATTATTTTTTTCGTACAGGTTGGCACAGTAATTACGTAATAGCATAAGTGACTACAAATATTTAGGTAAGTAAAATTTAAACTCTATAGACTAAGCTGATGTATGAGTGAAAATAATAAAATATATTATTTCAGGTGTTAAATAGTCCACTTTTCGATTTCTGTAAACTGTATTTTATTTTTTATACTAGTTTCTCACTGTCAGTACTCTGAACATTGCTTTTTTATAGTTTACATAATATTTTCAACAGGAGTTAATGTAACATATTGTTTTATTTTTTGTTTTGCAATTTAATACACGATTTTATAATAAATAGCGTGTAGCCAGCACATTTTTACGTCAATTCCTGAGTTTCAGAATGTGGGAGTACAATTCCTAGAAACTACCCTCAACAAACACCTCTCCTTTGTTAACATTATAAATTTGCCAGGTCCCAAAACAAGAGAGTGTTTTAAGCTCCACAATGTCCCTCTGAATTAAACATTTCTACTGCTTTAACAACTAGTGTCATTGTATTGTATGTTTAGATGGCATAAGAAGGTTTAGATGGTTTGTACGTAGAGTGATAAACTTTCTTATATTAACACACAAAGAATTTATTACACAAAAAGTGTGAACGGATAAAGTATGTTTTACTCTATTCTTCTCTTTTAATTTTACCCATTTTAAATTCATATATAAATTACAGTTATGTGAACTTTATATTAGATAATATAATATCCTTAGAACCTTCACTGAGTTGGATTGACACATTTTATTTCTTTTGTGAATTACATATGAAAGTTTGTGACCTTCCGTGTAATCACCTATACGTAGATACAACAAACTTGGTTTGATCCAATTTTACAGCGGAATTGTTCATTCTAGACTGTAACAAATGTGATAGCAACAGGTTTATATAAAGAAGGAAATAGATTTGAACTACGATGTTTGTGTAATCAGTAATAGAATTATTATATCTTATTATATAGGAAACAATATTCGTGTGCAGTGTTTGCACTGTAAGATCATATTACAAGCATTGCATACAAATGTGCCAGTTCTGGATTGAGCTAAATTTACCCCACGACAAACTGAGTTACAATTCTTCTCATATGTTCAAACGTCACAACTTTTGTTGATAAATAAATTGAATTTGCTGCAAAAAAACTTCTCTCCATATATTCTACTTTATTCTTGGAATTCTTGTCTTTTAAAGTATAATGTATTAACGAATGACAAAAAGTGAGCGGGACAAACATTTTACATTTGGAAAAAAACATCTGGAATAAGTAGTTTGTATATTTAATAATTTTTTTAATGGACATATGAACTTGGAAATTGATAATGCAAACTACAGATAAATGAAAAGTGAATAAAGGATTTAGAAAAAAGCAATAGGAAAGAAAGCAATGGAAGAAAGAAAGAAGGAAAATTATAAATTCAAATTGAATTTATAGTGGTTTATCAAGTTAGAGACATTCAATATTTCTGAAGTTAATAAAAAAACACAGTAGGTATGCAGAACGTCATACTGATGCTCATCGATTTATTTGACGCCCGTATGGTAGTGTATCACCAGTACGCAGCATAAATCCTAATCATTACTCTGGTTGTCATCGTGATGCCTTGCGATGAAAGAGGCGGGACCTGTACGACAGTTGATACTTGGCAGCACCAAGTTGTACATTGTGACAACGTAACATATCATTCCTCACACTTGATTCAGAGGTTTTTGGTAAAACACTGCACTACTATGGTACGCCAAGCTCCCTAATTTTCCAACATCTCTCCTTGTCATTTTGGCTGTTGTCCAAGCTGAAGATCAGATATCGCGGAAATGAATATACTAGGAACACTACTGCCATTTATTCCCAGACTAACTCTTAGTGACAGACGCTCTCTGCAGTTGGGTAAAAAACCTCCCCACTAGGTTGTATCACCCATGCTCCATTTGTTTTGTGGAAGTAATTCAGGTGGAAATCCTTTTAACAAACTTCGTATAATATAATGAACTTTCTTGAAAGTCTCTAGAACCTGTGCAAAAGTTTCACAAAGACTTGAGTGTCTTTATAAAATTCTATGTTTTCTACTCTCAGATCACAATATTTTATAATAAAAACACAATTCACTAGAAAATGTGACGACCTTTGTTAAGTACGAACCATAAAACACTTGAACAGACAGGTCTTATTAATTCCATTTTGAAGACATACAAGTGTTATAAAATATCCTTTCTGAAACATTTCGGTAGAACAGGCTTTAATTTACAATTATACGAATAGTATTTTACAGAACCGGTCTTGGATTCTTTCAAAATATGCTTATTACAACCATGTTTGGCCAAGATACGTTATCTACATAGTCTGGCCAGCTAGCTAAGTCCTATGATTAGTCGTAAAAACTGCTGGACCCACCATTTTCAAGCTGATATTCATCCAAAGCAATCCTTAAAGATCTTGATTTTGAGCTCAAGCCATATGTACGTAAAAGACCTTATTAAAGTTAATTTGTAAATTAAACATTATTAAAGAAATCTAAATAGTAATACAACCTGATCAAAGTATTTTAATTTAATTCCATCAAAGTTTTAGGACGAAATTTAAAGGTGTTGATAACTGGATCAAATGTTTAAACATGGACAGAAGTTGAAAAATCATTATTATGTCAATGTAATTAAAACAGAACTGGGCCAATAATAGATCCATGGAGATTCCATACTTCATCTCTTTTTGATGAGACAACTCAACACACGTTTTTATTTTTCCCATTCTTTTAATCAATAGGACTTAATCCACCTTAATTTACTTGTAGCATAATTAAAAAGTGTTTGACAGTCAATATTATCAAATGTTTTAAAGGGTCTAACAAAAATTGTGTATTTTTTTCTCATTTATCTAAAATGCTAGTTATAAATGTAATCCGATTAACAGCGCATCTATTGTTGCTTTACCGTCACCAAGTAATTTATATTTAAATATTTGTTCAGCTACTGTTTGGTCATGCGTTATTAATGTAAACGTTTACAAACATACAACGAATAGAAAAGGTCAAGTGTACAGAAAGAACGATTCTAAAGCAAACTCAGTTTATTTTCCAACTTCAGTTTGTGACGTTTGAAGTAATGGGAAGGATTTATTGCGCAGTTTGTCGAGGAATAAATTCAACCATTGTAGAGCAGGAAGGATGGTTTCCAGTGTTTGTCGTATGAGTTATGCCATTTCCTAGATCTAATAATAACTGTTGATGTCAACACAAACATCGTTGTTCAGATTCGTCTCTCTCTTGGTTGAAAATCTTGATATTAAATCTCTAATAAAATAATATTTCACAGCTTCAAAAGTTACACCAATTATAACTTTAATTTCATTTAATATGATGGTTGTGATAAACTCTCTTCGCTGGGATATGTTTTAATTCGATTATTTGGCATGTCAGTATATGTTTGTTTCTTTTTATAAAATTATAACCAAATTGTGTATGTGAAATTTATGAAGAAGGTTCTATACAAGTGGTCGAAAGATGTACGTTCCAAGTTTTTAATTTTAAAATGGCGGCTACTCAAAACAGTATCACTATAAGTAGAGGAGCACATCGAGGTTTTAAATATAATGATGTGAACTAAATATAATGTAGAAAAAACAAACAAAAAATATTAAATAAAAATTAATTCAATTTGACTCTTAAACATTTTCCTGACTGACCAAAATATAAAAAACATCCTCATTTATGTTTTTGTTTTTTTATGAATTACTGTAATTTAAATTGTATGAGTTTACTAAGGTTACGAAATATTAAATAAATATTTTTTTACGTAACAATAATAATATTTTGTCCAATGAGATGTAACTTTTATATAAGCATCAATGTGAATAAGAGTAAAATGTGAATAGTGGTCGGAACCCTTACCATTTATTTTCAAACAGCCATCACGTCCACCACCAGTACAAGGCCCACAAGCGTGGGAGGTAAAGGTTTCTTTTCAATATTCTAGCGTTCATATACACGAATTAGTATATTGGCATAACACGCTTCTCTGTGATATCAGTGAATGGTAAATCACAATTACAGTTCAAGTAGCAAACCGCACATAAAACATTTAAAACTAGAAAGGTTTACCAATGCTTTAATTCTGTTGATAAAGAAATGTTTGTTCAGCTAAATTTCCCTAGGGTAGCATTTACGTTCATCGTCTTTTGTTTACTGAACTCTCGGTCTTTATAGGAAGTTAATGTACTCATTTAGGGACAATACAGTATCAAACAGAAGTTGTTTCGGCTTGTTTATACTAATTAAATTTTAATGGAAGACGTTAGTGCTAATTAATTATGTGAAACAAATACAATCTGTAAATTTTAATTTAAAATTAAAATATCCACCTTCATAAACGTTTTTCTTTCTTCAATTGATCGATCTATCAATTTAGTAGGTCAGCCACATTGCACTTATTGTGAATTGAAAAATATGGTTCCTTTTAGTCATCCCCATTAAGACCAACGAATTGCTTATATTATCTACTTATTGATAACCTACTAAGTGGGTTATCAAAGTATAACCACTCCACTCAAGCGTAACGAATAGAAATATATCATGAAGAATCAACCTGATACTCTACAGTAAAGTGGTATAATCAAAGTGTAAAGTGCATTCTGTACCACTTGATACAAGAATCCACCTGTAGCTTGAGTTTAATTGAGCTGAAAGCCAAGGAGCACGTACTTTCCTTTCCAAACTCTCGGCCGATCTGACAGTAGAAGACATTGCTAAAGAAATAATTTAAATTATTCTTTTGTGCTGTTACTTTAACTCAGTCACTTCCAAAACCATGCGTGAAATATAAACATTAACCTAAAAATTTAACTATTTAAATAAACACGTATGTTATACATAAATAAACAAAACTATATTTTCTTACATACAAGTTATATAGTATATGATTTGTACTTCAGTTTTATCTGATACTAGAAGTATCAAATAATTGTATTAAGTATCGGCCAGTATTATTATAATGGTGTATCAGGTACAGAAAAATCCTGTTACAACCCACCTCTAAAGGACCGATAGGACAATGTCAAGAATCTCTGTTTATTAGAATTGTCTCAAGTTAGGTGTCCGGTACTATAGAGGAATCACTTAACCTTGGGGATATTGTTTACAATAAGGAGAATGTCAATATGGCTTGGTCTAGTCTGAAACAATTCTCTCCCAATAATCGCTAAGTATTGTGCATTATTGGAACTTTCAACAGCAAAAAAAGTCAGTTTTTTATTGGTCTTAGTATGTTAAAAAAAGATTTTTTTAGTAATGAGGAAGTAATTAAACAAAAAGGTAAAGTGTTAATGACTTTTACTAATTTGTAGTTCAAAATACAATAATCTATAAAGTAAACTTACTTTCTCTCAGATAAACAAAACGTTACAACTTCTTTATATTATATATGTCTATAACTTCCTTTAAAAAAGTTACATCTTCCAAATTTGTTTTACACAATCTTTAAAATCAACCCCCAATGCTTAATGTGACTTTACTATATTGTTCCTGAAAACAATTATTTTTATACCATGATGAAACAAACAAAAAACACAAAACACTAGCAATTAAACATATTTCACACAAAAAATAAAAACAATTTATTGTTTGTACTTTACTGTCCCACTTCTATTAAGTGAATCTAAAATGTGGCTACAGAATTAACGTTTTATTTCTTGACATGTGATAAAGAAACAAACATTTTATATACATGTTTATGTTTTTGTTCCACTTTTGTTGGATGATATGTTATACCACAACAGCTGTAACGATATTAAAAGTAATTTACTAACCCTAGAACTGCTATTGACGTAAGTACTTAATATTTTATTTTTGTTTCGACCGCTCGCTCTCGCATTAAAAATGAATCAAAATAAAATCATGGTTTGAAAACTTAAAATCGTGTTTTATTTATTTGTAATAGCCCCAGTGAGCTGGTGAAAAGTATATATATGGACGTCTTATCTCCAAGTTCCAAAATTCAATAAAAATAATAATCAATACGTTAATAACTAGCAGTGTCTACGGTTACTTACGCATGAAAGTTTTGCTTTCTGTGTATATTTTTAATTAGCACAGATTTCGCCTGCGTGGACTATAAAAGTTAATTATTTTTTTCAGTTCAGAACACCGTATTACAGAATCAGTATTCGATTTAACCATTTCCCTCCTTAATTAATTAATGTTCAAGTAAATGTTGCAGATGTAAATAACTGGTTTTTCTTTGTGGACGTCAATAGTAAACACTTATATATTATTTATTATTTTTTCCACTGATATCCCAATTTTATTAAAACTTCACTTGACGTTCAAGACATTTCATTAAATGTATCTTATCTTGCACCACTTTCAGAAAATAAAATAAATATTCTAGTGTTGGTCGTTTCCCACACGTTAAATAAATTGTATCATTCGCCTTATTACGTATAAATCAAAATCATGGTAGTCTAATATCATTTTCCTTTCTTTTTTTGTTGGTTTTATTATTTTTTATTTTATTTTTCTTTGGGTCTGTTAACTTTTTTAAGCTTTATTTGTTTTGTAAATATTTTATTCCTTTTTTAAAATCTAAAATACTTTTTGTTTGAAAAATCTAATCCTCCCCCCCCCCCATACACACTTATAAATCCTGCACATTGACAGAGACTACATTTGTCGTAGTTGAACTCTGGTATGACGCTTCCACGGGGGCGTTATAAGTTTGAAACTACCAAACCGATTTAAATAATTATTTCATTCCAAAATAAAATTTTACAACAACTTCATCATTGACAAAATGTATATTGTTGCTGAATGTCAAACACTACTGTTGAGATCGAAGGTTCTTGGTGGAATTCCATGTTTAAAGATAATAAAAGACATTTTTTTAAATTTTGTAACTTCCACTTTTTATTAGTCTAGCCGACCAATGGTTTCGCCTGCTAAGGCAATGACGAGGCTGTATTACAGACAAGAAAAATGAAAAACAGAAAACCTTAAAAACTAAATGGTGGGAGTTGGATACAATGAATGGAAGGTTGGGGAAATACCCGGCCTGGGCAATGACCATAGGAACAATGGAAAAATGTGCAAACCTGTTAATTGTTCTAGGTACAGAAAACTTTTAAAGGTACTAAGGGAGAATTATACAAATCTAACTGGTTATTTAAAACTAAATTAGGATTGTAGTATCTTATTTTTTTTAACTTCAAAGCTCTCCAAAGCATTCAATTTCCTACCTTTATTATCAAAATGTTATATTTAAAATCTACACTCGAATTAAAATCAGACACTTGATGTATTCTTAGTTACAAATTTTTTTTTTTTTTGTTTTATTATCTTTTAAAATATTTGTGTATTTGACCCAAAAAAATATTCTTCTGTGAAAATGTAGATTTTCTAATGGTAAGAAAAAAATTTACTGCACCGATTTAAAAAAGTTTTCAGGTGCAATTAGCGTTTAAATCACATACAAACTCTATAACTTAAAAACATAGGTTGTGTTGGCATTTTAATTATTGTCCGAAATCAAGTATTAACTTTCACTGACAGAATGTATGTTTTCGTTGAAAAATTACAGAAAAATGTAAAATATGTTGAAAATTCTGAACAAAACAATCAATTTGAATCAAATAAACCAGATATCCAGATTTGAACCTCCAGATATCAACGTAGACAGTGGGGAAAAACGAATGAAAGAAAGATAAGCGGTTTTCGAATTATACGGACAGACGGAGAAATGTCGGGTTTTATTTATACAGAGATAGTTTCTGAATATAAATCAACTCTCTTTGATTAATTGATATAAAAAAAAATCAATTTTAAAAAGTCAATCCAAGGGGGAAAAATCCTAGAAAGTTTGGTATATACAATACCGTTGGAAAAATGTGGCAACCACTGATTACCTCGCACTGGGACAAAATCTGTTGCTATTCTCCTCTTATCACCCAAAACTTAAGGAGCAAAGTTAGAGCAACGCTAAAGGGAAATACAAATTAAGTAGGCGCTAGGGAAATCGTAGTTCAGCAAATACAACTTTGTCAGAATAACAAAACTTATGCAAACCTCATGCATTGGAAATTTACGGCAGCCATTTTGAATTTTGATGCTGTAAAAATTTAAAAAAATGTATGCGTAGCATAATTCTGGACTATTTTAATCCTGCCATACTGAAGTTGCAGAGTTGTTATATTTACCTTAAGTTAACCAGACCGATTTATGAAAAATATATGGACTCTTATTTGATCAAATGTTAATTGGTGGAAAAACAATTTTAATGTGATACCTGTATTATTTTTTTCGTACTACGCTATTCTCCGTCAGAGGCCAAAGGAATTTTGACAATGATGAGTTACCTGTCTATTACCCAAAAAACTGTATATAAATAACTAGTTCTTAGCAACGTGTTTTCTCAAATAAGTCTGTAATATTTAAATCTAAATTTTTTAACAACAAACTTTAATGAGCACTTTTATAATAATATTCACAATGTTAATTAATAACTCCCCTAATAATAAAAAAAAACAGGATCAGCAACAACAACATTATTTAACGACAAAGGTAATTGAAACAGGTCAGACGTGACCTCAAGCTGATACATTTGTGGAGTGGGGGTGGCCATCACGTGAGTTAAGTTAATTGAAATGTTAGTTTTAGTTGAGATGTATGATGATAACAATGTTATAAAAATGAACATCAGGATATAAAGAAAATAATGATTATTGCACTTATTATGTTTTAGTTTTTGTTAATTTTATGTGGTTAGAGAATCGATCAGTAATATTAAGAAAATTATGTTTTGCAATAGCACAGAAAACCTGTGATTTTATATTTGGCAATTACACTTCATATATAAACCAAATTTTGAAAATTTTACGATTGAACGTCCCTTGTTAATAGTCATCGATTTCTGAAAGACTCGATATTTGGTTGGTATTAATCCGACGTTATAGACATAAATCATTAGTTCCTTAACTCTATTAGCTTTCATTCATTATTTCTTTCATTATTCATTTCTTTTTATTATTATTCATTTCTTCTATTTCTTTCATTAGCTCTTTTTAAATAACCTCTGAACAGACATTTTTAGAGAGCTGGCGATACGTATTCTTTTGCTTAGAAGCTACAATTTATAAAATTATAATTACCGCAATGAGTTTTCTGTACTTAAAAACACAAGAAGAACGAACATAAGGGTGAAACCGAAATAGGGACAAAAATCTTTTGCTAATTTGACATATTAAATGTTAGGAGTCTGGCAAGACGATTTCCGAAAAAAAAACTGAGCCAACTCACTTTGAAGGTTTAAAACCCAGCGAAAAATCAACATCTGTGTACACAACATCTGCGTTTTTGTGGATTACTAAAAAAGTATACATTTAAACCAAATTTGGAAGATACATTTTTTTAAATAAAGCGTACATTACTGTTTTATTATTTCAGTAAGATGAAAACTGACTAAGATATTGCCCTTTAATGTCCCAACATTTCTAATATCAGAGTCATCCGTATAGAAGTAACATATGGTAGTAAGAAAGTACCAAATTAATATTAACCTCTATCAAAGTCAATTCTGGTATTTTTTATTTACTTTCGACAGATAATATTCAATTACATGGAGGTTAAATCATTAGTTTTGGATCATAATAATACTTTAAAACATTAAAAAAATGAAAGAATAACCATTTGTTTCTTTATATTTTATTTTGTTGGTATTTAATTTTCTAAATGAGCGTGTATGAAAGTTTTATATAACCGTATATTTCTCTGGTAATTTAATACCTATCTGTAGATTGATCAAATAAGCAATAACATGAAGCCCACGTGCTTACACGACACTTGGTGTAGGTATCAAGGTGTGGGAGCAGCGTTCCCAGTAACCGAACATCCCCTTCTCCCTCTAAATATTTATTGAGTCTATAAACTTGCTTCGTCCCTGATACAAAAGTTTGTTTTTAGTGTTTCTCTGAATTAAACATTTCAATTTAGTAAGTGACCACTTTTGATTATTGTGAATTGAATGCTTTGTATGCATAGGTAGTTCATAAACTTCCTTCTATACAAACTACATCTTATACACACATACATAATACAGAGCCAGTTACTAATAGAAGAAGATTAAGATTCCAGATAACACCTAATTTGTCTAAGTTTCTCTTTGACTCTATACCTATCAACTAATCTGGTATAGCACTAATGTAGGTACTAGTTGTTGTAAAACAACCCGGAGTGCTACACATGATGGGCTGAGTCTACTTGGGGACAAATTGGGGCGGTTAGAAAGGAAGAAGTAACGGATGTCCGTTAGGGTGATTAAATGATAGAACTTGTTTGATATTGCGGTTGGTTTAATTAACGACTGTGGTAAAAGTGGATGATTTAGTAATTTAATTTAGATTGGGAAGTAGATAAAAATTAAAAAGACATGAAATGGTTAATTGACATTTTGAAATTATACCAACTAATAAAATGGTTTTTGATTAATTTTGCTGTCATTTTTAGCTAAGAATTAATGTCACAGTACCTTGTAGAGGCGGCGTTCCTTTCTTGGTAATGTTCTGTCGTCAAGAATACCCGTGTGCATACGCGAGAACAGCTGCTCTAAACGCACAAACTAAATACAATTGTAAATCGTAAAACACATAACAAAAACACTTGACTTCTTAATACTAAACATGACAATTGTTTATGAGTCACAATTAATGAAGTTGTTGGCCGAAATGCGTATATAATAAAAAGAAAATAAAAGGATTTGTATCTGCGGATTTTGGAAGAACACAGTTACCTGTTTGAGGTTGAAACTTGGACTGATTGATAAGAAACAAAGGATACCCCAAAACAGCTGGAGTTCTCAGAATTCCGGTTGAAACTGAGAGTTCATAAATATTCAGAGTTTCATAAAAATAATATTGGAGCGGAAATTTAAAAACTGTACATATACTGAACAGAACTAATGCTAATTTTTTTCAGTATTGGTGAAAGTTTTTATTGCTACCGAACAATCACAGCGATTGTAAAGAGTGACTAACAGAACTATAAGTCTATGGCCACTGTTTTACCTGTAATTGCGTGAAATATTGTCAACAAGTGACTGTGATTTCATGCTAAAAATTCACAGTGATATAACGAAATTTACATTCCCTGAAAAACCGTAATAAATGTAGAAAACTACTGTGATCTGTTATTATTGACTGATAATTAAAAAGTCTTGTTACAAATTATGTTAAAATTGTTGATAAGAATAAATCGATATTTTAAATCTCTAACATTTGGAAACTACTTAGTCTTTCCTTCTGTACAGAGGAGCAAAATTTGTTGTATAAATTACAAATAATAATTCTTGTATCTGGAGTGAAAACGTACACATCCACCTTCTTTGGCTATGTGGTGACATTTTATCTTTTACACTATATTAGTGTTATAAAATTAAATCTCCAATAAATGAAAGTTAACAAATAAAACACAATAGTTCTTTTGTAAAATTCTATAATTTATTTGGTCTAGCCGACCATGGTTTCGCCAGTTACGGCATTGACGAGGCTCTTACAAGACTAAATACAAAGCACAACATAACTATTATAAAAGGTAGGAAAATCCCGTTAACAAACAAAGCACAAAGACCCAGGGGAAAACCCCACAGGTCATTCACACAGGTATTAACCAACCTTGAATAGAGGTTGAAGTAAAGGAGAAAATGACAAAAATTCCGTTTGGTCATTTAAAACTAGATTATCATCATTACACAAAAGTCTCTTAATTTCTAAAATTTCCAAAACATTTAATTTTCTACTTTTTACGTTAACATGTAAAATTTCAAAATTAACATTAGAATAAAAATCTGTCAATGCATGATTTTTTAAATGGTTAGAAAAACTAGAATCATTATAACCTAACCGCCAACTCCTTTCATGCTCACCTAACCTACACTTAAAACTACGGCCTGTTTGGCCAACATAAGCAGCATTACAAATACTACATGTCAGTTTGTACACACCACTTTTTTGCATTTTTTCTATATTATCTTTGGAATTTACCAACATCTTTCCTAAATTTTGTTTACAATAATAAGCTGGTTTACAGTGTTTTTTCTTTTCTAAAACTTTACCAACTGCATGGCTAACTTTACCAAAATAGTTAATTCTACGCCACTTTTGTGTGGAATTATTAGAATTGACTATTGGGAAAATAAAGGATTTAGCCTTATTTTTTAATTTTCTTTTTAACATTTTATCAATGAGATTAACCTCATAACCATTATTAATGGCTATTTGTTTAATACATACAAGCTCAGTATAAAAATCATCATTAGACATAGGAATATTAATGAGGCGATACAACATACTATGAAAAGCAGCCAATTTATGATTATAAGGATGTTGTGATGTAACATGTATAATGTTGTCACTAAACGTAGGTTTCCTAAAAATGCTGAAATTATGCCTACCATCAATGATTTTAATTGTAAGATCTAAAAAATTAATTTGATTATTCTGTCCTACTTCCATAGTAAATTGTATCGCCGAGTTAATAGAATTTAAATACTTTAAAAAACACTCAAGTTGGCGGTCAGTACCTTCAAATAAACATAAAACATCATCTACATATCTATACCAATAATTAATACAATGCTTAAACTGGTTATTACTATCAAAAACTATAGATTCAAAAGTATCCATAAAAATCTCAGCTAACAACGGAGATAACGGAGATCCCATTGCTAACCCATCAACTTGTGCAAAAAACTTATTTTGAAATTGAAAATAATTTTGTTTAATACATACTTCAATTATATTCATCAATTCTATAGAAATACAAGGATCAACTTTAGCTCGATCTAACAAAGATTGCACACCAGTCAAACAGTCATTGACCGGAATACTAGTAAATAAACTTTTTACATCAAATGACACAATTTTGGCGTTAAGGGAGGCTTTGACATCTTTAATCTTATCCACCAAATCCAAAGAATTTTTTAAACCAAATTTAGGTTGGAACCTAGAAATGTTTTTTAGAAATGTGTTGGCAAATTTAGCTACATTGTATGAAGGTGACTGTACAAAGGAAACTACAGGGCGGATGGGAATATCCGGTTTGTGTAGTTTCATAAGGCCATATAATCTAGGAGCCAGACTATTCATCACAGGTAAAGTTTTAACATGAGCCTGACTAAAAATGCAATTATTTTGTGCTAACATAGATTTAACAATATTACTATTTTTCTTTGTTGGGTCCTTTTTTAACTCCACAAAAGAATTGGTTTTTAATAAATCTTGAACTTTACTGCTATAGACCTCTAAAGGTAAAACCACAATGGAATTACCCTTATCTGCTTTAGTAATAACTAGATTATTATCCAATAGCTTAGACTTTATGTTCTTAATGACAAAGTTTTCATTATTATTAAATTTGTTATTACTGCAAGATATAAATTCTTCTTTTATTAAATTAGCACACATGTATTTAGTATTAATATCTTTAACTATAGCCAATTCTGAATCTAAAGCCAGGCTTTCAAAGTTAGAAGCTCCCGGTTTTGATCTAGGAGCGTATTTAAAACCTTTAGATAATAATTGCATTTCACTACTATTAAATTTAACATCTGACAAATTGACTACCCTATCATAAAATTTAGGATCTGGGATGTCCTTTAACTTAACATTCTTTAGGACATCCTTGGTTTTATCAACCCTAAGTTGTTCAATAACTAATCTATCCAATTTATTTTTTTGTTTAACATATTTAAGATGAATGAACTCATTGACATAATCACAAATATACATATCAAGTAAATCAAATTCTAATGAATGTAACCTAAAACTAAGTTCACTGTGCACAACTTTTAAATGTTCACAAACGTTGTCCCTGATTCCATACCACTTCTTAAGTTCATAATTTAACCAAGACTTTTCCGCACTACGTTTTGCCACTTTCCCCCCATCACTAAAAGTTTTAAAATTTACACAAACAAATTGAGGGACTACCTTTCTCTTTATACACTGCGAAACAAACCACAGATGTTGAGACGACAATGCTTTTTTCTTCTTTAATCTCTTAAACAGAACGGTCAAACGAGCTGTACTAGCTTCTTTTATATTGTTTACACTGATGACCGACGGTACTTGATAGAATTCCATTTTAACAAATAAAACACAATATTTCTTTTGTAAAATTCTATAATTTATTTGGTCTAGCCGACCATGGTTTCGCCAGTTACGGCATTGACGAGGCTCTTACAAGACTAAATACAAAGCACAACATAACTATTATAAAAGGTAGGAAAATCCCGTTAACAAACAAAGCACAAAGACCCAGGGGAAAACCCCACAGGTCATTCACACAGGTATTAACCAACCTTGAATAGAGGTTGAAGTAAAGGAGAAAATGACAAAAATTCCGTTTGGTCATTTAAAACTAGATTATCATCATTACACAAAAGTCTCTTAATTTCTAAAATTTCCAAAACATTTAATTTTCTACTTTTTACGTTAACATGTAAAATTTCAAAATTAACATTAGAATAAAAATCTGTCAATGCATGATTTTTTAAATGGTTAGAAAAACTAGAATCATTATAACCTAACCGCCAACTCCTTTCATGCTCACCTAACCTACACTTAAAACTACGGCCTGTTTGGCCAACATAAGCAGCATTACAAATACTACATGTCAGTTTGTACACACCACTTTTTTGCATTTTTTCTATATTATCTTTGGAATTTACCAACATCTTTCCTAAATTTTGTTTACAATAATAAGCTGGTTTACAGTGTTTTTTCTTTTCTAAAACTTTACCAATTTACTATGGAAGTAGGACAGAATAATCAAATTAATTTTTTAGATCTTACAATTAAAATCATTGATGGTAGGCATAATTTCAGCATTTTTAGGAAACCTACGTTTAGTGACAACATTATACATGTTACATCACAACATCCTTATAATCATAAATTGGCTGCTTTTCATAGTATGTTGTATCGCCTCATTAATATTCCTATGTCTAATGATGATTTTTATACTGAGCTTGTATGTATTAAACAAATAGCCATTAATAATGGTTATGAGGTTAATCTCATTGATAAAATGTTAAAAAGAAAATTAAAAAATAAGGCTAAATCCTTTATTTTCCCAATAGTCAATTCTAATAATTCCACACAAAAGTGGCGTAGAATTAACTATTTTGGTAAAGTTAGCCATGCAGTTGGTAAAGTTTTAGAAAAGAAAAAACACTGTAAACCAGCTTATTATTGTAAACAAAATTTAGGAAAGATGTTGGTAAATTCCAAAGATAATATAGAAAAAATGCAAAAAAGTGGTGTGTACAAACTGACATGTAGTATTTGTAATGCTGCTTATGTTGGCCAAACAGGCCGTAGTTTTAAGTGTAGGTTAGGTGAGCATGAAAGGAGTTGGCGGTTAGGTTATAATGATTCTAGTTTTTCTAACCATTTAAAAAATCATGCATTGACAGATTTTTATTCTAATGTTAATTTTGAAATTTTACATGTTAACGTAAAAAGTAGAAAATTAAATGTTTTGGAAATTTTAGAAATTAAGAGACTTTTGTGTAATGATGATAATCTAGTTTTAAATGACCAAACGGAATTTTTGTCATTTTCTCCTTTACTTCAACCTCTATTCAAGGTTGGTTAATACCTGTGTGAATGACCTGTGGGGTTTTCCCCTGGGTCTTTGTGCTTTGTTTGTTAACGGGATTTTCCTACCTTTTATAATAGTTATGTTGTGCTTTGTATTTAGTCTTGTAAGAGCCTCGTCAATGCCGTAACTGGCGAAACCATGGTCGGCTAGACCAAATAAATTATAGAATTTTACAAAAGAAATATTGTGTTTTATTTGTTAAAATGGAATTCTATCAAGTACCGTCGGTCATCAGTGTAAACAATATAAAAGAAGCTAGTACAGCTCGTTTGACCGTTCTGTTTAAGAGATTAAAGAAGAAAAAAGCATTGTCGTCTCAACATCTGTGGTTTGTTTCGCAGTGTATAAAGAGAAAGGTAGTCCCTAAATTTGTTTGTGTAAATTTTAAAACTTTTAGTGATGGGGGGAAAGTGGCAAAACGTAGTGCGGAAAAGTCTTGGTTAAATTATGAACTTAAGAAGTGGTATGGAATCAGGGACAACGTTTGTGAACATTTAAAAGTTGTGCACAGTGAACTTAGTTTTAGGTTACATTCATTAGAATTTGATTTACTTGATATGTATATTTGTGATTATGTCAATGAGTTCATTCATCTTTAATATGTTAAACAAAAAAATAAATTGGATAGATTAGTTATTGAACAACTTAGGGTTGATAAAACCAAGGATGTCCTAAAGAATGTTAAGTTAAAGGACATCCCAGATCCTAAATTTTATGATAGGGTAGTCAATTTGTCAGATGTTAAATTTAATAGTAGTGAAATGCAATTATTATCTAAAGGTTTTAAATACGCTCCTAGATCAAAACCGGGAGCTTCTAACTTTGAAAGCCTGGCTTTAGATTCAGAATTGGCTATAGTTAAAGATATTAATACTAAATACATGTGTGCTAATTTAATAAAAGAAGAATTTATATCTTGCAGTAATAACAAATTTAATAATAATGAAAACTTTGTCATTAAGAACATAAAGTCTAAGCTATTGGATAATAATCTAGTTATTACTAAAGCAGATAAGGGTAATTCCATTGTGGTTTTACCTTTAGAGGTCTATAGCAGTAAAGTTCAAGATTTATTAAAAACCAATTCTTTTGTGGAGTTAAAAAAGGACCCAACAAAGAAAAATAGTAATATTGTTAAATCTATGTTAGCACAAAATAATTGCATTTTTAGTCAGGCTCATGTTAAAACTTTACCTGTGATGAATAGTCTGGCTCCTAGATTATATGGCCTTATGAAACTACACAAACCGGATATTCCCATCCGCCCTGTAGTTTCCTTTGTACAGTCACCTTCATACAATGTAGCTAAATTTGCCAACACATTTCTAAAAAACATTTCTAGGTTCCAACCTAAATTTGGTTTAAAAAATTCTTTGGATTTGGTGGATAAGATTAAAGATGTCAAAGCCTCCCTTAACGCCAAAATTGTGTCATTTGATGTAAAAAGTTTATTTACTAGTATTCCGGTCAATGACTGTTTGACTGGTGTGCAATCTTTGTTAGATCGAGCTAAAGTTGATCCTTGTATTTCTATAGAATTGATGAATATAATTGAAGTATGTATTAAACAAAATTATTTTCAATTTCAAAATAAGTTTTTTGCACAAGTTGATGGGTTAGCAATGGGATCTCCGTTATCTCCGTTGTTAGCTGAGATTTTTATGGATACTTTTGAATCTATAGTTTTTGATAGTAATAACCAGTTTAAGCATTGTATTAATTATTGGTATAGATATGTAGATGATGTTTTATGTTTATTTGAAGGTACTGACCGCCAACTTGAGTGTTTTTTAAAGTATTTAAATTCTATTAACTCGGCGATACAATTTACTATGGAAGTAGGACAGAATAATCAAATTAATTTTTTAGATCTTACAATTAAAATCATTGATGGTAGGCATAATTTCAGCATTTTTAGGAAACCTACGTTTAGTGACAACATTATACATGTTACATCACAACATCCTTATAATCATAAATTGGCTGCTTTTCATAGTATGTTGTATCGCCTCATTAATATTCCTATGTCTAATGATGATTTTTATACTGAGCTTGTATGTATTAAACAAATAGCCATTAATAATGGTTATGAGGTTAATCTCATTGATAAAATGTTAAAAAGAAAATTAAAAAATAAGGCTAAATCCTTTATTTTCCCAATAGTCAATTCTAATAATTCCACACAAAAGTGGCGTAGAATTAACTATTTTGGTAAAGTTAGCCATGCAGTTGGTAAAGTTTTAGAAAAGAAAAAACACTGTAAACCAGCTTATTATTGTAAACAAAATTTAGGAAAGATGTTGGTAAATTCCAAAGATAATATAGAAAAAATGCAAAAAAGTGGTGTGTACAAACTGACATGTAGTATTTGTAATGCTGCTTATGTTGGCCAAACAGGCCGTAGTTTTAAGTGTAGGTTAGGTGAGCATGAAAGGAGTTGGCGGTTAGGTTATAATGATTCTAGTTTTTCTAACCATTTAAAAAATCATGCATTGACAGATTTTTATTCTAATGTTAATTTTGAAATTTTACATGTTAACGTAAAAAGTAGAAAATTAAATGTTTTGGAAATTTTAGAAATTAAGAGACTTTTGTGTAATGATGATAATCTAGTTTTAAATGACCAAACGGAATTTTTGTCATTTTCTCCTTTACTTCAACCTCTATTCAAGGTTGGTTAATACCTGTGTGAATGACCTGTGGGGTTTTCCCCTGGGTCTTTGTGCTTTGTTTGTTAACGGGATTTTCCTACCTTTTATAATAGTTATGTTGTGCTTTGTATTTAGTCTTGTAAGAGCCTCGTCAATGCCGTAACTGGCGAAACCATGGTCGGCTAGACCAAATAAATTATAGAATTTTACAAAAGAAATATTGTGTTTTATTTGTTAAAATGGAATTCTATCAAGTACCGTCGGTCATCAGTGTAAACAATATAAAAGAAGCTAGTACAGCTCGTTTGACCGTTCTGTTTAAGAGATTAAAGAAGAAAAAAGCATTGTCGTCTCAACATCTGTGGTTTGTTTCGCAGTGTATAAAGAGAAAGGTAGTCCCTAAATTTGTTTGTGTAAATTTTAAAACTTTTAGTGATGGGGGGAAAGTGGCAAAACGTAGTGCGGAAAAGTCTTGGTTAAATTATGAACTTAAGAAGTGGTATGGAATCAGGGACAACGTTTGTGAACATTTAAAAGTTGTGCACAGTGAACTTAGTTTTAGGTTACATTCATTAGAATTTGATTTACTTGATATGTATATTTGTGATTATGTCAATGAGTTCATTCATCTTTAATATGTTAAACAAAAAAATAAATTGGATAGATTAGTTATTGAACAACTTAGGGTTGATAAAACCAAGGATGTCCTAAAGAATGTTAAGTTAAAGGACATCCCAGATCCTAAATTTTATGATAGGGTAGTCAATTTGTCAGATGTTAAATTTAATAGTAGTGAAATGCAATTATTATCTAAAGGTTTTAAATACGCTCCTAGATCAAAACCGGGAGCTTCTAACTTTGAAAGCCTGGCTTTAGATTCAGAATTGGCTATAGTTAAAGATATTAATACTAAATACATGTGTGCTAATTTAATAAAAGAAGAATTTATATCTTGCAGTAATAACAAATTTAATAATAATGAAAACTTTGTCATTAAGAACATAAAGTCTAAGCTATTGGATAATAATCTAGTTATTACTAAAGCAGATAAGGGTAATTCCATTGTGGTTTTACCTTTAGAGGTCTATAGCAGTAAAGTTCAAGATTTATTAAAAACCAATTCTTTTGTGGAGTTAAAAAAGGACCCAACAAAGAAAAATAGTAATATTGTTAAATCTATGTTAGCACAAAATAATTGCATTTTTAGTCAGGCTCATGTTAAAACTTTACCTGTGATGAATAGTCTGGCTCCTAGATTATATGGCCTTATGAAACTACACAAACCGGATATTCCCATCCGCCCTGTAGTTTCCTTTGTACAGTCACCTTCATACAATGTAGCTAAATTTGCCAACACATTTCTAAAAAACATTTCTAGGTTCCAACCTAAATTTGGTTTAAAAAATTCTTTGGATTTGGTGGATAAGATTAAAGATGTCAAAGCCTCCCTTAACGCCAAAATTGTGTCATTTGATGTAAAAAGTTTATTTACTAGTATTCCGGTCAATGACTGTTTGACTGGTGTGCAATCTTTGTTAGATCGAGCTAAAGTTGATCCTTGTATTTCTATAGAATTGATGAATATAATTGAAGTATGTATTAAACAAAATTATTTTCAATTTCAAAATAAGTTTTTTGCACAAGTTGATGGGTTAGCAATGGGATCTCCGTTATCTCCGTTGTTAGCTGAGATTTTTATGGATACTTTTGAATCTATAGTTTTTGATAGTAATAACCAGTTTAAGCATTGTATTAATTATTGGTATAGATATGTAGATGATGTTTTATGTTTATTTGAAGGTACTGACCGCCAACTTGAGTGTTTTTTAAAGTATTTAAATTCTATTAACTCGGCGATACAATTTACTATGGAAGTAGGACAGAATAATCAAATTAATTTTTTAGATCTTACAATTAAAATCATTGATGGTAGGCATAATTTCAGCATTTTTAGGAAACCTACGTTTAGTGACAACATTATACATGTTACATCACAACATCCTTATAATCATAAATTGGCTGCTTTTCATAGTATGTTGTATCGCCTCATTAATATTCCTATGTCTAATGATGATTTTTATACTGAGCTTGTATGTATTAAACAAATAGCCATTAATAATGGTTATGAGGTTAATCTCATTGATAAAATGTTAAAAAGAAAATTAAAAAATAAGGCTAAATCCTTTATTTTCCCAATAGTCAATTCTAATAATTCCACACAAAAGTGGCGTAGAATTAACTATTTTGGTAAAGTTAGCCATGCAGTTGGTAAAGTTTTAGAAAAGAAAAAACACTGTAAACCAGCTTATTATTGTAAACAAAATTTAGGAAAGATGTTGGTAAATTCCAAAGATAATATAGAAAAAATGCAAAAAAGTGGTGTGTACAAACTGACATGTAGTATTTGTAATGCTGCTTATGTTGGCCAAACAGGCCGTAGTTTTAAGTGTAGGTTAGGTGAGCATGAAAGGAGTTGGCGGTTAGGTTATAATGATTCTAGTTTTTCTAACCATTTAAAAAATCATGCATTGACAGATTTTTATTCTAATGTTAATTTTGAAATTTTACATGTTAACGTAAAAAGTAGAAAATTAAATGTTTTGGAAATTTTAGAAATTAAGAGACTTTTGTGTAATGATGATAATCTAGTTTTAAATGACCAAACGGAATTTTTGTCATTTTCTCCTTTACTTCAACCTCTATTCAAGGTTGGTTAATACCTGTGTGAATGACCTGTGGGGTTTTCCCCTGGGTCTTTGTGCTTTGTTTGTTAACGGGATTTTCCTACCTTTTATAATAGTTATGTTGTGCTTTGTATTTAGTCTTGTAAGAGCCTCGTCAATGCCGTAACTGGCGAAACCATGGTCGGCTAGACCAAATAAATTATAGAATTTTACAAAAGAAATATTGTGTTTTATTTGTTAAAATGGAATTCTATCAAGTACCGTCGGTCATCAGTGTAAACAATATAAAAGAAGCTAGTACAGCTCGTTTGACCGTTCTGTTTAAGAGATTAAAGAAGAAAAAAGCATTGTCGTCTCAACATCTGTGGTTTGTTTCGCAGTGTATAAAGAGAAAGGTAGTCCCTCAATTTGTTTGTGTAAATTTTAAAACTTTTAGTGATGGGGGGAAAGTGGCAAAACGTAGTGCGGAAAAGTCTTGGTTAAATTATGAACTTAAGAAGTGGTATGGAATCAGGGACAACGTTTGTGAACATTTAAAAGTTGTGCACAGTGAACTTAGTTTTAGGTTACATTCATTAGAATTTGATTTACTTGATATGTATATTTGTGATTATGTCAATGAGTTCATTCATCTTAAATATGTTAAACAAAAAAATAAATTGGATAGATTAGTTATTGAACAACTTAGGGTTGATAAAACCAAGGATGTCCTAAAGAATGTTAAGTTAAAGGACATCCCAGATCCTAAATTTTATGATAGGGTAGTCAATTTGTCAGATGTTAAATTTAATAGTAGTGAAATGCAATTATTATCTAAAGGTTTTAAATACGCTCCTAGATCAAAACCGGGAGCTTCTAACTTTGAAAGCCTGGCTTTAGATTCAGAATTGGCTATAGTTAAAGATATTAATACTAAATACATGTGTGCTAATTTAATAAAAGAAGAATTTATATCTTGCAGTAATAACAAATTTAATAATAATGAAAACTTTGTCATTAAGAACATAAAGTCTAAGCTATTGGATAATAATCTAGTTATTACTAAAGCAGATAAGGGTAATTCCATTGTGGTTTTACCTTTAGAGGTCTATAGCAGTAAAGTTCAAGATTTATTAAAAACCAATTCTTTTGTGGAGTTAAAAAAGGACCCAACAAAGAAAAATAGTAATATTGTTAAATCTATGTTAGCACAAAATAATTGCATTTTTAGTCAGGCTCATGTTAAAACTTTACCTGTGATGAATAGTCTGGCTCCTAGATTATATGGCCTTATGAAACTACACAAACCGGATATTCCCATCCGCCCTGTAGTTTCCTTTGTACAGTCACCTTCATACAATGTAGCTAAATTTGCCAACACATTTCTAAAAAACATTTCTAGGTTCCAACCTAAATTTGGTTTAAAAAATTCTTTGGATTTGGTGGATAAGATTAAAGATGTCAAAGCCTCCCTTAACGCCAAAATTGTGTCATTTGATGTAAAAAGTTTATTTACTAGTATTCCGGTCAATGACTGTTTGACTGGTGTGCAATCTTTGTTAGATCGAGCTAAAGTTGATCCTTGTATTTCTATAGAATTGATGAATATAATTGAAGTATGTATTAAACAAAATTATTTTCAATTTCAAAATAAGTTTTTTGCACAAGTTGATGGGTTAGCAATGGGATCTCCGTTATCTCCGTTGTTAGCTGAGATTTTTATGGATACTTTTGAATCTATAGTTTTTGATAGTAATAACCAGTTTAAGCATTGTATTAATTATTGGTATAGATATGTAGATGATGTTTTATGTTTATTTGAAGGTACTGACCGCCAACTTGAGTGTTTTTTAAAGTATTTAAATTCTATTAACTCGGCGATACAATTTACTATGGAAGTAGGACAGAATAATCAAATTAATTTTTTAGATCTTACAATTAAAATCATTGATGGTAGGCATAATTTCAGCATTTTTAGGAAACCTACGTTTAGTGACAACATTATACATGTTACATCACAACATCCTTATAATCATAAATTGGCTGCTTTTCATAGTATGTTGTATCGCCTCATTAATATTCCTATGTCTAATGATGATTTTTATACTGAGCTTGTATGTATTAAACAAATAGCCATTAATAATGGTTATGAGGTTAATCTCATTGATAAAATGTTAAAAAGAAAATTAAAAAATAAGGCTAAATCCTTTATTTTCCCAATAGTCAATTCTAATAATTCCACACAAAAGTGGCGTAGAATTAACTATTTTGGTAAAGTTAGCCATGCAGTTGGTAAAGTTTTAGAAAAGAAAAAACACTGTAAACCAGCTTATTATTGTAAACAAAATTTAGGAAAGATGTTGGTAAATTCCAAAGATAATATAGAAAAAATGCAAAAAAGTGGTGTGTACAAACTGACATGTAGTATTTGTAATGCTGCTTATGTTGGCCAAACAGGCCGTAGTTTTAAGTGTAGGTTAGGTGAGCATGAAAGGAGTTGGCGGTTAGGTTATAATGATTCTAGTTTTTCTAACCATTTAAAAAATCATGCATTGACAGATTTTTATTCTAATGTTAATTTTGAAATTTTACATGTTAACGTAAAAAGTAGAAAATTAAATGTTTTGGAAATTTTAGAAATTAAGAGACTTTTGTGTAATGATGATAATCTAGTTTTAAATGACCAAACGGAATTTTTGTCATTTTCTCCTTTACTTCAACCTCTATTCAAGGTTGGTTAATACCTGTGTGAATGACCTGTGGGGTTTTCCCCTGGGTCTTTGTGCTTTGTTTGTTAACGGGATTTTCCTACCTTTTATAATAGTTATGTTGTGCTTTGTATTTAGTCTTGTAAGAGCCTCGTCAATGCCGTAACTGGCGAAACCATGGTCGGCTAGACCAAATAAATTATAGAATTTTACAAAAGAAATATTGTGTTTTATTTGTTAAAATGGAATTCTATCAAGTACCGTCGGTCATCAGTGTAAACAATATAAATGAAAGTTAGCTTAAAGTTACCTTTAACAATAACACTGCAAAAGTTACTAGAAAATCCAATATTCAATTCACTATATTACCAATAAAAAACAACTCAAAACCACTTGTAGAGAAGTGTTAGTAATCGTATCGGAAACATGTCAATAGCAGAAATAATCTAGAGTCTAGAGTCACGTCAAGTTCAGTTATGAAATCACTGATCAAATTTTATTACCATCATAAGTGTACCACCATCAGTCACCAATTAGAGTAACAGTTATTTTATAATTGCTGTTATTGAATCACAGTTCGATGATTCACCAACCATCACTGGAGTCATCATACCGCAACATCTTGAACTAACTTGATTTTTGTAACCATAATTTTAAAACCAAACTAATCCAGGATTGTTTACTTAGTGACTCTTAAACTTGGCACCGTAATTTAATCACTACATTCCGTGTATTTTAAACTAATTTAGGTTTAGTGTAGTGGCGATGTAGGACTGGATAATTTTTTTAAAAATTAAATAATTTAGGTCTTAGCTAATATGTGATTAACCTATGTATTTGGTAAATTAGTGTGCAATAATTCTTCCTCGTAAATTAGCCTAATAATCTTAGCTTACACAATTCTTAAAGCGATGGATATGTCCAAGATGATCGCCTCGTCTCGTAGTTTTACAATGCATTTTCAAACCTCCTAACTGATTTAATTTCATTTTTTTCATTATGATTTATGTAGTTGATATGGTATGTTTACTTGTATTCAGTATTATATGTATTTAGTAACTTTGCTCACTAATTTTTTAGAAAGGTGTACACTTACAAAAATTATAAATTATAATTGTAAATATGGGTGAACATTTAATTGAAATAAATATATCAGAGAATATGCTCAAGTCTCCATTTTACAAAGACTACAGATTGCAATACCATTATTTTCTCTAGATACAATAAGGTACACAAAAAAACGACGCAAGTAGACGCTCAGGAATTCTTTGGTTACCAAACAATACTTTATCAGCAGGAATAGGGAACATTATTGTGATTCTCTCCACCAACCGAAATTTAGTCTGCTATTTTGAATTTTTACTGAGTTAATGTTGGGAAATGTGTAGACCTATCATATTTCATTACAACTGTATAGTTGCATTTAACTTATGTTAGTCATATATCTGCTAACTTATGTTTTGTTAAACGTTATAATTTTTACAAAAACTGTAAATATTGATTTAACTCAATATCATAGTACACAGAGTTACTACTTCAGGGGTAAAAAAACTAAAGAGTGCTTAACAAAATATCTAAAAACAAGTTTTTTTGTTTTAAACGTGAAACTTTTTAGTTCTCAAATATAAAATATATCCTCCGTACTATTGGGGGGAAATATAACACGACATCATTTCTAGTTCCTTTGCGAATAGTAGATCTCTTTCATTGAATGTTTTAATACTTTCAAAAATCGTTCTTTTAAACCTGTTGTGACTACTGCCTACCAACGCGCAAATGAAGACTCAACAATATTTATAAAAATCAAGAAGTAACAGTAAATAAATACTGTAAACTTATATTAGTTTTCGGCTGTTGAGAATTATCATCACTTAATACCCTATGAAAACCGTTGTTGCTCATAATGGTTATAATTCACTTACTCCTGTCAGACCAATCACCACTCTAGGTGTACACCTCTAATTGAATTTATTTTAATAAACTAATTTGAAGAACTTATAGGATAGAATAAAACTCGAACAATAGTTCTCACAAAAAAATTCGTTTACTTAATCAAACGCGTTTCAACGACAAAGTCGTCATCCTCAGTGATGCATGAGCTACAATAACTACCCTAGCACTGCTAAACCCCGTATGTTAAGGACTTATATTTTAATTCTAAAAGTATCTGGACACAATTCTAAGTTAAAAGGGCTGGTCGTAAGTCGTAGGCCTATTTGTGATTCACCCCTGTGTACCTCGCCCCGACGTAGAATCTCGGGATCGTCATTATCCGTAACTTAACCCCACATTATAATTTAGGAAACTTCACTGCATTAAATAAGTGGTGGGACTCGTCACGAGTCCTGTCAAGTTGTTCAGGAGCACTTAACTCAGACTCCCTGAGAAGACACACGCTACATGTGTTGTTCATAACAGCAGGAGATTCACAACTAAAGCCCATGCTACAAGTTGCTGCAATGCAACAACGATTGACAATAAAGTTTGCTCTCAGATTTGGACTCCAACCAAGGTGAACCAAACCTGTAACAGTGGCATAAAAGAATCACACACTTGAAGAAAACACTAATTTCAAAAAGAAATAATAAAAGTTAAATTCTTTATGAATGTAAATCTATTGTGATTGTGATTTACCATTTATTGTGATAACAAATATACTAAATAGTATGCTTTACCCTGGTATACGTAAGCTATGAAATACTGAATGCCGTAACTAGAAACGATCCTTTACCTCCAATACTAATCGATCTCGTTGACGAGTAGCGTAATTCTTTGGAAGCGTATACAATCCGACTACTGTTAATATTTTTACTCTACTTTATTTATACAAATTAGAGTTAAAGTACGGGAAACAAAACTGTGTAATTTTAATGTAAATAATTATTTGTTTGATTTATTTGTAACTCTATACAACTGGAAAAGTGTCCAACTTGTATAAATTATATAGTAGCCTACCAAGAGAGAAAATTAAAAAATAATTATGTTTTGGGGCAGATAAGAAGATCTAATGAGAAAGTCTTAGAATACAAATCAACTTTAATGAATACTTCGGAGTGCATGCTTTATTTCTTGTTTAAACGTCGTGTCTTTTCCTTGGAACCACGTATTAAATGTTTCAATTACTTAAATTGTAAAAATAAAAATATATTTTAAAAACCTTAAATTGTTCGGCTTTTTTTATACACGCGTTTGATCATAACTGCTCACAAATGCACAAACGTAAAAAAAGAAGTTTCGTTCGGTCAAAAAAGTTTAGGCTTGTAGTGTTTTGTAACAACCGTAAAATTCTAACGAACTCATTTTACGTTCGTATGACAATTTTTACAGAATAACTTTTTACAGGTCTCAAAAGTAGAAATGTTAAGGTTGGTTTCAATGTCGTAAGTGTAAAAACAACCCCCAGGGTATAAAAATGTATAGTGCTCATTCAGCATACCACAGATGTTATTACCGCATCTAAATATGATATTGTCAATGTCGAACAGCTTTCTCGTTTTAATGGAATATAGATTATTCAATTATATAAAGTCTGTTCTAAAAATAAGAATGACCATGAACTACTTGCCTCATAATTTCTAACATTATTAAGACTTTTGTAGCGTAGAACGAATTCTTGCCTGTCATCTTAACACAATGATGTCACATGTAAAACATTTAATTTTGTACAACCCTTTTGACATCGTCCTCGGTCTGATAACACTGACCGGCAAAGAACCGCTCCGAATGTAATAACGAGTAAAAATCGTTTGGTGTTAGGAAGTGCATGAAAGAGCATTATCGTGAAGTTACACAACACCACGATTAAGCATACCTCGTCTATTGTTTTGGATTACACGATGAAATCAGAATCTCTTTAATGTCTCAAAATAAGAAACAGCATTTATTATTGTACCCCTTGTTAAGAAATCAAAAATAAAAATTAACAAAAAAAACTGTTCATAATCTTCCGGGTGGACATTGCTTCCAAGATCCCCCCTTTTTAATCATGCTGATAAAAGAGTTGTGATAGATTACCTGGCCATGTGCATCCTGGAGTTGGAAGAGTACTGAAATTACCTAGTAGATAGTCCGAAGATTGAGCAAAATAAAATGAAGGCCAACCTGAACCCCAATATCGCCAGCACGGGATAGGATAGTATCATAATAATGTGGAAGAGTGGCAGGTGACACCATCCCTCGAAGTAATGACTGACACGGCAGTCCCTTGGGAGATATTGTAGGTATACATTCAGAGGAAGAAATTTTTCCGTAGGTCGAACGAAACCAAATAACTGGACCTGAACCTTAATATCTACAATAATCCCGTATAAATTTAAGTGCGGATAACTACAAGTAACCTGACAGCAGATTACCTATCCTTTATAACATAACAACATTGCATATGATTATTTATGTTCCTGTTCATACCATGCAAACTTCGATAAATTACCCATTGGATAAATTATAATAGACCTACACTGCTTGTTAGTAACAACCCAAGATCATACATAATAAAGTGCTGTACTCTGGCAAGACCTTGCCCTCACGTAACTTATACATATTTTTTTAATGTATTTTTATTTTGAACTATGTTATCTGGACAAATTAACTTGTTTTTCTTGAAAGTAAATAAACAAGTTTTTTTTTCTTAATTGAAAGACTATTCAATAAACTTTACTGCTTATTTATTAATACGACCTTGCCCTCACACTTATATTATTGTGGACAAAAAGCTTTTATTTTCTCGAAGTTAAATAAACTAGTTTGTATAAAATTATTATTGAAAGACTACTCAATAAACTTTACTGCTTATTTATTAATACGACCTTGCCCTCACACGTATATTATTGTGAACAATAATATTATTGTGGACAAAAAGCTTTTTTTTTCTCGAAGTTAAATAAACTAGTTTGTATAAAATTATTATTGAAAGACTACTCAATAAACTTTACTGCTTATTTATTAATAATACGACCTTGCCCTCACGTATATATTTTTTATTGTGAACGATATTATTTGGACAAATTAATTTTTTTCTCACGAAGTTAAATAAACAAGTTTTTTTTTTCATTGAAAGACTACTCAATAAACTTTACTGCTTATTTATTTTTAATAAAGGGGGTGTGTGTATTTTATTTTGTTTTTACTTTAAAGAAATTTATACAATATAGTTTTTCTTCCTTTGCAAACCAATAAAAGTTTCATAACTTTAATGTATCTGCAAACTATTCATGTACACGTGCATGGTGGAAGCATATTGAATGTTTATTAAATTGTAGTTATGAGCTCAATACACTATGCAATACTTTTCTTTTAAGTTAATGAGGCAAAGTTGTTTTGTAGAATGACTTAGTACTCAAGTGCAGTGAAGCGAAACTGAATTCATAACTTTTGACGTACAGTAACCATTTGCAATATTCATAAACTTTCATTAATCATTTACTAAATTAATCTTTGATTTCATACACAAAATGTTCATTATAACATTAGTATTGTAATTAAATACATAATAATAGCTACACTTTTAAACTCATGTATATGTTTAATGGAACTAGTTATTTTATTAAGAATTTTGTGAAGAAATTTTAGTGTTTTGGTCTTTTGAATCCTAAAAAACATTACAGAACGATGCTTGAAAATCCGTATAGGCCTTAAAATTAAAGATAGAAAAACAATTTTGTATTTTAATATATTTAATTAAATTTTGAGACATTTAGTTTTCTTTTTAATGACTAAAATTTTGGTCCAGACGAGTCTGCAAAGAAATTTTTATATACAGATCTCGTTTTAGATCTCAATATAACATTGTAGCTCTAATTTAAAGTGTGGTTCCTGACAATGCTAATATTAAATACTCACATTGTAGCACCGATTCTTTTGGATATATTTTGACCGCTTGTCTCCAACTTTAACATTCGTATTATTGCATGTAGATCGTCAATCTACTCAAAATAATTTAATGTAGGTTTACATAGGAAATAGGTAAAGAAAAACTACCGCAGACCCGTTTTAAATTACTGCCTATTAGAAATATATCAACCAATATTCGATTGGTACAATCACGTTTAACCCATAGTAAAATTTTGAAAATAATATAACTAAAGCTGATACCGCTAGTGTTGTATATTTTTCTAAATTTTACTTTCCCACATATCCATAGTATTGGGACAGATGGGTCAAAAATAGATGTCGTGTTTTTGTGAATATATCTGTTTTGAGATACCCTGATTAAAAAATGTAGTTTTAGCATGATATCTGTCTGTCGTATATGTAACACTCTATACCTCAAAAGCGTGTACCGATTTTAATTAAATTGATACATGTGTAAATATTTTGGTGATATTTTCATATATTTAAAAAAAATTATTATAACGCTCAAAATTTGGAAAAAAGTCAACAAAATTATATTTTCCTAAAATCGGATCTATACGATTTTGATCAGAATTTTCTTGAGTGTAGTCTTTTAGGAGCCAAATAAAACGTATTTATCGGCAGCTCTCCAAAAATGCCGGTTTGTGAGTCAGTATAAAAAATACAAAGTACCTCAAAGAAATCTATTGTGCCTGCCTACATCTCCTAAGATATAGAACTCTCTTCTATATAAGTCCCTCAACGCTTAACTCCTTTTGGAAGTGCAGCATGTGAAAGGGGTCAGGGTGTATTTCCATTACATCAACCTGGTACCCTCCTAAACATCTAGCCCTATACTAGTGCACATGCTGTGGAGTCTCCTGTCCTTCTTGGTAAAATCTGCAGGTCCCATCATTTTCTATTCCTATCCTTCCCAGAGTGTACAGTGCCAGGATAGAAACCCTGTCAGAGTTTTTCATTTACATTTAATGCGTCTTATGTATGCTCTCAACCTTCTCCTTTTATATTTCCCCATGAGTTCTTTGATCTCTATTAGACTTGGTATTGTTTCTTCTAAGTGGGCTTTTACAGTCATTTCTGAGGCCTTTCTTCTCAGTCTTACATTTTTTATTTTACCCTTCTTCTAATTCCTGGTGAATCAAGGAATTCTTGACAAACCAAAAGACTCCCCATGCTGTTACTCACATGCTTCGTTTTACCAACACATCGAGTTTATGCGACATCCTGCACAAACTCATTATTTTACATTTACCTCTCCCAAGTTTCTTTCACAAGCAACTAGAGAAAGAGTGGTCCATCTAGCCAGAGCCGATGTTTGTGTGTGGCTAAATACTGTGAGTTGTGATCAAGTATCCCACAAGATCCGTATGCGACACCTTTTACCCTATCAGCATGATGCTTTTCACTGTAGGGTTGTGCAGAAAACAGAAGAAAATGAGGAGATTAAGACATAGTAGGGAGATTTGAGGTGACAAAGGGGGTGACAGATTAGATCAAGAAAGAGATCTGCAGGGAGTGAGAAGTAATGCTGGTCACAGGCCAGATCTCAGAACGATACATAGAGTATAAATTTGAGAAGGCTGTTTGTAATGAATCCCCACTGGAATATATACTACAGTGATTCAAAAATAATGCTACATTACTCCTATAGGTAAGATCGTTGTACATTTCAGAGACAAAGAATCGGGTGTTTTTTGTTTTAAGAGATTGTACTAAAATGTGTACATAAAAATAAACTATTAAATAAACCTAACTATAAATTATGTCTTGTAACTTTTGATCCATTTTAGCAAAATTATTTGCTCTAATTCCTTTTACAGGGTCAGTGTTAAAATGAAATGTTATTATGTAAACGCTTGAACACTTTCAGACAAAGTTTGAAAACAGAATTTAGTGTGATGAAACATAATTAGAGCTTGTAGCTAACTTTGTCCGTGTACTCAAGCGTGAGTAGAATATATTTCCGCTTCTTATCATCATGTTCTTCTTCAATTTACGTGTTTTCTGTAAAGTATGAAAGGTAAGGGTGCGCAATACCAGGACAAAAATCTTCAATCCTTCACTTTCTTATCAAAATATATGATAAACTAATGTTATATGAGTTTATTACATTTTTACAAAAGTATAAATGTCTCAACTATCATTTTTATAAAACACAAATTTTAAATGTCGATATTATATAACGACAATAAAATACTACTTTAAGCTGAAGTAGTTGAAAACCGTCATTCGTCGAAATGATTGTTTTCTACGAATTATAAAACGAACTCCATTTTTAAATCAAACTATTTACTTAGTTAGCCAACAAATGTGTACAAACTAGTATATTAGTACCAAATTTGATGAAAACTTTCAACCGCTAGTGTGGGTGACACGCAAACGCGTAATGTATATATATATATATTTCTTCAAAGGAACAATATGTTACAAATATTCGTTCTTGTACGTACATAAATTATAGAGAACGTAAACAAAAGAGAATATAGAATTTATTATCTTAGATTTCGTTTATTAAAACTTATTCACAGCACCAAAAAAAGACATGATGAATCCTTATAAAAAATAGAAATGACAAAAAATAGTCTATGTAAAAAAAAATGTTCATTGTTATTTTTACACAGATTCTTATCTTTTCTTTGTGCTGTGAATACGTTTTAATAAACGAATTCCAACTAAGGTAATACATTGTATATACTATTTTGCTTACTTTTTCCGTAATTTGTATAAAAGAAGAAATATAAATTTGATTTTCTAAAATACTAACATAATCATAAGAAAATGAAATAGACTGTGTTAATATATTTCGGCTTTACCCTTTGTTAATATATAACCGAATATCTCTAGAGTATACATAGGGTGTACTACATTGTAACATTTTATATTTATTCTTTTCTGACTGAAGATGATTTTTGTTTGATCGAAACATACATATTTAATATATTCTGTATTTTGTTTACTGTCGTTATTTTAAAACTTGAGTAAAAAGTATTTTGACATAAAAAATATATCGACTTGCACGCGACCGATTTGTGATTTTATTTAGTACCGGGAAAAGGAAAGGAGAATTTTGGATATAACAGTTAAAAGTAAAACACATGCTATTCATTACCTTAAAAGTTACAAAATCACTTCTTGGACACAACCTAGGACTGCATACATTACAGTCAATGCATTGCTGTAAGAACTTTAAAAAAATGTCAAACATGTCTTTGTGGTCTGTCTCCATCTATGGCCACAACTTCTTGAATAATGACTTCTTTCAGCTACTACAAATTTCAAAGATGTAACCTTTATACCTTGTTTACAAAATATCCCCATAAGAAGATATAGATAATGGAAGATTGGATGCTTGGGGAGGCGATGCAGCTTCGCCATACCGTACGATGACAATCTGAATGTTCATCTGACGAACGCCATGCTGTTAAGCGTCTTCTGAGAGTTTTGATGGAATTAGCCTTCCATCTTCTCACTTCAAAAACCACAAAAGTACGCAACATTGCACGTAATACCCCTCTGTGCAGTTTACTGTCTCAGTTTCTTCTGCGTCGTTTTAACTTATTTATAACAGTTGATCAAAAGAGACCGAATAGGAAAGATGAAAGAGAGGGATTTTACCTAATACTGTTTGACAAAGGGTGTAGATTCAGCTAGGTCCCCTCAGAATTGCCAATCCTAAAGTGAGCACCTGAGGGTTGCGTCGTCTTTAAATAAAACATCTTCCACAATTGCAAATTTTCCAACACCACAGCACAGATCTACCTTAAGACAATGTAACAAGTTTCTTAACGGTTTCCTAAAGATCATTAAGTGTTTTACATTTTCATATTTTTGTTTACTGAATCGTCATTCATGGCCAATGAAATTGGAACACTGGATTCATTTGCTATCATGATTTTGCAAACTCTAACTTTGTAAGAAGGTTCACTTGGATTGTATGTGGAACAAAGGAGTTTATTTAAATTGATTTCCATGGACCTTCAAATTAATTCCAATATTCTGGGTTGTTGGGGAGTTAACCGACACGAGCTACGTTCAAAATCTTCTCTTACTCTTATCACATTCTCCAGGGTTGTTACTTCCCTAGCTCCATATTTAACTGTTTCTAACATAATTGCAACCGAAGAGACGCACGTAAAAACGCAATGTATCTCTACACATTGAAGAGAATATGAAAATTGCTTTGCGTTGTCATGCCAGACTTAGTCTCGTGGAAGAAACTAACAGTTGTAAATACAATGTGCCACTGGCCAGCATCCATCGCTTCAAAACACAATGAAATAAATTACATTTTTTAATACTTAACTCGTTGACATTCTTCAAAAATATTTTGGTTTTTGGCAAAGAATTTTCGGTGTTGTAGATAATTACTAACAAAATACAATGTTATTTGATTGTCAGTAACTCGATTACCTTTTGACCTACAGAGTTAAAAGTTTTCAAGATATTTGACGTCGAAAATAATTTTAAAAAGTCACCATTTTGTAAATTATAAAAATAATGACTTGTGTTTGGTGCACTTCTAAAACGTAACAAAATACAAAATGCTTTTATTAAATCTGAATTCAATCGTACATATTTTTTTATATATTGACAAAATGGCGGATAGACGTAAATAAGCGGAATTCTACTATATGTTATTTGATATTTTTTGTTCGTTTTGATGTATATAATATGAAAATTAATAGCCAGTCTATTTTTTCGAGACACTTTGTATTATTGAAACAATCGAAATAACCAAATGTAAAAAGCTGTGCCTGTTTTCGTCCTTCATAATTATATTATATCCAAGGTGATACACACCAGGTGGTCTAAAAGTGTTCCCTCTTCTACTTTTCCCTACAATTTTCATCATATCGATTTGGGATCAAATGAAGTTCATACCTGATCCCTCCCCACTTTTGGCCATCATCTTGCGTTTGAGTCGATATCTTTCATTGGTAATATGGTCGTCTAACAATTAAACACGTTTTTAAAAAAGTTGATTTCAGTAGTTCAATCAATTTTAGTATTTATTTGATCTAAGGGTACATTTAATATTATTACAATATTCTATATTTCTGTTAGGACTTACATACTTATTTTGAGTAAAATTAAAGCCATTTCTAATTTACTCTTTTCGGAGTTTCAACACTACTTACCGATTATATGCCTTTTTATAAAAGATTAAAGTTGATTTTTCTTTTTCAATTTTGTCCCGTTGTAACAGGGTCAAATATACACGGTTTATATATTTATGTATGCATATATTTATTCTCATGTGTATGTACGAAGAATGTTTATATATCTTTAAGTCTTAAAATTCGAAAATTTACATAATCAAGTTTTGTCTTTATATGGTGAATTTTTGTACTATTCTTCCCATACTAATAGCCTATATATGATATTAATAATTGGATTATATAATTGATGGTAGAGAATATTATCAATTCGTTTTTATCAAGAAACTTTAAGAAATTAAGTTAATATACTATTAAGAAATATTTTACTGATATTTTTAGATAGTTACAGTAAAAATATATTAAAAAAGGAAAAATTTAAATGACAAAAAAACTGGGAAGTTGCTTCGAAATACTTCCTTTTAAAGAAATTGATAAGACTCGAGTTCTCTGTACAACAGCTTTTTAAGGATAGGGGTGAAGGGGTAAAGCTGTTTTTGTTTTACAATTAAGTCTTAAAATATGAAATTTACTAAAAAAAAAATGTAAACACAACATTTAAAGATCAAAAAATTCAACACGATTTGGCTATTTACTCTCTACCTACGATGCTATTAAAATTAACTGGGTTATGATATTTTTAAAAGTGGCGCTAAAATTACCCCCACGACTTCACAAGATTATTACCCTCTTTTTTGTAAAATAAATCAAAATCAGCCTCAAAATGATTTTGTCAAATCTCTATTGGTTAATAACTCAAATGCCATACGTCCTATAAAATATTCTAAAAAAGCGTATTTTAGATAATTGACTTTGTTTTTATTGTACTAGGACTTAAACCTCCAAGTTTATAGCTTCCAATTTAAGATTTATTTAACAAACAAACAATTATGTAATCAGGCAGTTATGTTTCATGTACCAATATTAATATAGTTCTCTGTTTTAACGGCTGAATTGCGCTAGTTTGGAGTTATTCTGACGTCAGTAAATAAATATGAACCATGATAGTTAGTTTAATTTAAAATCCATTACCACGAATAAAATTAATTGTATTCATTGCTTTGAATAGAAATACAAAGATTCGAATCTTAATTAAATTGAATTCAGAAATAGACACCCTCTTTGTAAGTCAGTATTGTTGATAGAAACTTAATAACTTTCATTGAATTACATTAACAAACGCGAGTTCGCTGCGAATGGTTTAATTTGGGTAACAAATGGCTTTAAGACGCCGCATCGCTGGATTTAATTTAAATGGTTTAAGTGTTGCTTCAAGAAATTTGTATTTTCTTTCTCTTTTTTTCCACTTTGACCATGATCATTCACTTTGTAACATAATCTTTCAAACTTTTTAGTTGGATGTTAATAATTCATCCTTTTCATCTGAATTCTTAAATAATAAATACGTTTACTTAATGATATCGATCCAAAAGGATCTAACATCATTCACCGTTATTTGTTAAATAATATTTCAAGTGAAAAATATACGACCTAGACTGGGAATTAAATCCAGGACCTTTGACTTCACTCGCCAATGCTCTACCACTTTGCTGCAATTTTTCAGTTATCATATTAATTACCTAGTTACAACGACATTGAGTCTAATATTTACTCAATTTGCAGCCCTTACGTTTGTTTAATAGTAGCTAGAAAAAACGTATAATTGTTAAAATCAATAAATTAAAATATAAGTATTTATGTTGTACTTTAATCACTCCACCAAAGCGTCTTCCTTTTTTCGAGATATTTCACCTTAACAATTCTGAATATATGTTAATAAATTTGGCTACTGTTCAATATATTATATACATTTTAAAGTAGTCTTAGACAACTTTTGTTGTGAGAGTCTTTACTCTGTGGTGGAGTTTCATAAACATGGAAAGTTTTAGAGGGCTTTAATTTACCTCTATTCTTTTATCGTTATAAAATAATTTATTATTCATTATTTTCTGGGCCTAATAATATGTTGAAATATATAAAGGGTGGTTCAGAAATACGTACATAACTTCGGGAAGTGATCTGTGGATCAAAGTATATAAAAAATTCCCTACAAACACATTCTTTAACCATCCGTCGGCCATTTTGTGTTGGGTTCTACATCGATTTAGTATCCTCTCAGACCTTGATGTATAATCTCAACCTTATCTTGTTATATTTCCTCAGGAATTATTTGGCCTGTCTAATCTCTGGTAATGGTGTCTCATGAATGAACTCTCCTGCATTCATATAAAAATGCATTCATATACACATACAATGAACATCCTGTAGAGAAATACAAGATAATGAATTTACTTATTTATATTGTTAACAAATTGGCCATAAACATTTCACAAACTTCCTCACATATACATATGCACAGATTACATGAAAATATGATGTAATACTTTGTAGTGCAGAAACCACCACCAACAACTTACATTGATCGTGTCGTCAAATAATTGAGGCCTTCACAGTATAACCCTTTTAAGACTTGACTAATCAATGCCGAACTTCAACCTCTATTTCCTCTTTTTATAGCCTCGTCATGGCTTTCGTACTTGATTAAAATCGAATTATTGGTTTAATTTACTCTTCTTATTCTAAATAAGTTTAATCGAAATTGGTAGTGATTTTGAGAGAAATTCTGTATAACAACGTCATGAATTTCGTTTATTTATTACTGTTTTTTTTTTTACCAAAACGATTTTTTGGACATGACTGCGACCAATATAATTTGTACAAGTACAATTGAGTAATTTTCTTTTACGCCAGATACCTTTATTTGTACTTACAACTATTTTTTTCAGGTATATTATTTGGACAATGAACAATCCATTATATACAAGTTTTCAACAAATTCTTTTCAAACCAAGAAATCTATACCAACTCAAAAATTTCTCAGTATCGATTTTAGAGAGGAAGCTAGTAATATATTATATTTATTTCTGCGTGAAACAGTTTTATACGATTTAATTATTCATGCTTTGCAAATCAATAAACAATCAAGAACTTTAATGAACGTGAAAATAATTCATGTACACGTGTATTGTGAAACCATATTGAATGTTTATTAAATTATGAATGTGAACTCAGTATATGATGAAGTACTTTTCGTCTCAGTTAATGAGGCGAAGTTGTTTTGAAAAATGATTTACAACCCAAATGCAATGAAGCTAAACTGAGTTCATAACTTTTGACGCAGTGTAGAGCGATAAAGATTTTAAATATTCATAAATGTTCATTAATCATTTCTTGTAATTATATTTATAGTGATACATGTGATGCTGGTAGAATGAAACACCCTTTATCCTTGAGGTTGCAATTTTGATCCGATGTTTTGTTTAGTATTTACTAATCTTTGGACGTTTGTTACCAGGAAATTAAACAGCAAATTTCAAATTTCACGCAATTTTTTACTGTTGTAAATTCTACATCAAATGTTGCATATATATTTATTCTACCATAAACGGAATTTAAGTAGTGAAATTTAATATCCCTTGAATTTTGTACCTCAAGATATTTGTTCTGAACATTTCAAAATAGTTACCATTTTGAACGTTTTTGGTTGTTCTATTTTTTGAAGTGAAAACTTCTATTGGCGCGTTGGGTACTTTTTGGGATGGACTTTTTCAATAGAAATCGCGTCACGCACACTACCGTAATGCAACCTTAAATAGACAACGGATACGCGCGCCCCATTTGTATTAAAACTAAAAATCTGCGAAAAATATTGCACTAACTTTCTCAGACTCATATACATAGTCAAACTAAAATCAATGCAAAAATGTTGCACAAACTTTCTCACATACCCATACGTATTAAAACTAAAAATCTACGAAAAATATTGCACTAACTTTCTCAAAATTCACATACATAGTTAAACTAAAATCAATGCAAAAATATCGCACAAACATTCTCACATACCCATACATATTAAAACTAAAAATCTACGAAAAATTAAGCACTAACTTTCTCAAACTCATATACATAGTCAAACTAAAATCAATGCAAAAATATTGCACAAACTTTCTCACATACCCATATTTATTAAAACAAAACTCATAAGTATATAAGCGTTACATACTGTTTCAACAAGTTTTCACTTCTAACGTGTGGTCTTAAGCACACCCAAATTTTTATTTTTATTTCACCTACGTTATAAACCTATAATAACTCTTATTTTGTACTTGATAATCTGAATTCATTATATCAAAGGTAAAATCTGTAACGAGTAGATATAATTTGCTTTCCATCTTGCCAAGTGTAACTCTGAATGTGTTGAAGCAGAATAATTGCACGCGCTTTACACAGAAATTCTAGGGTCACTGTTACAATGAAATGTTATTTCGTAAACGCTTGAACACTTTCAGACAAAGTTTGAAAACAGAATTTAGTTTGATGAAATATAATTAGAGACTTTGTTAGTGACTAACTTTGTCCGTGTACTCAAGCATGAGTAGAATATATTTCCACTACTTATCATCATGTTCTATCTTTTGTTTTACTTCCATTTTCCATTTTCTTTAGAGTGCACACTTTAGATGAGTTTTAAAAAAACTTGCATCACTTATTGACAATAATTTCATTGTATGTACAAAGTTAATTTCATTAAATCTTCGAACCAAAACTTAGATACCAACTTGAGTTCACGTAGAATTAAATTACGTCTATCGGGCAGCGTTTGGCTCAGTTCGCACTCCTCTAAACTATACATTCATACTCTGACGACTTTGTTTAGTATCAACAAGCTCGGAGATGAATAACGGAACATCAGTGCATCAAAGAACATTAGAAGGCAGATATCGTTACTAAACAACGTGGATGGGATCCGAGCCTGCTTGCCGGGTTAGACGGTATGTTCCAAAAGGACAAAAAACAAAGATCTGTACGTTCTTGAGTATCAACATTCCTCAACTCAACCATTTTGAAAGTACTATTTTTTGTCAGATATTAATGAAGCTCTTAACATGTATGTATTTAAAACGTTGAGTTCAAATTTAACAATGGTATTTTAATAATTTTAAAGTCGTCCTGCCATTTTAAACTATTTTCCAGCTGCAAAGTAAATGATACTGATAAGCTCCAACTAGTACGGCTCATGGTTAGTGTTCTCGCATTTTGTAAGAGGGTTCGACCTACGTAAAACCTTACGAAATTTATTGTGGTGTTGACCTAGCTTTTTTTTATTATTATTAATTCAATATTACAACTGAGTATGTATCCATCTAGTAATTTACACTTCATACTTTTACACTTGTAAGGGATATGACCCAATGGTTATTCCCTATCACTATAGTCCATCAGATCTGAAGGCTTGGTCCTCTTCAGTCTTCTCTCCACCCGAGTGACATCCAACAGTCTCTGTATCTCATGGTGTTCATGTTGAATGATGCTTTGTTTATGCTTCCTTGTCTGTTTTTTTTATTTCATCACTGACTAGGTCTATCTGCAGGTCCTTATGTAGATTATCGTTCCTGATGTACCAGGGTGCATCCACTATACATCTAAGCACTTTATTTTGAAACACTTGAATGATATTTACATTTGTCTTGCTAGTGCAGCCCATAGCTGAATTCCGTAGATCCACACTGGTCTTAAGACCTGCTTATAAATCAATAGCTTGTTGTGTATTGACAGTTGTGATTGTCTTCCAAGCAGCCAATACATTTTCCTGAACTTCAAGTTTAGTTCTTGTTTTTTCTTTTTGACATGCTCTTTCCATTTGAGTTTTACATCCAGTGTCATTCCCAGGTACTTAGCCGAATTAGCATAGGGAACTGGAACAGAATTTATTAAAATTGGGACCCGATGATTGGACTTGCTGTTTGTGAAGTTAACATTGACTGACTTTGCTTCGTTAAGACCAATTCGCTATTTTTTGGTCCATTTACACACCTCTTCGGTGGCCCTCTGGAGCTTTGTTACTGCTTCCTCAGGTATTTTATCGGTTGCTAGAATCGCAGTATCATCTGCAAATGTACCAATTATTGATTCTTCTGGTGTAGGAAGATCCCTTGTGTACAGCAGGTATAGGACTGGGCCCAACACACTGCCCTGTGGAACCCCTGCCGAAATTCTCTTCAGTCCAGAGTATTCACCTTCGTACTTCACTCGAAAGTGTCTATCAGTTAAGTTCGACTTCAGTATTGTGTAGTATTGCCTTGGTAAATCTCTTTGTAGTTTCCAAAATCAGTCCTTCATGCCAAACTCTGTCAAAGGCATTTGCCACATCCAAGAAGACATTTGCACATGTTTCCTTTTTCTCAAGCGCATTCTCCACTACACTCGTGATCCTATGGACTTGGTCTACTGTAGAATAGCCTCGCCTGAAACCAAACTGATGGTCGGGGATAAGCTTTCTATCCTCAATGATTGGTATCAACCTCTTTAACAATAGCTTCTCGAATAATTTAGTGATCATTGGTAGTAACGATATATGTTGACCTAGCTAATAAGCTAATAAGGGAAAACGTGGTGAACTGCGATTAGTAGCAAATTCTTGATACAAAAGCTTTAGGTCAACGGAATTATTTGCTATGTGATTATTTTATTTTAAACGCAAATATTTTCCTTTTTGACGAATTCAGCAACGTAGTGATTTTCTGTTATATTGAAAATGAAAATTTATTTATTTGACCCTCTTTTATACATAATTTTAACAGGAAAAATTTGACAATCTTATATGCTTAATAATAAAATAGACAACTGTTCACGTTATAAAATGTAATACATATAAAATAAAATTCATAATAACATAATAAACAATAATATTAATAATAATAATAATAATAACAAAAAATACTTCCTGCTGTATTACAAGAAAATAGCAAAGGGTCACTTCATCCCGAGGTTAAAACCTATTTGGGATGAAATACTCTATACATTTCTAACAATATAGCTCGATGGGAGAGAAACAATGTGACCGACCAGTCCAACCCACATATACACACACAAATTACATTTAGAAAACTAGGATTTGGCTTTTATGACAAACCATTTCAAATCAACATAAAACACTAAAAAAATAGAAATACAATAATAAAACTATAAACACACATTCAGCGTTTTATAAGAAACTCAATTATTTTATACTTCTAACAAATACATTAATTATTCGAAGTACTAGTTTATATTAAAAACAGTTAACACTTGATAAATTAATTTTATAAACAGTCTTGCGCAGAAGAGTATGACGTGCTTTTATTTAAATTTAAAAATGGCGCAGAAAAATAAATTATTTTCCCAGTAGATAAACAATGAATATTCATTTTAATTCTGGTTTAAATGACGGTTTTTGACATTTTCATTAATCCACTGCTTGATGACGTAACCCTCCAAGTTCTGCTCCCTACCACATCTGTTCTCCAATTAGAAATAATGATAATCATAAAAAATATGAAAACTTGGAGAGATATAATCATTAACAAGTTGATTGGACGCCATCGTGGTACTTACCCAGTCAGATGATAAAATGTACTACAGACAGATCCTCTAAATGGAATGACCAAAAGTTGGTTTCCTTGACCTTCTAGAAAACGTTAATTGGTCAGTAAATTAATGAAAGTTTTTTTTTCTTCAAACAGCTGTTTCACACGTTTTCTGAATCTGAAAACTCGGTACATCACTCCATTAAGTCGGCTTAATGGACCTTGTGGCCATAACAGATGTATTTATATTAAAATTGTTTTCACTCGTGTCAGTGTCTCGGTTCGGGAAGGAGCCTCCACTCGCTACGCTCGTTTCGGTGACACGTCCTTGCCGGATCTCGTACTATACGAATATCACATCTTTTATGGATTATAGAAATATAAAATTTTAATCAAATGTAGTGTGTTTATAAGATGCATAAAACAGGAGATATTAACAAAAAAGTGTTCATAATGAATGTCATCTTACATTTTTTAACAGATTTATCTGGGTTTTAATATGAGCACACTATAGTTCCATATACAAAAAATACAGGGTAAGTGGAGTTGTACGTTGCTTTATATAAGTATAAAGTTTAAAACACTTACTTTTAAAGTTGGTTCTTATAAAGATGTATAAGAATAAAACACCAAACTATATAAAACCTGTGCATTTATTATCCTTCATTTAATTGGAAATACCTACAACACAGCCAAGCAGATATTATTATTTTTAAGATTGCATATTTTAAAAGTCTTACAAAATCTAAAATATCTTACACAACTGAAGGAATAGATTAATGAAAACAGCTATCAACTCAACTTATTAGTTGGAGTTTCACCATAATATTGTTATAAAAACGTTATTTCTAAAAATTGACTGATCAATTTCGTTCAAATTTTAGCAAAATGTGAATATCAACAACCCAAACTATTGTGCAAAATAGCAAGAAAAAATACATTTCAAGAATAATCAGGAAACAAATAATATTGACAGTAGTTTTTAAAAGTTTGATTTTAATCAAATACGATTCTGAAAAGAGTTTGTGGCACAAATTGACATTTTTGGTAACGAATATTTTTGGTCGGTTTTTATTTTGTTTTGTAGATGGGTGAGTGAGAAAGTTTGTGCAAAGTTTTAGTGTGTTTGTATCTACTACTCTATCGTCCATGTATTAATCCAATTAGCTTAGAATTATAATCTTCTAATCTACTTTGCTAGATTATTTTCTCTTCTGGAGTACCAACAGGCAAATACTAAAATTCTGCTCTTGCCCAGTGTCTCAAATTTCAAAAGTACCTGTTCTGCAGCCACAGTGTAGTCTGCATTCCAAATTACCATAGGTTGAACTCAGGGTGTTTCTGAGTCCAGGGTGTTTCAGGGTTGTTTCTAGAATGCCACGTTCAGTTACAAAGCATACTCTGTAAAACTATAAATCTAGAAGACTTTTCCCATGTTGGTACGACTTTATTCACTCACAGTTAAAGGAAATGGTTCGTGTAGAATATTCTACCTCAACTTTTAGATTGATGCTAGGGTTTTATAAAACCCGTTGATCGGTGACTTCGTAAATACAGCTTTGGATACAGAACTTTAAAGAGTAAGTTTAAAATCGTACAAGGTTAAAAAACGCTTCTAAAAATCAGATTTAACCATTAAAAAAGGTTTGTTTAATTTGTTATTCTCAGAAGTGCACAAAACATAATGTTTACTCATCAATACTAAACATTTACCTCAATTTATCAGTCAATTCTAAAGGAATAATTTATATTTCAGATCACCAAGGGCTGATGGGACACGGTCCTTCCAGTGACGCAACCATTCCACTCACTGCTGGAGACTCACCAAAACTAAAACAAAAACCTACTACAAGTGCCGTGACTGACGCTATTGCCAGGCTTGACCCTCAGCAACAGGTTAGATCATTTTAATGAATTTAATAAGCTTTAACTCTAAATAAAAAGTTAATATGATAATTTTCCAATACTAATAAACAAGAACAGGCATTTGTGACGAAACATTTAGATCTAGGTTTAAAATACCTACCTTTATTTGGCCAGATTAGTAAAGTTAATTTACTAATAAAAATGGAGAAATAATAATTATCCTTATTAAATGTTGAGCTTGACTTATGAGAAAAATTATACAGTATAACAAACACACAGAACACAATGCTCATAAAAAATACGTATCAGACGCGTTTCAACGACAAGGTCGTCCTCTTCAGTGATACACGAGCTACACCAATCAAACTATAACATAGTTATAGTGTTACATAATAGTTACATAGTTATAGTATAACATAGTGTTATAGTTTGATTGGTGTAGCTCGTGTATCACTGAAGAGGACGACCTTGTCGTTGAAACGAGTCTGATACTTAGGCGTATTTTTTATGAGAATTGTGTTCTGTGTGTTTGTTATACTGAATAAGTATCCTGTTAGAAAATCGTATGAAGTCCCTCGGCATGCTAGACGGCTTTTTAGAGAAGTTGTATGTGGTCAGGACATTAAGTTCCCATATCAATAATCCTACCCTTCTCAACCAGAAAGCGTATTCTTTCATACTTCACCACTTTTCATCAAGATTCTAAATTGCTACTGTAAATTTGTGTACCCTACATGAATTAAATCCAGAACATTTCACAAACCAAGTGAAATGGGGTATCCTGTAGATATAAATGAGTGCTCCTAATAAATGTATCAATTGCCAACTATTTAGTATTTATTTCTTTTTTAACGTTTCTTTTTCAGTACATGCTTTTAGGAAGAGGTTTTTTATCTATGCGATTGATCGTTTGGGCTATGATATAGTCAGTTTGTGTCCAAAATGTGTGGGAAACTTCTCATAATAGTGGTTATCGACCAAATATGCACACCTTTATTAAAAGTGTAATTAGAAATAATTATTTTATACAGCTGCTTCTGTTTGTTATTCAATGGATGTTTCTATAACTCATTATCCCCATATACCTTAATTCATTGATCATTCGTCATTTGATTTTGAAATGACCAACATTTTATTTTCTAAATGGATTAGAGGCTCGTGGATCTTCTCCAAATTATTACGATGTTATTTATTAGTTCATAAAAACAATCCAATTATTTTTTTTTAAGTTATAAAAATACTTAATTTTTATTACCACAAGCTCTAATTAAAGTAGAACAGTGAAACGCCCTTACAGGTACCGTGACTTACCATCATACAGGCTGTAAATCCACAGTAAAGTGTAATAAAAGTTTTAATGTGCTTTACACACTAAAGGTCCGATGGCTTTTACTCCAATAAATAATATAGGTTGTTAAAAAATGATTGTGCAGCTGATGATTACAGTAATTAAAACACGCAAAATATTTAAATACTTGTTTTAGGTAAATGCTGCATTCTAATACAGTAGTTTCAATTTACTCATACTTGATTAGAACTAGAGATAATAGATAACGTTAGTGTCTCATGAGTCTTAGTGTCCGATTTCCAAACAACCATTTTCATATGTTGAGTAGCAGGTATAAGTAGAACATGTCATTTAGTATAAAAAAGAATGCACACAAAATGTGCACAGTTTACGGAGACCAAGTTGTCTCGTTGAAATGTAGTGTGGGATTTGATTCAAAAATTTCGGTAACCAATTTCGTGCGTGGAAAAAATCAAAGTCCGAAGAAGTCCATAAGAATACTATCTCTGTAAATTGGTGTCCCATATGAAATGACTCACAGGTTTTAAAAAAATCTAGCTGTATAACCTTACAGAGTTACATTTGTGTATACATTAAAACGTTAAAAGGGTAAGGTAAACAGGTGGTTTTTAAACTTTAAAGGAGGTGACATTTTGGATGTCAGATTCTTGCCGAGTAAGGCGTACTTCCATTTTTCGAGGTACGTCAATGGTCAAAAATTGCCAGACTGATTTCCACAAACCATTGGCTCCACAGATTTTCACTGCATGATGAAAAGATTAGTGTTTTGGAATATCACGTAGGAGCAAAATCGAGCTCTTTTTTTCCAAAGAATGTCAACTTCCAATAATACTGGGTAATATTCTGTTCCTTCCATAAACCAATTAAGAGGAGATGAAAACGGTAAGGTCTACTTCCAACAGGATCTTGCTTAGGCTTATACAACTCATAACGCTACGTAATTCTTGAAAGACTCTGATAGAATCGTTTCTAAAATTATGTAGCCTCCAAGATCTTTGAAACTATCTCCGCCAGATTTTTCGTTTTGCTTTTTACTGAAATGTGTTTCAATAACTCTCAAATAATTAATAATTTGAAGAAAAATATAATAGAATACATTCGGAATATGTTATACTGAACAGAATGTTCAGAGTGTCACGAAATGCCCGGTGCCTGGCAGGGAACAATTTCAACTTTGGTTGTAATTACGTGATGATTTTAGCAAGTGATTAAACTTTATGTTGCGTGTTTTCTGAATTGTAATAATCAAGTTCATAGAGACAGTATGATCACTCTGTATGTTTACTAGATTTAGACACTAGGAATTTTACCACTGCATAGTAGTGTAAACTAACACTCTTATATTATCCAGAGTGCACCTATCTGGATCTACAACTATATTTTTAATGCAGTTCTAATCGCAGATGTATCACAGTGATTTTCGGAAACACCGTAATAACATTAACATCACCCTGCAATATCTTAACCTGCAAGTATCACACATTCAATAAATTGTACTTCTAAACGCAATGAAGTTAGGGCGCTTCGTAACACAGGATATTCAAAGAGCAAAGCGTTACAATAAATAAAACTACACTTAAACAAAACACCGCTTACAATTCAAATTAAATTATTTATGAACGACCGATTTCCCATTCGTTGTGATCACATATCCATTGATGTATAATTAAACTCTGGAACGATCTGACTATTATTTTTTTAAAGTCTAATACATATGTACCGGTTACGTGAAAGTTATATCATGTTTTAGAACAAATTTCAGAGAATTAACAGTAACTGTTATGTAAATAATAATTTATCGGTTGTTTTTCTACACCTTATAAAACTCCAATTTATTTATCTTGAAATTAAATTATTATTATAAGTATTTATCTTTATAATGGTAATAAATTTAATAGGTCATGAAAATAAATCAATTTGGTAACAATTCATATTTAAAGAATACAAATTTTGTATTTCCTCTCTGCATGTTAATCACATTGTTTGAGAAATAGTTTAAAATATACAGTTCTTTGCCCATAAAATATATAACAGTATTTAATCTTAAATTTGGGAATTATACCTGCCCATTTTAAATGCAGTATAAATAAAATGATATGGCAATTTTTAATTCTTAAATATTTATATTAAAAGTAGTGAATGAGGTAGCTCTTAATTTTTTGATCCTATAAAAACTTCTTATGTAAAATCTTAAAAATATTTTCCTTTTTTAATTGAAGTTTTTTACGGCTACTTCACTTTGTTCATACTATTTCATTTTAATTCATATATTTTTCGCCGTAGAAAAAATTATATTTGTATGACTTAGTCAAGGGAAAACAATAATAAATCTATTGAGATACAATAACAACAACAAAATAACACTGTAGACCTTATGATGGAGACTAAAAATACAACAATAATAAATTAATTCATATACAAAATAATTAATTAAATGCATTAAGTCAAACAAGGTTATAAACAACATGAAAAAGTAAAGTTGAGATAAGATAATAATGAACCAATATGTATCACCAGCAATTTGTCACTCTCTACTTAACGTGACTAGTGAGAGTTGAGGCAAGGTCAGAAATTCACATTCTCATATACGTTGTTTTAAGCTTTTCTTAAACTTGCTCTAATTTTGAATATTTTTTAGACTTTCTTGGAGTATTAAACAAACCCAACACAGCTTGTAATGTTATCTTTTAAATTACTTACTTAACCTATATTGACCTAATCGTTAGTGGCTTCCGGATCGTGTGCCAGAGTGAAGTAACATTTAAATATACTATGTAGTATTACTTGGAAGTTTCAATAATTCAAGCTCATGTAAATCATATTTTCATGTCTCTTTTGCATTTATTCCTGTTATCTGTTTATTTTGTAAAATAAAAAAGTTTTCCACCATCTAAATTGATGAATCCTCCCTCCCCCCCCATAATACGATCCCATAACTCAGATATAAATATAAAGGCTGTTATTTCCAACTAATTCTATTGTCAATGATCAAACCTTGTATTTGTTTTCGTTAGAGCTAATGATTATATTACTTTCGTGAAATACTAACACAGTTATTTTGTGTCAACGCCTTCTGTACAATGATCCTAAAAGCTCCTCGGTGTCCTGGAGAATTAACCAAGTTTCCAACGATCTCCCACTTGTTACATTTATAAAGTAATCTGTCCCATAGAGAAAGTCCTAGCCGACTTTCAATTGTACATTAGACAAAATTTAGGAATAATTATTGTCCTTAATATTTTCAAAGTGTGCCCTTATGGTTTGTTTTGCATATTTTGTTTTGGTGACACGGATAAATTGAAATGCTCTTATTTTGATCTTTTTATTTACTGCATTGCTGAATTAAAATGATAAGCATATTCACTAATTGACGAACTTAAGTCTAAATACATTGTCGTATTTTAAGGAGGAAGAACATCATTTCTCAGACTGATACACGTACGGACAGGAAATAAACATCTATAACATTTATTTATATAACCAACTCAAAATTATTCCTTTATTAAAATAAATCCTTACAATTTGAAATTGTATTTGAAAAATAAATAGTAAGTTTAAACAAATTTACAATTTTAAATATATTATTTGTAATTTTCGTATGAAAATCTAGTGTAAATAGAATTCTGTAAAATGTAAGTTGTAAAATCTTAACTAGTATCTTCAAAATGTATTTGTACCATTTTTACAACTGTACTTAATTAATTAAAATATTGGTTTTAGGACAATTTTAAAGTTCTATTTTGTTTTACTTAGAAGTCATTCGTATTCATGCTAATGCTGACATATCCGTAATTTTAACAACTTGTGAACCACTATCTCCTAACGGTTGCATTATTATTTTTGATTTTTTTTTTTTGATTTTTTGTTTTTTTTTACAACCTCTGAGAATCCCTTTTTCGGTAGAGAAATTGGATTTCTTTATAAAGGAAGTTCTATTTGACCAATAGTTGTACACCAACCATAACAGTTGTAATTCAATATCCGCTTCCTTTATTTATATAACGACTATAGAGTGAAATATGTTTATACATTTATCTACTTCACACTACGTTATTATGCATAGCTGTGTAACATTGGTACGAGGGAATTAGGCAGATTTATGATGATGACATCCAGTATATGACCAAACAGTAAACGCCTTCAATTCTCGATTATACACATTGATACACACGGAGCCCCGTTAAACTGAGGGATAGGCAAAATGGATACACAAATCATTTATTATATCTACATAACTTATAATTCGAATTAATTGGTACGTAGATTTTTTTCAGTTTGTACAAAGTATATTTTTCATATAAAGAGCGATGCCCTTAAAACTCAAGATTAAACACAATTCTTCAATGTATTGCAATAAATGACGTACAACTGTTGTAAGCACTAGTCACTTCACATAAAACTAGATGAATTCAGAAAGATAGCACGTAAGGAATAAATTTACATTAGCGTTGGTCTTAACAACTTATTTGACTGTGTACAAAGTTTTGTTCAATTTTTCTGTGCTATCAATATTTTTTCTAATATGGTTTTATTTTTTAGTACTATATTTATATTATTTATTTAGTTTAGTATTTCAAACCGTATGTAGCACGTGTAGAATTTCCTGAATAAATGGACCGAACCAGTTTACAAAACACCCGTTTAATAAGAAATACTCATCATCTCGTAATATTTTATAGGTACCGTATGGCTTATATTAACTTAGTAAAATTTTGAAATGATTTTTAAATTTGATTATGAAATATTTAAAAATTATTTATTTCTGCTTGACTGAGTTTAGGTACTACCAATTGAATAAGGGATAGATAATAAATACGGAGATTTATTAATGTTTTTAGAATAAATCCTTCATTTTTCATTCTTTTATTACGTAAAATTAATTTCAAAACAGAGGGGGGGAGAGAGAGAGAGAGAGAGAGAGAGAGAGAGAGAGAGAGAGAGAGAGAGAGAGAGAGAGAGAGAGAGAGAGAGTGGGCGGGAGAGAGAGAGATCAAAGACAAAATTATTAATAATCAGTTTTTAATTTTATTGAAATATAGTTTCTATGAATTTTAATTTTTAATTTGTTTTAAATAAAATTATAATTGTTGATAAAAATATAGTTGCTATTTCTCATCATAATGTTAACTAACTATTTTGAGGTTAGACAACAACTACAGTACTACTTCAAAATACATAAATCTGAAATTGTTTAAAAATTATTGTTACTAATTCCTTTAATTGTGACTTATACAAAAAACAAATAAATTATGCTTTTTATTACTCTCCTTACGTAATAATGGCCTTTAGTTCTTTTATGTACTCAAAACTATTAACACCACAACACTTTAATATATTTGTATTAAAATATAGTTCTTGCAATATGCTTTATATTAAAAAATACACCTTTTGAACTACATTTTTATATTCCTTAAACTACAACTACTTTTTTTAAACACTTTTATGTATTATTTAATTCCTAATTCATCACTATTGTTGCAAACATACAAGATTGATTTTAGTAACTATTGTTTTCTGTTTAAGTTTTTGATTTTAATAGATTTACACTATATTTTATTACCTTAATGTTTATAAATTAGTTGTCTGGTCCTAAATGAATGAGTTGAATGATCGATTCATTTCCCCACCGATTTCCCTCTCTCCAATCGAGTTATATTTTTTTAAATATTTTTCAATTTTAATTGGTTCAAATTATTAAGTGACTTATTTAGTTTTGATTATTAAAGGATTTTATTCCAACAGTATTACTGATTTTATGTTATAGTGTATAGTTTTGTTTTGCATTAACATTGCATAAATTGTGAAACCGATTGATTGATATTTGATATATTAGGTCTTCACTTTCCCGGAAATGACTGCCTTGGAGATGTTGTTTTACATTATTGTACTTTGTAAGTCTATTGATATTGCACTCTTCTTATTTCTAATTGTTTACAATATGAATTTAATCACCAGAATCGAAAGCAGTTGGGGTTGGTAACCAATAGGTAAAATCGTCTTTAAAATGCGCTAATATACTAAACACATTTAAAATTCTATTTATTTCTGGATCTTTAAAATGGTGAATCGTTGATAGTATGAGCGACATCCAAATGAAATAACAACAATAAATAACTGAGTTCAACGCAATTTATGCAATTTCACAAGTAAATAGAATTTACTGGAGAGAAGATTTTTGAAAACAATACCCACCTTCCTTTAATAGTTTTTGCTAAGACAATTGAATTAATCGTAAACAGGAATTTGATAAATACTATATTAATAACTTCATTCTAAACAAACAATTTTATTTAACTCGGGGATTTAAAAAATACTAGGTAGTGGAGTTTTCTCAAGTAAACAAAGTTTTATATACGTATTAAGAGAAAAAGTATAATTATATAATATAAACTCAAATGTAAAATAAAAACGATCACTCATAAAACTGTCTCCTCGGAGATAATTTACGACAAAATATATGCCTTATGATAGTTTGCTACCGATGTTCGCATCAAATATCATTGTACGTTCAATAAACAAACTGTTTAAAATGCATTATAAACTTGACACAAATATTGACTAACAACATAATCTAAAATGAACAAATAGAGTCCCTCAATGGAAATTGGAAAATCTCTTGGAATCACATTAGTTGAGTCCTTGTAAAAGTTTGATATTTATACAATATAAGTTGATCGTAATATAAGACTCGTTGAGAGGCGAGATTAACTGAAACTGGAATTACAAAGATAAATTGAACCATTAGTTAAAGAAAGAAACAAATTATAGTTAGTTTTTATCTCAACAACAAATATTTATAACTAGGGATTGCTAAAGAGCTATATGTTTGCCCATTAATAGTCATTGACGATCTCTCGCTGTGATTCTTGTTTTAAAACCAGCTTTCATTAGCTTTGCTTTTCTCAGCTTTCAGGACCACGAAATTATTAATTAAATGGGCATATATTCTTAATAAAATTGGTTTAAAATTGATTTTTATTACGTAGAATATGAATTTATTAATATCACGAAGTCAAATTTAAAATATATCCATTTTTTAATTAAATGTGTTCCGTAAAGTGACAGGGAAAATGAGGACAAATAATTTCCAATTTGTAGACATTTAAAACAAATGAAATGCCAGGACTTGTGCGAGCGGCGAGTTTCCTGAGGAGTCTCTAGTTTATGTTATCTGGTTATGTTGACTAAATGAACTTCTGTGATGTAATAATTTACAGAATAGGCTAATGAATACAAAATGGCGACTATCCACATTTCCCAATTAATCCCCGTTTAGTAATCTAACTCATTGTTTTGTCTTGTTCAACCTATATCCATGCCGAAACTACGCAATTGTTGTAAGATCGAAATCTTAAAAAAGACACTTGTAATCTCCTGTAAAAATAATCTATTTTAATGCAGAATTAAATATAATTTGCATATTTAGTAAAGCCAGTATTTTATCAAATGTTTTATAAAATTAATTACAATAACTCACTCATAGTACAAACTGAAATAAGACATATAAGAATATTATGTTTAACTCCTTGCTTCAATTAATGGACTTTTACACTTTTTTAAAACAAAGGAACAATTCGTAATTTCTCTCTTTTAAGCTGGAGGTGAAGGCTATTAAAAGTTAATTAGAGAAATTACTAAGAAAAAACCCGTCTTTTAAAATTAATTAAAACTGCAGTTAACACTGTAAACTGAAAAATTCAATGCTAAAAAAGATTCTAATTAATTAAGATAGATACCATTGAATGAATTAATTTCAGTACATAATGAAAATAAAGCTTTTGACGTAAAATTTTATAATATTTAGATGCAATAAAATCGCCTTTTCCCATTTTAAATTGTCATTGATGTTGTTTAAGATCTTAAAACCATTTAATGAGAATGAATGTTCACTAAATGGTTTGATGAATAGAAAATGATTATTAAAACAGATAACAGATCTAGGGTTATTGTTCTGCCATGGTGCCCCAGACAGTAAACAGATTGGCTTTACAAGAATGAGTTTATGATTTTATTAAAATTAACGTGGTCTAATATCATATATGGTAGAATAACTTGTAAAAACTATTATATATGTATATATATATATATATATATATAAACTTAATTTTCCTTGGCAGGATTCAGCACTAGATCGTATTCACAATACTTCATCCTGGTGCCTCTAGGACCCTCTATTTGTCATAAATAACTCCGATCAACTTGGTTAACCCTCTTTTATTTTCTTCCGTCATAACACTGTCCCAACAAAGCATGCCACCTTTCCTCAGAGCTCCTTCTTCCCGAGCATCTTACCGACAACATTATCTAGAATTATTTCTCCCACCAATTTCGTCAACGAATTTCTCTCTTTACTCCATCTCTAGTAATTGAAGAAAGTGGGTTGCCCGTCATCCTTGGAACACCTTGCAGTAAGTGCAAATGGAGTTATCACCCGTCATCCTTGGAGCACCTTGCAGTAAGTTACAAATGGATTTACCACTCTTGACTATTCTGAAAAAGCGGAACGGGAAATTTTAATACGATATTTAGAAACTGCGATATTTCTTAACTAAAAAATATAACAATTTGGAAGTTAAATTATTTGTTGCAAATTATACTCAACTCATACATTGTACAAAACTTTGGTGCATATTTCTGAAAACCTAAAGATTTCATTTAAGTAATAAAATTGTCCTTCCTCCAAACAATTTTTGAAAATCGACTGTTTTGTTTATTTTTTCTGTACCGTAAGAGCTATCAGATGCGACCGAAGTGAGTGAACGCCAGTATGCAAATAAAAATTACCGACACGCTCTGCGAATAGCTAATTATGGTACTAATGACAAACATAGCTCTTTAACATTCCCTCGAAATAATTTTTTTTTCTTAAAATACAAACTAGCTTTAATTTGTTTCACTATTTATCTTGTGGTGTAATTCCAGTTTCAACTTGTCACAGTTAATGAAAGAACTGGATGTCACCACTCTACTTGTCTCATCATTTGTTACGATCCACTTCTATCGATTTAAAGATCAAAATGTCTCAACTAATGTGATTGCCAATAAATTGACCCACCCTCCATCGACGCCTCCACTTCAAATAAAGTCTTTTTATTTGTTTACTTCAGATTTTGATGCAAGTCTTGTGTCAATTGTCCGTAATGTTGTTTTGTTATTTTCTATATTTAGTTGATGAATAATTTCGACTGAAAACCTGTTAATTATTATTATTTGTCTCCCGTTTTTCTTTATTATTTGTTATATTTTTATTTATTTATAATTTTTATTATTGTTATATTTGTTTTTATAATTTTATTCAGGGAATTTTTTTTTAATATATTTATTATTTACTTTAATGGTTTATGTATAATTTTAATTTCATTGTATGTATATTTTTATTGTATTTTTCTATGAAGTTAAGTGGTCTTTAACTTCGCCTCTTTAATGAAGATGTTTTAATTCATTTGTTCCGTATATTTTTTGAGATAAATGTTTGGGTAGGAGACGTAAACAAACAATATAAGAATTATTTATGAAAATATCCTATTTAATCGTGTAAGAAATGTTGTTTTCCGATTTTATATACGTTCTTTTATTGCCATACAACAGTCAAGATATATGTATGTGGTGTGGAGTGATACGTTTATCTGTGACCATGTTAAATAATATTCATTTCTAATTCAAAATAAACTTTAAGAACTAGGAAGCTGAACTGACCATCTACTCCTCAACATAAGTCCTAATATTGGAGCAACACAGTGACATCCTGTTTGCGAAGTTTTTACTACTAAACTAAAACTTTAAAATGAGGTATTACAACTTATAGGGAAGGGTTAGGTTACCTCATGACCACAAAAAAATTTACATCAGAAAAAGTAATATTTCAGTTTCCCGCTTTTCCTAGATAAAAAGTAATTTAACCGTTCCGAGGCGAAATTCTCTTTTGAGACTCTGATTTTGTTACTCCTATTTTACTTAAAACCCAACTTTCACTGTCGTAAAGAAGTGATTGTTTTGAAGTAGTATTGCGAACAGGTAGTTTTGTTTCAGTTTACCAAAATGTCATTTAATTACTAGATTTGTTTAATTATGTTTCTCTAATTTTATGTTTATGTCCTTGTCTTCAGTTGGTATTACATTTCAAAGATAAGCTAAATTAGAGATTTGTTCTATTGTTATCAATAATAATGTTGACTCTCTATATTTTTTTTTCACAAAAACCTATAAATTTTGTTTTTTATGTTGATATATTCATATTTTGTTCCGATTCTGTTAAATTACTCAGCTTCTATCATAGTTCTTACTCAGATTGTCCAATTACAATTATTATAAATTATTATCACTATTTTTATTTTACTTGGTTTTTTACGTAACTAAAATTTTTGGTTGTCATGGATTCTACAACCATGACTTCTATCGTACAAAATATTATCTCAAATAAAAATATATCTTTTTTTAATGTATTGTTCTGTACACATGCACAATGAGTAAATTTGTGCAAAGTCTTCCTCCACTTGTGAATATTTATTATGAGTAGGACATATCTTTAATTATAACACCTCTTGGTAGTTTTGTTGTACGTTCAGCCTCCCCATATCAATTTTTAGCACCCAACCCATCTTAACTTATTCAAACATGTTCATAATTTGTTGAAATTTTTTTTTTCATGATATATATATATATATATATATCATATGATTTTTATTTTATTTTTTATTTTAATTCCTTCTTAACCTCAGTTCGAAAAGGCTGTTTTACAACTGTTTTCTTTGGGTTTATGTGAAATTTGTTTAACCTGAATTTTAGGTGACTGGAGATGTAGATATTTTAACTCAGTTAGTTTGAGTTCAAAATTCTTTACAGGTAGGAAACAGACTTATTGAAAGTTGAACGTTATTGAGTTTTATGATAAATAAACACATGAAATGTTTGTCATGTTTTGTAACTATTTTTCAAAATTTCCCTCCAAGAGTTTCTGCTAAGATTAGAAAAACTTTTTCTTCTAATTTTACCCAATATTCCTTTTTACGAGTTCAGTTGCTTATATTAATGTTTTCTTTTAATGAATACAAACTCCAAAACCAAAGCTAGCGGAATCGAGTGGAATCGTAAAGAGTGGGTATATTGTATGAAAAATAAATATTTGTGTTATGAAATAGTACCTGAAACAAATTATGCTATATTTTTGCACCATTTATAAATCGTCTGTAATGTAAAATAATTCCTTTTAATATATTAACTCTTTCATATAAATTATTTTATGACGTAAGATTCATCATAAATATAGTTTAACAAAAAATATACTGTTTGCTCATTTAAATTAATGTGTCTGATTTCTGATTACAAGTTTTTTATCAGTATATTTCTTATGAAACCACTTTAAAATAGTTTTTTAACAGAACAAAAGCAGTTTCAACAATTTTCCTCTTACCATTGAACAAGACTCATACTACAATGTATCAGTATAAACTTACACGGTGTTCTATATTTTCAACAAAGTTTAAGTTTAACAATTTATTGCATTAATTGGATGCAAAGACACAAAATATGGAATGATTGCCTTGTTTCACATTAAAATGGAAATACTATCTTTTACTTCCGCTCTTGTAAATTGGATTTTATAATCCTAAGTCGTTATTGGTCTATAAATTTGTCGTCCTCCTGTGGATTTATTTCTGATTATTCCTATTGACATAATATAGACATGAGAAATAAAACATATAAATATATATATATATATATATATATATATATATATATATATACCGGGTGAATAAAAAGTCAAGACCCCCCCTCTAATATTTTTCTAAGTAAATATACAGAGATATCCTTTTGGTGGTCGTGCAATCTTAGCAGGAAGTTTCATTTTATGATTTTGAAAATTTTGTGTGTCCCCCAAAAATGGGTCATTTCGGGGGCAACTCAAAATTTTTTAATGTAAACCCCCTTCAAGTGACACCTCATTTTGAAGTGTTTACAAAAACTTAAAGAATGGTGAAAACCAGAGTTCGCTATCTCTAATCTATCAAAAATGGTAGCCCGTCAAAAGTTATTGAAGTCTACACAAAATTTCATCCTTATAAAATTCAGCTTCTCCATGAGTTGAATGAAGATGATCCAGAACGTCGTCTTCAATTTTGTGAGGAAATAGAAGCTCTAATTTTAGCTCATCCATTGTTTATTCAATCGGCTGCAGCTTTTTCCTTGATCAAAAATGTGTCACACTTTTGACAGGTGTCTATACTGGGAATCTTAAACTTATATCCAGTTGAATTAAATATTTTAACATATGTATTATAACTAAGAGGTTTACAATTTTGTTGTTTTCTTTCCTCTTCATATAAATTATGCAGCTTAGCAACGTTCAACTGCCCTGAGAGATACTTTTTATTAGTATGTCGTCGGGAATAATGAGATTGATATTTTGGAAAGCTTTCTATATGTTTTAATATTTCTGATTGCTCGTCAGGATTTTTATTCCAGGGATCATGATTACCTCGACCATCTGCATCTATAATACCAGTACCACAAGTTTTTTTCTTAATGATTATCATGTCAACCTTAGATTTGGAAATCCCATGTATTTCTTGAAATAGTTGTTTGCATACTGTAATTCTTTCATTTTTAATTTCTAATAGGAAAATTACAGTTATATCCCGATTTTTCATGGTTCCACTTTTCCCTCTTCCTTTCCTTTCACATTTTTTTTTAACTATAGAAATTCCATCAGACAATACTTGATCTGCCAACTTTTGTTCTCCCAAGGCCCAAAAGTCGTTGAAAACTGTTAATTGATCACATTTAGGTATATTCTTGACACAATTCTTTCTGCAACATTTATCAATATGGACCATCTCTTTCTTTTTCTTCAAGACTCCCTTTCTTGTTATATACGCTTCTCCTTTATCCTTCCTTTCTTTCATTACTTTCCTTTTGAATTTAATTTTTGCAATTGATGCTGTCATAGTATTGTTATCATCCGTAATTTCTTCAGCAATATTATCTCTAAGATTTTCTTGATGAAAATGTTGCGATAGATTATTTGGATTACACTGTCGTTTTTCCAAAGGTTCTTCATCAGAGCTCTCAAGTAATGAGGGAACATAGTCACTATCGTTAGGCCCAGATGTTTCGTTATAGGAAATGTATTGTTCTTTACATGACAGACTATCATCTAAATCAATGTACGAGCTTGGATCATGATTGATGGCATTATCATAGTTTGGTGGAGCAGATTCACAAATGTTCGGTAAAAGAATGTTTTGATTTTGATCTATTCATTTTGCTAATACAGTATAACATAGGATTATTAATAATTAACTTTCAATAATTATCATGATCAAGGTTTACAACCATTCACCATTCACTAAAGAACTAACCAATATGTTAAAACAGGAACACAGGAATCAGCAGTTGTTTTAAGGCAAAACAAGACATCTCTGACATATACTGCAATGCCACACAAATAAATTTGTCAGAACTAGACATGTAAAACATATAGGTACTTCTTTGCCCTAAAATAAATAGTTGGCAGAATAATATATGTCAGACATATGCTTTTCTGCCATGTTCTATTATTATTAAAGTGACATATATTATAGTGTCATGCAATGTTTTAAAATATAACAAACTAAAAAATGACATATCTGCTTTTGCCAGATTGTTCTCTGGCCCATTATTGATATTATGACATTATTAACCCATAATGGTCAAAAAGTGACATATCTGCTTCTGCCATACAACCACAGAAATTTTGTGTAGACTTCAATAACTTTGACGGGCTACCATTTTTGATAGAGAAGAGATAGCGAACTCTGGTTTTCACCATTCTTTAAGTTTTTGTAAACACTTCAAAATGAGGTGTCACTTGAAGGGGGTTTACATTTAAAATTTTTGAGTTGCCCCCAAAATCCCCCATTTTTGGGGGACACTCAAAATTTTCAAAACCATAAAATGAAACTTCCTGCTAAGATTGCACGACCACCAAAAGGATATCTCTGTATATTTACTTAGAAAAATATTAGAGGGGGGGGGTCTTGACTTTTTATTCACCCGGTATATATATATATATATATATATATATATATATATATATATATATATATATATATATATATTAAATATTACTCTTGAAGTACCGTACTCTTGAAAATTTAGTTTTATTTTAATCCACTTTTCTGTTTCACATATACGTAGCATAGAGAATATGTGATAGGTTAAGAACATATATTACGAGATTCTTTGCGTAAATATCTATTTATTGTAATAGTCTTTGAGCTTAAACAAGTAGTTTTATAAACGTTGTTTGTCTATCGTATGTCACCTATCCAACGTTGATTGTCCGTACAATATACTTCACTCAAAACAATTTTAGAAAAATTAGTCGCTGGCATTTTACAAATATATATTTTTTAAATTCTTTTAAATTCTCATCAGGGGTCCTCGAAAATCCTTCTATTATTAAATGTTTGGCATAATTAGAATCACTGTTTTCATATTTATGTTGCGTAATTACATTTTATTTCTTATACCACATTTTTATTATATTTATCTTTCCTCTTAATGTTATTTTTAAATTTGCTTCTAATAGTGTTGTTGGTTGCCATACATATGTTTATGTCTTATTTCTTCTAAACAATTTCTAAATGTATATATTTATTTTCCCGTAAATGTAAACTTAGTCCACACTTTTTTTGTTTTTATTTTGATTTATATATTTTCTAATATATCCCTTTTCCTTTTCTTCGTAATGTAAAATTTTCATGGAATCTTTCATTTCTCTCAGTTCTCCGAAACACGTCAACAAATGTGAGATTAACGAAGCTGGGAAAGGCGGAACAATTTACTTATTTTAACTTATAACTGAGTATATAACTATACTTATTATAGTTAACAATCTTTGCTTCGATCTTGTAGGTTGCCTCAATGGGCTTACGTTTTTCAATTTTTTATGTAAGCTGTGAGAGAAGGTGTATGTCGAAATTGTCAAAGGAGACTGATCATAAAACTATCATCTGTTCAAGATTTAAGAAAGAGAAATGAAAAAGAATGCCAAGAAATACATACTAGATATTTTAAACATTCAAAATGGATTTGAAGAGCGTTTGTAGAACTCTATAGAGACTCATGGATATTAAGTAAACATTTTATTTAAGATAAAAACAGCAATAAATAATTATTAACTTTATGATAATTCAAATCAACTTTAAAAAAATAAGCGATCACGATTTTTTTAAGCTATCTTAATATATCACATGTTTGGCAGCCATTTTGGTTTTGGAGGGTTATCTATTTTATGTTATTTTTCTCGTCTCACGGAGATATTTAAAATTAATTATCAAGTGATAGATCCCAATAAAAAATATTGAATCATTTCAACCCCCCTGAGGATCTATAAAATCTCATAATTATTGAGGTAGTCGCACTTACCTAAGAAAAATCGTATATAATATCAATAAAATTAAAGTAGAACGATGGAATTTACTTTTTAGCTATGTTTTCTCGTTAACGCCCCCCCCCCTCTTAGTACATTCGGTCAAACAAATTATCTGTGTCGTTTGTCTTCTCTAACGACGCCTTTAAACATGAACACAAGTTCTATTGAAAATTTCACTTCTCAAGACGAAAGTTCATAGAAGCAACCCCTTCGCTACAAAGATGTTTTTCGTAAACCGTGTTTAGCTATTATATTAACAATACAGTTAGAGGGAGTTGCTTTTCACCCACTTTATATAAGGTTGAGCACAATTATTTGATTTAGTAACCATATTGTCTATCCTTTAGTTAAAAGGGGCTTTACCTTTACCAATATTGTATGCATAGAAAATTTAAGGGGTTTAACTGTTCTGAACATGGCCTGGTCATGTTCTGCATTATTATGTTGTCTATGATAATACCTTTATAAATCCACTCACACCACTGTTACATAAGCATAATAATAAGGCAAATTGAGCCAGACCAGTACTGTTACTTAGAAACAGAAAACACGTTGAACACATTTATAAACTTACTTCTTTTATGTCTTCAATGATTAATATATTATATTTATAAAAAGACAAGTGTTTAATAGAAGAATTGTATATGTGGTTTTGCTTTCATGTCGAGAAAATACTTTGTTTAAGACCTCAATAGATAATATAAACAGAAAAAATCACCTTCGTGTATTTATATATTACTAACGGTTCTTCCTTATCTATGTTTTGAACAATTGTGTTTAAAGATTGTCGGACGGAGTAAAGGAGTACAAACTTTAAAAACAAAACTATTGAAAAGTGTTGTGACATAAATCAAAATAGAGATATCTATTGTATAAAAATTGCATTTTTTAAAAATACAAAATGTTTATGTTAAAGTTCATAGAACATATGTGCGCCGTTGATAAAAAAATCTATAATGTCCAACACTACTTTTTGTTTTATTATACTATTCCCCATGGATCTGTTTTCTCTGGTAGAACTTATCGTATGTACTTTGATTCAAGACACGGTTTTATTCCTGTTATAAGATCTCTTGAACAAGAAGACAAATCTAGCCCATGTTTACTTATTATAAGACCAATTTTACATAAATATTTTCAAATCTTTAAAAATAAGTCACTATAGTTGCCCTAGATATACGTGTAGTTGAACGAGTTTGAGAAATAGTAAAATTAATAAATAACATTACTGTCAATTATTATAATAAAAATCTAGGAACATTCTCACTTTTTTTCTTTTCTTTTTTCAATTGTCTGTGTTTCTGTCATTTTATAGACTGTGTTATTGTTATATCGCTTATCTTCTATATATGTTATATTGTAATATTTAGTTCTCAACTATTAAACGTTTTTCGAAATACGGCCCAAACAAATTCAAATTCAGCTCTCTTTTTTACATATTTGATAATTTTAAAAACATTACATATATTTTTATTTTATTTGCATGAAAAAATTAATTTGAAAATAATTTATATTTCTAGATTTACAGTATCTTTGTCAGACGTAAAAAAACAACATTAACAAAATGGTTCCTTATTCGAGAAAAATAAAACTTAAAACACTAAATGTCCGGGAAGGGGGGGGGTAGGTTATTGATTAAATTGGTCCTCAGAATATTTTTAAAGCTACACAAAACATTTGTCCCTCTTTAGGGAGAGGGGAATATTAGTTAAGTTGGTTATCAGGGATTTTTTATAGTTACACAAAACATTTGTCCCTCTTTAGATTGGGGGGGGGGGAATTATCAGTTAAGTTGGTTCTCAGGGACTTTTTAAAGTTACACAAAACATTTGTCTCTCACTGACTAAGGTGAGCGTATAGAAAACTTTAAAATCCATAAAAATTAGCATATTAAAATTAAATAAAAATTTCATTTGTAGAAATATATCTGAGTAAAATTTAATCTTTTAATTAATTTTTTTTTTTTTATGTTCTTTAAACATTAGTTTTCGAAAGGTCGGGAAAAGTTCGATGGAAATTTACACATAAAAAAAGCAATAATTTTATTCTGAAGGTCGCAATGTAAGATGATATTAAAAGTTGTATTGAAGTTGAAGTTCCTTTTCTATGGAGTCGTTACATTAAATTGTATGAAATAAACTGAAGCAAAGTATCCAACAGGAGGCAACGCACAGTATAATATCTGCCTCATTTCACATTACAATGGGAATACTGACTTTTACCGCTGTCTTTGTAGACGGCATTTTATAATCCTGACTCCCTAATGCTCATAAATTTCCATAAAACTATAATTCATCGATGTCTTCTTGTGGATTTATTGTTGAGTATTAAATTGAGATCAAAGTTTGGAAAACATACTTACCGGTATCTTTGAAATATTTATTTTGATGTATGAGAGACTAAATTTAGTTTAAGTTTACTTTTCTTTTCTGACATTTTTATATTTAGAGGACGTTACGATACATCTTAAAACTTCTATGGTAAGGTTTTAGCGGAATTATCCATTTTTCAGATTTCTGAGCTAAAACAAGTGGTTTTAGAAATATCTCCACATCACCTCTTAATTTAATCACTTAGAAACCAATCAAAATAACAATCGGGTTGTGCAAACAAACTAAAAACTTGACAAGCATGAAAAATGTTTAGTCTACTACCAGTCAAAACGAAGATAAGTAATTGAAGATAAAATTGGAAACAAAAATCATTTTTTTTGTAAACATTATATAAGACAATTGAAAAAGATCACCTGTATTTACAATTAATTGCACATAAAAATAATATATAAATTAATCTGAGAATCTCCCACGCTGTGGACCATTAAAGTTGTCTTCTTACAAACAATACAATATTGTCTCTCATTTAATTATATACGTTCTGGTTATTTAATGAAATTTTAAAACATCAACGATTTTAAATAAAATAAGAACTAATATAATTAAATGAACGGTACATTGCACCTACTTTCACACACACACACACACACACACACACACACACACACACACACACACACACACACACACACACACACACACACACACACACACACACACACACACACACACACACACACCATACATACAACATATTTTAGCTAATTTAAATTGTTATTTCCTATAAAGTTATTTATTTTGAAAACTGTCAGGTTTTATTAGACCAACCGTTATTTTATTATTTGTCTATTGCAGTTTATAAAATCACTTCATATTGACTTTACGAAATTAATAGTTTAGTTTCTTTCTTAGCATCTTTACTATCCGTGAATTAGCATCTGAGAGAATTTTGAAGACTCCTCAATAGAGCTTTCGTTTTTAATATTTTCCGCATGAGAGTTAAAAATATTTGTACCAGAATACTACGCCCGGCAGTCTATGCACAAGTCATTTGGCCAAATTCAACTTTAAACCTCACCGAAACCAAACCATTCATTGCAAACACAATTAAATGGTTGCATCCAATCTCGTTTAAACGCGGCTCGGCTTCTATCAATAGATAATTGAAGGCGTTACTGTTAATCAATGTGTTAGATAAACTAAGTCTCTAACACAGTCGTGTCGTGGTACTGGATATCACCTCTATAAATATGTCTAATTCTTTCATACAGCTTTTACATTTCTATGCATAATAATAACATAAATTTTGCAAAATCCTAGTATACCGTGGTCAACGAACTGTGAAGCAGATAATATGATGCACATATCACACCCATAATTCTCTTACTATCGTCAGTTCCATAGTTATAAAATCATTTGTAACTAGTTATTAATGTTATTACCTGATTTCCATATTGGCGACTGAAAACTGACATTATGATATTTGTACTTTGCACAACGTTCGTGTGATATGTAAAACTTTATACAAAAATAATATATCTGGTGTTGTAAAAGTACAGAACCTTTTATTTCGTAAACAACACCATTGGCAATCCCCGGCTAACCTAGCTAAACTACATCTTTTTCACATAGTCGTGAGTTTGATTCGTCTCTTGTCAGGTCTCTCTTGACTAACTTTTGTTCTCTTCCGACCCTGACTACATTATAGCACTAGAGGGTCTTTATTGTATCTTCATTATAAGAGTATGATGACTGAGAGATTTTTCGCCTTTAAAGAAAAATCAATAGCATATTATATGAAAACACTGTTTTCTATAATAGGTATCTTAATTGAAAGCCATCTAAAACAAATTATTGTAAACAAAATTTCGGGTGCCCTAATAATAAATTTAATTTTTTCAAATGGCCACGTATGCTTTTTGGTATCATTTTAGATCAGCCTTTTTGAACATAATAAAGACTCATGTATAATTTGCAGTATTTAACGGACAACTTTAAAACAAAGGTTGAAATAAAGGCTGGAATTCGAGGAGGCAGACATGAGCAGGAATATGTCTTTCCAATCGGAATGTACCCGAAGATGTTTCGCTCAGAAATTGTAGCCTTTATGAAATGTTTGGAAAAAAACTTGAGATTTAAATCCAAGTCAAACTTTATTTGAAATCCGGAATTATAAGCATATTGGATAAAAGTTATTCAGAATCACTTCACAGCTGGGGGGGGGGGGTTAAACAATGATACTGTATATATTGGAGATTAATGAGAATGAATATGCAGACGTATTGGCTAACAAAGCCGATCAATAACATATCCAACAGGCTGACTCTCGCTTAGTACCTCCACTAAGCAAATCGCGTCTCTCGTTTGACAGAATAATATAAGGAAGCTGGTCAGGGTTCATTCTAAGGCTCTGCGATCCGAGAACCAAATAAATAGGGTGGAGTATATACTGGGGAGCTTCTGTACGCCTGTATAGAAAATGTGACCTTCAAGAAGAATCTGTAGATCAGTTCATCTACGCATGGGAATCCCTCGATTGGGAAAGGATTAAGAGCATTTGATTATTTTCAAAAAGTCAGACAATCCTTCAAAACAACCTGATCAGGAATATGTTGTAGTTCATGGAGGTTACGGATCATCCTGGGGGTGTATCAAGGCTTCAATTTTCGTTACAACGGGATAGTTATTTCAATTGAAGAAGAAAATCGTTCTTGAGAAATACGTTTTTTGAAACCTTATATTGATAACGTTATCGTACTTTTTATACCGAAAATGTATGATCAAAATACATAGTTTTTCTTCTGACCAGTAGCAAATATATAAAAACTATTTATTTACAATCGATTGAGAGTCTCTCCTGCCACTGAGTGTCATTTTTTTGGCTGAATTGTACCTCTGTGAAAAATATGATCCATTCCAGAATGAGGATGGAACCTAGCCGATTAGATTGAATTATGAACTAAATGATCTAACACAAGGTGCTGATTCTTCAAATAGATAAACATGCGAAGACTATCATGGCTAGAACACGTTGTGGGAATGAATGAAAACAGCACACCTAAAAAGACATTACATTGGAGACCAATCGGCAGTAAAATTAGAGGAAGGCAAGTAAGAGGTGGCTTGACGATGTTTTGGAGAACAACAGGAGAAGCGACTGAAAGGACGGGTGAGGAGAGGGTTGGCTGAAACCGAATTATTGAAAAGGCAAAGTAGATTATATCGCCAGGGTAAAATATAACAACTCTAAAATAACAAATAGTTCAAGTATAGATAACGGTTAGTAGTTTATTATGTAGCATTTGTCTCTATAAATGTTATACAGATATTTGTATTATATTAACCAATAAGTATTCTGATTATGCTATCTGCTCGTTGAAATGTGTTTATTGTTATCAGTTTTAGTTAATGGTCTGTAGCTGATAAAACGCTAGGCTATTAAAGTGTAGCTATAAGCCTGTACTAGATAGAATAACTGTTATATTAAACGCTTTAGAAACTTAATATATGGATTTTATTTTAATATTACGGGAAATAAATTATATATTTTTTTAATTTATCAATCTCCTTCATAGAAACTCCAATTCCCGATGCTATGAAAATGGCTACAGATCGTATCTAGGTTAACTATATATATATATATATATATATATATACACACAGGATGATTCATTAAGGGTGTCCAAAATATCATGTATGATTTCAGGGTATCAAAATAAAGAAAAACCTTCCAATTAACAAGTGTCCTAAAACGGTTCATTTTGTGCCTTCCGTTCATATATTTGCGTTTTTGTTCAATCAAATTTACAACTTCGGATATTTATAAGGTATAAATTTTTATGTGACAACCTTTTATGCAACTGAGACTTCATTCTTTATAGTAATAAATGGCGGTTATTTAAATGCCCAATATTTCGAAAACCTTTAACTTCATAACAAAAATTACAAGAGATAAAATAGGTTTTCTGTTTAAATGATGAATATTCAAAGCCTCATCGTATCTGATCAAAACCATAGCGTTTTAGAAGTTAAATCTTTCACAACTTTAAATCAGGTGATAGAATATTTCAGCAAACATACAATAATCTAACGCTAAATTTAGAAAAAAAACCAATTACGTCTAATTCTCAACAAAGTACAGAAAAGATTGTACCGAAATATATGTCTATGCAGATAACTATCAACTAATCAAAGTAGAAAGTATAAAATTTCTTAATTTGACGATTAATTAAAAAAATTAAACTGGAGTGGTCATATAAGCATTGTCCACAAAATTGAACTCTTCGATTTATTTTCTGAAAAGATTGTCGAGTAATTGCTCTTTACCAGTTATTAGGAGGCCATACTATGGTAGACTACATTAAACTGTCATCTTCAGTATGGTGTTGTTGTGTGGGGAAATGCTTCAAAGAGAACAATGTTAAAGTTCTTCAAAATTCAATACTCTGCACTTCGGGCTATCTTTGGTTAGAGACTTACAGATTCTTGCCCCCCCCCCCATTTCAAAAAGCATGATATTTTAACTTTTCCATCAATTTATATTCTGAGTATTATCATGTATTCGAAGTATCACACAGAATTACACCATAGCCAGATACATAACAAGATAAACAAATCATTTAACCATACCAAAACATAGGCTTTCTCAAACTTCAATGTCCCCAGCAGTATCTGGGGTCATCTTACACAACTATCCTCCATATAACTTAAAGCAATAACAGAGGAAAGGGCATTTAAAAATGAAATGTTAAGCTACTTGAAGCAAGTAGAATTCATGGGATTGCCATCTGTTGAATGATAAAGGTGCTTTTCTTTTTTATACTTCAGATATGTATTATATTAGAAAAATAACTTTATGAAATAAAAAATATATTAAATGTAAAAAGTAGTGACAAGGCTAATAAAATATCCTAGCTGATAAATAAATAAATTACAATATATATTTTGTAGATTCAAATTTATTTACAATTAAGTGATTTTTTGTAATTGCTATAGTCCTTTCAAGTCTTGACATTTATTTGTTTGTTATTAATTGTTATTTTGCATTAATTGGCGTAATTTATAATATGCCTATTTTCAAAGATAATTTTGTATAATTAATTGTTATTGTTTTCATGTTAGGATTAATGTATTAAATCACATGACATGTTCCATACAATATTTGTATTGTCGAACGAGAATAATAAATTTGAATTGAATAGGCCCTACGATATCCCGATAAAAATAAAAGGTAAAATATACTTTCTTGGTAATTAACACCAACACAAAAACATTTATACCAGTTATTCCTAATTTTTATTGAGTGAACACATATTACACTTAAGAAATAAGTTCAAAAATCATACACTTCCAAACAATTTTTTTTTAAATTTCATCTATAATTGGATTACTCTTTGAGTTACATAAAAAATGAAAATATTATCGTGTTTGCCATTTAAAAAAATATATTAAAATTAATAAGTTGTGTCTTGATCACTTTTTGTAAAATTTATAATTTTCGAAATACCCTATACATTTACTTTTTAAACAACCGTCATTTTGATAAAATGTATAAAATAAATCTTTGCTTTCTTGTATTCTGGTAGTACGTTACATATACCAAATCTAAACACGATATCTCATTTATTTCAGAAGTTAAACATTTGTTAAGATAAACACAGACAGAAAAACGAGCGTTTTCGAACTATGTTTACAGAACCTGTTCTATTTATTTTTATGTAAGGAATCCACTCCAAAATTTCTCCGTTTATTTCAGGAAAATTCTGTATACTACAACAAATAAATAAGAGTTCACGCAAAGAAACCTAATTTGTAACTTCAAATCCCTTTAAAGTTATATTAATCCCTACAGTACTTCTAGTCTAATTGTAACTTTAAAGTTGCACTATTAGTTACTAAAATTAAAGGTCAGCAAATTACAAATAGCTTTCTGAAACTTTATTTCACCGGGGTCTATAGTAGATCAGTTTGTGTAATGTTATGAGGCAACACTCAGTGGACAGATAATAATAATGAGGAATGTATTTAATGAGTCGAATTTTAAAATGAGTTTTAGATGCCGAAATTAATGTAGCTGAATAAAGTTTGGATAGAAGTGTTAAAGTAGGAACAAAATATTAAGATATGCACATAATGGTACTTACCCAGCTCCACCATACAATGCAAAAGTTTGTATCTTTGTCTTACCCAACAATATAAGTAGTTTAAAACAGCTGTTACACAATTTTCATTAAGCTCGTAATTGTGTAGCCTACATCACTACTTTCTTGATATAGGGTGCGCTCTAAAGGGCTTCGTAAATGTTTATATGTTGAAAAGTCTCCACTTGCTGCGCTCGTGTTAGTTTTAGGGATAAACGAAACTGTACTTGAAGAGTCTCTGCTCACTTTTATTATTTCGGTGACTTGGCCTTGTTGGATCTAGTAACGACAGAAATATCACATTTTCTTAGGAGGTTAGGATTCGAAATTATATGTTTCACAATAAATATTTATCATCATAGAGAGGTGGATTGATATCTGCACATTTGTGTCTAATTTAGAGTGCCATAAGTAGAATAACACATGAGATGTGTACAAAACTGTTTGAAATAAGCGCTGTTATGGCATTTTAAATTCATTTTTTCTGAATTTCAGTAGGATTCTATATGAACGCATGTTCTTACGTTAATTTTTGTGGCCGCTATCGTGCTTACGTACAGACTATTTCAACGACAACGAAAATAACTTTTTTGTTTTCCTAATGAAAATTCTTTGTGATTTAACCTATATACTTCGTATATTGGGTGAATAAAAATAGTGGACTGCTACCGAAAAAAATAATTCGAAATATTGACAACAAATATTTGTTATTTAATTTTTTGTTTCTATTTTCAAATTTGACATCTTGGGGGTAAGTTAAATCAAATTATTTATTTGTCTGTCTCTGTTCTATCCTCTTCCTTCAATTTATTATTTTCAGTGATTTTTTTAGGAAGAACTTGAAAAATCTTTAAATGCGCCAACGAAGGAGCGCACACACAAGCAATGTGCAATTTCCACTCACTAAAATTACAAACGCTTTTCCTCATGACTAATTCAATATCACGTCCTGTGCTGCTCAAGACGCTCTTCTCCTGGATGTCCACTTGAAACTACATTATTCCCATTCTCTTACAAATCGAGAAGATCCTCTATCTTACGCTTTTCTTCCTTCCTTACTTTAAGCACTAACTTTGATTTCCATGAAGCTATCTAGAATTAACTTTCTTACTTCCTTTAAAGTCTTCCTTACTTTTTTCATCTTTTGTTACACGAAAAAGGCGTGGTATCCTATTTACAACCCCCTCCCCTCTTCCACAGGTTACGTCTATGAAAAGAAAATATTCTCTTATGTAAAAAATTAGTAGCTGCTTAACAAGTTGTGTTTTTTCATTCAGTTGCTAAACAAAGCAACACTTAAGTAGTACAAAACTCACTAACACTCAAACAAATGTTGGATTAATATAGTTTAAAATATGTTATATAAATACATAAATATGTATAAATACTTTAATATAGTGCTCCTGTCTGTATTTATTACTATAAACATAAATTTTACAGATTTTAAATAGTCCCAACAACTGGTATTAATTTTTATTATTTTTATATCCTTTTGTTATATATATATATATATATATATATATATATATATATAATACATATTAAATCTTCAGATATAATGAATGCTACACAATTCTGCATGGTAGTAATGGCTTATTTACATTATAATGCACTTACAAAAACATTAGCTTTAATCACAGTTGGCTATTTTAGAATATTAGTTTTGAATATTTGCATTGGCAATGATATGCAAGTTAAATTAATTACGTTATGTACTATCACATGCAATTAGTAATCATTTAGTTTAATTATAATTTCTGAGGTACTTCTCAAAAGTGTGAATGAATACACAGGGTGATTGGAAAATAAATCTCAGGGTTTATGGATTTGAAATATGTTAATTTAGCACAATTGGTTTTAGTATTATAATATACAAAGCGGAAATACATCCTCCTAAAGATGATGTTTAAAATTTGAAAATTATAATATTTTGAAAATAGGTTTAGATAGAAAATTATAGTTTGTTTACTTTTCAATTTTCAAGGTTATGTAATTTTGTAAAGCCAAAATGAATTTAAGCGTCCATTCAAAATAGAAATTAGAGTAATGACGTTAGAGATTAGCGGATTAAATAATGACCCAAAAATAATCAATTGAGTAATTGTTTCATAAACTTTTAGGAATTATAACTTAAAAGGTAAAAATACATATTTCTCAACGGAATGGAAGTTCTTGTAATTCAGAATTAATCCTTGCAATTTCGTACAAATTTTGAGTAATTTTAATGTTACTCAATACTGATATAAAACACAACTTTCCACAACACAACCTCTTTATTAAGCAGCAAGAAGATGCTTCACACTAAGACGTTATCCTCGGTTGTTACATGTACACAAAGTTTATTAGTACTGAACTACAACAGACAATGTCAATGCTTCAACCAGATAGTAACTGGGAATCAATATGGCTACGCTTCCAACTCCAATGCCATCACAATAAAGATAATAATGTACAATTCGATAGAAATAAATAGTATACAATTTATCCAATGCCTTAATCAGTTTTAGAACAACAATGATATATCGCTTGGTCTAATTAATGACTGACAGAATTTGTAAACTAAACTGGCAATACCCTCAGGATACAACTCTCCCCCCCCCACACACACACACACATATATATATATATATATATATATATATATATATATATATATATATATTACAAATAAGTATTTGATGGGCGCCATCATTACCCAGCCCCATCATACAATGTAATGCAAGCAGATTCTCTAAACGTAATGACCAAAAGTAGTTTTCTTGGGCCTTGTGGGAAAAATTAAATGATATTGTTAGATGAAAGAGTATTTAGTAGGCCTACTGACGAGTAGGGTGAGTTTGTTTTACACGGGTTTTTTGAAACTCTTAATTGTGCGTAACACTATTTTCTTAAAATGAGCTGGCTCCCAACGGGCCTGAAGAAGTTTATATTTGAAGGTGTCTCCAGTTGATACTCTCGTGTCGGTGAATTGGTCCTACCGCATCTTGTAATTGTACAAATGTAACATTTTCTTCTTGGGTGACCAAGGTAAAAAATTACATTTTTTACCATAACTTCAAAATTGTATGCTATTTTTGTGGTTAGTAAGTTACTATTACATACAGAATGGTATCTGCAAATTTATATGTAATTTAGTATGTTCTGTGTTGAATAACACGAGATACGAATACAAAACTGTTTGATCGGCCACCATTTTTACATTTTTATTGAATTTTTCTACATTTCTATATGAACCCACAATAGTCCTCTATACCAAATTTCATGTTCCTATGTTAATTTTCTGTGGTCGCTATCGTGCTTACGTACAAACGACGGAAGAACGTCATGTTGGAAATAACACTTTGATTTCGTAATGCATTGAAATATAAAGAGCAGTGAAAAAATGGTAGTCAAAATTTTGTACAATCACAAATTGACCATATAGTCTACTAGGTAAATACGAAATTTATAAATACAACAAATAATATCATAGTTAAGAAATAAATCAAATGAACGCCAAATTAAACCTAGACAGAAGAGAATATCATTTACTCTTTTCTTCATTGACTCTTGACTTGGGATCTTTCGGCTGTTAATACTTTTTAGTTTTGTGTGCAAATGTGTAAATATTTTGCAATATTTTTGCACTTATATTATATTATTATTTGCTGATCGCATGCATTTTATTTGCTTGGCCCTGTGTTTCAGACTTCTACAGGATTATGCAATGGTGATGTGGTTAACGAGAATGACGATGACGTCACAGCAGGACCCAGCTTGCATGATGCATGTACTGTGAGTAGCTTGCTATTAAATACTTTACCAATTTAATGTAATATCTAGTTACATTGCACTTCGCTAGATGCTGTTAGCTTCTCATTTCATTTTATGTAAAATAAATTTTTTTCATCACTTACAGTAATATCCGAGTTATCTTTAAAAAAAATGACAAGTATAATTTTCAAATTTTATCAAAATAAGTATTAAATCGTCACAATTTTTCTCTGATTTCATTCAAATTTTGTTTTAATAATAGTCTATAGCCAGTGCATGTCCATTTCACTGTATTTGTTACATTTAACATCGTTTTTTATACCTATGTATATCCAATAGAGAAAAAATTTATGAAAGTTTTTAATCTGTTTATTTTGTTAAACTACTAAGTAATATTTAAGCATCTATGAGCGTGCCAATCTGCAAGCGTCTCAACTAGACGTTCAGTATTTGAACTCCCAAATTGCATAACTTCAGGAAGACGAGAACTCAGTGGCGGTTGCAGTCTACACGCGTCAACCGGTGAGTGAGAGTGGAACTTTAAACATAGTGCAGAGTTTGATTATTTAAAATACAGTGCAGATAATATTTAAGCATCTATGAGCGCGCCAATCTGCAAGCGTCTCAACTAGACGTTCAGTATTTGAACTCCCAAATTGCATAACTTCAGGAAGACGAGAACTCAGTGGCGGTTGCAGTCTACACGCGTCAACCGGTGAGTGAGAGTGGAACTTTAAACATAGTGCAGAGTTTGATTATTTAAAATACAGTGCAGATAATATTTAAGCATCTATGAGCGCGCCAATCTGCAAGCGTCTCAACTAGACGTTCAGTATTTGAACTCCCAAATTGCATAACTTCAGGAAGACGAGAACTCAGTGGCCGTTGCAGTCTACACGCGTCAACCAATTTTTACCTTTACCGTAAAATGGGTATTTTATACCATTACCTCAACACTTCCTAGTTAGGGAAGCAGATTATTTTACGTTTTGCAATGGATATTTTTACCTTTACCGAACCTCCGCAATTCGTTGCCATATGCAAATATTTTATGTATTGAATATTTTACATTTAAGAATAAACTCTTTTTCTTTTTTATTTAATAGTCCTCCAGTAAAAAACAATAGCTTTTAATGAATCACTAATTGAATTCCAACTATAATCCAATTTCTAATTATACAGATACTCAACATCACGAGTTAAAAGTGTAGAAACCTTTGAAAATATTTAAATTTGTCTCAAAGTTAATTGAACTTTCTAATTAATTATCTATATATCTAAATTAAAAACTTTAAACTTGATGGACGATACTAATCTTTCTCATTACTTAGCAATCGTAGTGTAAAATGAATATTTCAAACGCCAAAAATGTTTACCTCCTTATTTAGACTGACCTTCGTTTTATCGCATAATAAAAATCCTGTTTGTCACATTGAGTTCCTATCGCCGTAATTCTAGATTTTGCAACCAGAACTTCACTACCAATTTTGACTCCACGCGGTCCCACCATCCTGGGTCATCCCGTAACTTTTTGAGCATCACAAGTTTTTACTTGGCATCTTTCACACACCCGCTAGCCACTTGTTAAACCAAGAGCTTTTTATTATTATAAGGCATTTGAATTGTATTATTTTTTATTTTTTTTTATTTATTTTTTTTTTTTACAGTCTAATTGTCGTTGTATCGTCTTCTATATTTTAGAGGCCAACAAAATAAATTACACAGTGTATTTAATACGAAGATGCAAAGTGAGACGTAGCAGTACGGAGACACCTAAAAATATAATGTAAATTTTCAAAGTGACAGTGGTTTTTTTTTAAATATCTTAAGTTTTAAAACACACACCTACAATCTCCTTGGCTCAACAACCCTAAAAGCCTACAAAACAGTATGCGAGTCGGGTGATATGTGGTTGACACGTCAAATTCCCGTCATTGTTGTTCTAGTATTCTCAACCAGAGTTCGCTAGTAGCTATCCCATTACTCACGATGCTGGGTAAATATGTTACCACCTTCGGAAATTAAAACACGAATTTCTCACTCGTAAAGCGACTGCACTAACCACTAGATCAATTTAGGCTCATATTTTATGAATAAAACACTAAATTAGTTAAACACTTTTAAAATTAAATTGAGTGGGTAATGTGTTACTAGTTGACTGGTGCATTGTTTTTGATATTATGTTTTCAACTGTTAGGATTTCTTTTCTAAATATTTTTGACATCTGGGTGTAAAATCATTGTAACTTATACAAATTGTCCATTTATACATAAAACAATCACTTCCCTCCTCATGCGTTATATTATAAATATTTTCTAGAAGTACAGTACTACAATACTTCTCAAATAATTAAGTTTGAAATCGTACACTTCCAATAATACACTTCCAATTTAGTTGAAAATAGAATAAAAACTATAGAAATAACATATCATTATTGCTTTACGATATAAACACAAAAATAAACTTGTGTGTTTATAAAATAGGACTACCGGATGTGGTTCTCATGGCAGGCAATCTGCTCTCTTTGTCGCGATATTCAAGTGTTTCATTTTGGTTTCTTGACAATTTTGTTTTCACTTTTTGCACAAGGGTCTTAATCTTAAGGGCCTTCACTTTTTTTTAAGGCGAAAAGTTATCATCGCCTTATAAGAAGAAAGAAGGAAAGTCATTTAAAAAAAGACCCATAACCCTCAAATAATCCAAAAGCGTCAGGGTCTGAAGAGATCAAGCGTTAATCAAACGAGACCTAGTAGGAAAGATTACAGAGAGATATCTAACCCAAGACTTCATGAGAGGTGTAGGATCCAGCTAGGTCCTCGGGTACGCCACATCCGCATTCACTCTGAGGGAGCCCCTGAGGGTCGTGATTCTTCACATTTTACTAAATTCGATAGAGCAGGTTTTGAGATATTACGAGTTTTATAACAGCCCCTTGGCCTACCGATACCGATAACTCACGAATTGATACTTTTTTTAGAAATGGCGACCAACACTTTTTTGCATCTTAAGAGTAAAAAATTGGTCTAAATCGTTAGAGCCGATTATGAGAAAATCGTTATTTTGTGTTTTGTCTTGTAGAAGTTGCCAAAAATTCTTAGCACAAAGCCGCTTTCTTTAATTTTTATGTTTAAACTTTTGCGGGTTAGGGATATTTAATTTTGAAACCAACTTAATAAATGATGCAAAAATGTGTCACAAACAATCTCATTCAACCTAAAATCAAATTAAATCGAACCAAATTAATAGTGAGCAAAAAATGTTAGTTCAATAGTTGTTAGTCTAAAATACAAATCATAGAAGCTGTAGGCCTATTTGATAAAATATTCTAAACTATATTTTCTATTTTATACACGGATTTTTTCTATTATACAAATCTTGCTTTAAGCCAGATGGAGGTCCATTACATGAGAGTACAAGTATATAACCATCTCCCAGATATCATTAAAGCAGAAACTACCTATTTAGTATTCAGAATGAGATTAAAGGAAATGCTTTTGGGGGAAATTTATTATTCAGTTGACAGTTTTTTGAACTGTCAGCGCAGGCTGGGGCTTAGAGCAAAGAAAAAGACTGTGTAACTATTGCATCTGAAGATCTGTTAATGATTTTATAAAATCAGTAACAAATGCTTGATATAATTTTTAATTAGAACTGTGACTTTTTGTTTGAAAGAATTCTCTCCCTCTCCTTCTCCCTCTCCCTCTCCCCCTCTCTCTCTCCCTCTCTCTCCCTCTCTCTCCCCTTCTCTCTCCCTCTCTCTCCCCCTCTCTCTCTCTCTCTCTCTCTCTCTCTCTCTCTCTCTCTCTCTCTCTCTCTCTCTCTCTCTCTCTCTCTCTCTCTCTCTCTCTCTCTCTCTCTCTCTCTCTCTCTCTCTCTCTCTCTCTCTCTCTCTCTCTCTCTCTCTCTCTCTCTCTCTCTCTCTCTCTCTCTCTCTCTCTCTCTCTCTCTCCACAATTATATATGGAATTTTTCTATTTGAACTGTGAGATCGGAAGATGTTTAATAGAATTTTATGATACTAAATCATTCCAGAAAGCTATTAATGAACCTGATAACCATCTAAATAAAATTCTTATTCTAAACTTAACTTTTGTCCTACTTTCCTGGTTAAGCTTTTACCACTTAAGTTTTATTAGCTCACTCCATTGGCTCACAATTATCCCGCACCTTAATTTGATTAAATACAAAATTTTAATTATCTTCTTTTTTTTAAACTTGGTTTTCCGGAAAAAAAAAAAAAAAAAAAAAACATAGCTCTCTACAACATAGCTTGGCTGAAACTTCCTGTCTACTATTTGTAAAGTTAAAAAGCCAGATAAAATTTTCATGGTATTCTCTAGAACATTTCAAAGTCCAACCTTAGACTTGTGGTATTAATTAGGTCAAGCCCGATTTGTTCCTTCCGCTGATAGATTGTTGATCCGCTGGTTCCTTCATTTAGGGGACTAGACTTCCCAACCTGACAGGAAAGTCAGAAGATATGCCTAACGCTTTGGCGTAGTGCCTAACGCCGCTTTAGAAAGAATGTTCAGAATAAAAAATTAGCTTTGTACAGGGTTCTAGATCCTTCACACGTAATACAGGGTTCTATAAAGATTTTTGTTGCTAAGTTGCTGTTGTTTTTAGATAGGGGAAATGTATTAATATATGATTATTATTGTTGTATTTTGCTAAATTGTAGATGTCATATTGCGAGTTTTAAGTATGAAAACTGTTAACTTCAAGTGTTATGATATTTGATGATTGGTAATGTTGATATATATTGTGATGTGTTTATGCTTGTTTCAAGTTTAATTAAAATCACTTCACTCGTTTGTGATGTATATACGAGAGACGGACAGATATCAATCCAAAAACCACTTTTTTTAACTCAAGAAACCTCAAAACAGACATGTCCGTAAACTCAACATCGATATTATGTCTATCACTACGTATATGCGAGGAAATAATAAGAAAGTTATTATCAAAATTAAAATATCTGATTATGACATCGTAGAATATTTATAACGAGTCATATACACCATAGTAGTAAATTCACAGCTAGTTTTAATAAACCGTTAGTTGTTGATTGGGGTGAGTTGTTAACTAGAGTTAATAGCGACAGGACGACAGCTCCAAGGTGCAGAACATGGTTCTAATTAGGGTGATTCAAATTTACAAAGCGAGGATGTGTTTTGTAACAACTCTCTGTAACTTTGTCACTGCTTAACAATATATTGGTCCTTTATTGTTTTTCAATATTGATTGCTGTATTTGTATCCTTTACATTAAGATAGTTGTAGATGCTCGTGGTGAAATAACTGGAAACAAATGAAAAACAATTTAAGTTAAAATATTTTTAATTCATTTTTACTTGAAGAAAATTATTTTTACCTTCTCACAAATACTAATTACATGAAATTTTTGTGATCGATCAAAAATCCTGGTCGATTATTTTGCTGATATATCCATTTGATCTCCTCTGAGTTTAATACAGTTGTTTTGGAATAATGTCTTTCTATTGGTTCTTTTTCCATCTGGCGCCCGTTGTCTATGTTATACAGCCTAAACCTTTAGTACGAGTTAAATGAAATTTGCTATAAACTCTTTTTTTAATCATGTTTCAACCTTTTTACTTTTTACCTTTTTTTTTGTAACTCAAATTTTGTGAGTAGTCCCATTAAAAAAAAACAAAAAAAACACAAAATTACGATTTTATCAATTATTTTCATAATATAACAAACACAATTGAATATAATATTATCAAAATCGTTGGAACCAATTTTCCCATAGTATTTTATATGTATATATGTATAATGAGAAAATAATAATAACATTTATACTAAATTTAAATTATACCTAAATAATTGCAACCGGCAAAGTTGAAATGGGTAAAAATTGGCAAAAAACTAACCTTTAGATTTTCAAATTTTCTCCTAACAAACTTGTCCGGCGATTTAAAAAGAAGGAAAATCCAAAGGCTCTGCTATACCTCCGCCATATTGGATTCATAGCCCATAAGAATAATGTTAGACTTGAGAAGTTGTACTGATGTCAATTTTCATTTCAGAATTATCATTGGAGGATCATTTTAAAGATCACGTGAACGCGGATATAATCAATAGTCTTTGAACAAATGGAAGGGGCATTTGTAAATCGATTATCTGTTTCGTTACTTTTGTGTAAGTCAATGAATAACATTTTAGAAAAATTTTAAAAAGGAAAACACGCTGATTTTGTTATTTATTACGATAAATAATGCCCCACTGTCTAACTTAAAAAATAGAGCAGATACGATGGATTAAATGAAGTAATGTGTACAAGGATGACCTCGCGTGGCTATATAGAGAACCATCTCGCAAGCAGTACTATATTTTATAACTTTTAGCATTGATGAGCTCGTCTTTTAAAAATATTTAAAATATTACTACCGCCCTGGCGTTAGAGTCATTTTTCTAATTTTATTTCACTTCCGCAGGCTGATTATATTTTACATATAAATTGTGAAAATAAATTACTAAATCTTAGTATTTGATAGAGAAATTATTTTGTTTGAAAACACCTCTAAGTTGATTTTCCTAGTCCTGAAATAAATTATATAACTCGAGAATTTTTGGCTACACACAAAAACTACCGGACAATAGGTTACAAAAATGTGAACCTTGATATGGTTCTATAGAAAATAGCATCGAAACTTGAGCAATAGTTTGCAATGGTACATAAATGATAGATCGAAATCTACCAGAAATAAAAAATAATCCTGAATGATTTAGTCGTCCAAGACTCCGCGTAATTGTTTTGTCCTAGCGTCGATAATCTGTGACGTAATAATGAATGTGTTTTGAATGAATATCACAGTTTTGAATGTTATCTTTTCATTGATAACAGATAATATAACAGTATTTTATAATATGACATTGATAACAGTAGGCTATATTATTGATAACAGTATAATATAACACAATATCAGTATAACATTGATAACAGTATAATATAACATTAATAACAGTATTTTATAATATGACATTGATAACAGTAGGCTATATTATTGATAAGAGTACAATATAACATTAATAACAGTATAACATTGATAACAGTATAACATAACATTAATAACAGTATAACATTGATAACAATATAATATAACATTAATAACAGTATAACATTGATAACAGTATAATATAACATTGATAACATTATGATATAACATTGATAACATTATAACAGTTGGCTATATTATTGATAACCGTGTGATATAACATTGATAACATTATAACAGTTGGCTATATTATTGATAACCGTGTGATATAACATTGATAACATTATAACAGTTGGCTATATTATTGATAACCGTATAATATAACATTGATAACATTATAACAGTAGGCTATATTATTGATAACCGTATAATATAACATTAAAAACAGTATAACATTGATAACAGTATAATATAACATTGATAACAGTATATTATTGATAATCATTGCTAGTAGTAGTTGTAGTAGTAATAACCATCTTATTTTTTGTTTAATGTGTCCAGTTCCACTCACTTGATTTATAACGTAACAACCATGTTTCTACGTACTCTACGAAGAGTGGTCCACAGTTTATTATTACAGTATTAGAATGACGGTTACCAATATAAAAATTATATAACAATCGTGTCCTTGATGTTCTTTTAATGAAAACAAATGCAACTGAAAAATGCAAGCAAAATTTAGGTTAATGTGCTGTTTTAGACAAACCGATGAAAATATTGATGCAGGAACTGTCCGCAGGAAGTGTCGGAAATTGACTTCCGTTTATAGGATATTAAAGGGGAAATTAATATCCCCTGTGTACGAATATTCATGACCTTTACCTTATATACCAACTTTATTACTGTTAACTAATGGAAATAAGACAAGTCTGAAAATAAAATTTTTAAATGTCTTTGGCCGAGCAAAATGAAGTGCTCTTGTAACACAACCATTTGGTATTTCATTTGCTTGTTTGTGTGTAAGGTATTGTTACTTACTTTAAATATCTTGTACATATATATATACACATTCAGAATTTACCATAGAACTTATATTACTCTACATCATATGAAATTTTGTTAAATTACTATATGTTATTATTATTTATTATTCATCTCTAATTGCCTTTACAATCTGTATTTCCATCGTAGGTATATTTTGTTGTCTAAGCTTGTTATTGTTTTCAGTTAACTCTGCCCTTTTAATTTCTTAACCTTTGTTGATCTTGTACCTATGTAATACTCCATCCTCCATCTGATCCCCTTGTTATTTCTTTGATAAGTGTTGTTTGGTGTTTTTAGTTGGTCACATGTAAATGATCAGTACAAATTGAACTGGTAGTAATATTAAACTAAATTGTGAATATTTTTTCTTCTCTCTTAGAATTTTGTTTAAACTTTAGATGTTCATTAAAATTCTTATTTTAGTATTGTTTACTTCACTTTTCTGTTTATATATTATTATTTATCGACTTCTGTTGAAATTTAATAAATTTTAAGCAAATTCCAAAATTTTAATTTTAATCCTTAAGTTAACGAACACTCCATGATTGTTTGTGTTTTAATTATAAATGTTTATTTATTTCAAGATTTTATTGAAATACTATTATATGAATTTATTTAAATTACCAGAAGAGTTTTTACAAACTTTAATTTTTTAATTTATTGATTTCAACGCTAATACTTTTTTTTTAACATCAAGTATTGAAAATACAATAATATTTCAAGTGAAAAATATACAACCTAGATTGGGAATCGAACCCAGGACTTTTGGCTTTACACGCCACTGCTCTACCAACTGAGCTATCCTAGTCGCTTCCAAGTCTCTATTGACTTTTTTAATTTTATTGATTTTAACGTTAATACGTTTTTACCAGCAAGTTTTTTAAATTTTTTGTCCAGGATGAAGCGACACGTAAAAAAGAGTCAGCTCTACGGCAGCACACGTTCTTCCAGCTCCGTGTACACTTAAAGAAAGGCAAGGATTTGATTGCAAGAGATAAAAGTGGTAAGACATTATTTGATATTATTCACTAAAGAAAATTAAAAACACTACGCTGCAAAATTCGCTAAACAACCAAAACAACATTTCAATGCTAAGTTGTAATCCACAAAAGATATAATTTTCTATGTCTAGTGGTTTATTGATTTGTTGTGGAAATTGATTTTTTTACTGATTTTAGATTTCCACTAATATAAAGTTTAATAGATAACATGATATTATTGTTCATTATTTAATTATCAAATTGTTATATAATTTTATTCATTTATAACATTGAAGAGAACTGTTCTTGACCTACTGTTACTTATTATATGTTTTCAGCATTTTTTTTTTTTTTTTTTTAATCGGAGCACCATTTTGGGGGAGGGAGAAATTTTTTCAGGAAAATTTTTTTGCTAAATAAATTACTTGGTCACTGAATATTATGTGAGGAAGGAAGGGAGTAATACTATGAATAGGTAAATGATAAACATATCTCAATTGAATTTAATGACTTAAAAACAATGGTTTCTATAATATTTTATATATAAATGTCTATATCATATATTTTATAATGGTGACGAGTTTGAATAGACATCTATTGGGTTTGTATTGCTACTTTTGTCAAAATATATTAACAAAGTTCCAAACATTAAGAAGACTTTTGTTAAACTTTTGTCAATAAAGAATACAATATTTTTACAAATTTACATATTTCTTTAACGTATATATCAGCCTCTAATTAGGTTTCTAGTATTTCATTATTCTTCTGGTTAATTTTCATTTATATCTAATTGGACTGTATTAATTCTTGCCTAATTCTCTCTATAACTGTTATATGATCTTCTCTATCATTTTCTATACATTTTACTTTTTCGTATACTTTATAGTGTTTCCTTCCATCTTCCATATAATAGTAACCTAGGTTTGAGCTAATGTTTCAGCCTCAGTACAATGTCAGCACTAGTTAATATCCTGAGATCTAGCAACTCTTTGCTAACTCATTACATTTTATTCAAAATTTCCCTTCTATTACCTACGTAATAGTTTGTGGGAGTTTTTAATTACCTAGTCAAACTCCTCTATAAGATAGTTTATGTCAATAATAGTTGTATTCTTCTTCTATTAATATACCTTTTTACTCTGCTTTAATTTTATCATAACTCATTTTATGGAAATCGATTTTTACCTCTAAAGGTGACAGTGAAATTTCTTTTACTCCCAAGCATTTTAGAACATTTTTTAATCTTATTTTATTAAATTTTGCCAAAAATTGTAAACAAATTAAAAACTATGAATTGTTATAGTTTTATTCAGCATAAACTAAATAACAAAAAAAAAAAAAAAAAAAAAAAAAAAAAAAAAAATGCGCCAATATTTATCTTTTTTACCCTAGAATTATTTATTTTCTGAACAAAACTCTTACTTTGAGACATCACAATTTTCACAGATATTATTGAAATTCCATTATATATAAATGATCAACAATGAATAAGAAAATGTGTAATTATCACTTGAAATATTAACTCAAAACTAATAAACAGAATAATAAAATAAACACAAACTGCTTTATATATGTCTATTCAACCCAGCGAATAAATTTCTGCCACATTGTAGATCATAAGGAAGGTTGATGTTTTATTGAAAATGACAAAAAAAAAATAGAAAAATCAGATAATAATTGAGGAAGTAACAGTAACCTACTTAATTTTCTAAAAATATAAGACGCCGATATTGAACTAGGTAAGACCATCTAAAAATAATGGTTAGCAGTTTAAAGGTTAATAAAAAAAAAATAGGCAATAATTATTTTAGAGTAATATAGGATTATTTTTGAATTAGTATATGAATTAACATTTACCCCTATAAGTGTTTTTTTTTTGGAATTTTCAAATATAAACCTATTTTTTATTAGTTTATCAGTTATTACTTCCCCCCCCCTCCATTTAGATGTGAAAGTTTCACAGCAACACAACAGGAAGTTACTTTTAATCAACTGATGTTCCTTGATCATTATTTAACTGAGTTGCAGAACTTTTGGAACATTCTTTATTATATCAAAACAAATTAGTTAAGAAGTAAATATTAAAAAATTGATTTAGACTAATTGTAATAACTTAAATCTGTTAAAATAAGCCTAATGAGAATAACCTTTCAATTATTTTTTAATGCTTAGTTAAAGTATTTTGGTGTTGTTCTAAAAGGATTGACATTATACTTTGAATCCTTGAACAAAAAACTAAGTACAGTTTCATATCTATAAACCAAAGATCATATTGCTCTAGTCTTATCTATATTATTTATTAGTTTACAAAAACTTTGTATTACAAAGTTAATTTTGAACAGCAAAATTAAAATATTTTGTAGTAGTATTTTATGCCCTTTTTGTAGATGTTTTATTATTATTCTATATATAAATAATTTCAATAAATATCTTTTAATATAAAAACTAATTCCACGATGTTCAGATTTAAATCATTATTAATGTTTGTATCTTTAACATGTTACTAAGGATTCCACTGTATCATGTTGATGTAATTATTTCATCCCCCAATTGGTCTAGTCCTCGAAATTGTGTATTATTATAGCACAGTGCAAAACTCACATTTACAGGAGTGGATAAAGACACCTTGTTTATTCAGTTCAACGAAGAACCAAGAAAACTTGTTTACTTTTCATTTTATATTTAACTTTCTTCATCATGTTTGTACTTTGTTGAGAAAAGAAATTATACTAAAAAACATTGTCATATTGAAACTAGTCACTCCAATAACCAATTATGTTTATAAAGTATATTATTTGTTGTTTATCATAGCATAAACGTTAAAACTTCTTAATGATTTAAAGCAATCTAATCGTTTTGGTAGGGTTAGGCTATTATTTTGAAACTTTTTTCTTGTGTTTAAAAATAAAAAACTTCTCTGTCATCATCACCTTATATAAAAATGAAGAAAAGAACAAAAAATAAAGACCCCTAGCCTTCATATATCCTACTATTAGCATCAGGGTCGAAATAGAACAAGAGTTGGTTAAAAGAGCCGTGGCATAAACATGATTTATAAAATAAAATACCTAATTGTATCAGCATGAATGGATCTCTCACTAGACTTCAAAGTACAAATTTTAGTCATGATTTTATATAACCACAATAATAACAATTTGTGGTTGATGTCTGTAACCATTGTATTATTACCTGCATTGTCGTTAGTACTATTCAACTTTAATAATACTGTTTTTACACTTTCAATTTCATTTGAGAATATACTAATTATGTATAATGTGTTTACTGTATATCATTTGTTTTGCCTTTTATATAATATTCGAATGAGGTCTTTATAACTTGTCTTGTGAGTTGATATTTTCATTGAAGCATGGTTGTTATAGTCACTTCATAACGGCAGGACACAGTTCTTTTAATTGTTTGCGTGAAATAGATGGAATTAAGATAACTCACATGTTATTAACAACACAACATATTCTTGACTTTATATAAGGTAAATAAAATTTAACCATCAATAACCAAAATTTTTATCATATTTTAAAATAAAATATGATGAATTAGCAGTTTTAGAAAATAAGATAATTCACAAAAAAACTAAATTGCTCAGCTCTCGAAAAAAAACTTTTTCTTAAAAATTCCCAAGTTTGAAGTAGTTTCACATAAGCAAAGAAATTGTGTTATGTATTCAATGAAAGGGAAACCTGTCATAAAAATATTTACAGAAAACTAACTCTTTGGTAATACGTGAATTGTAAATAGAGACTGACGTCATGGTAAATGTTTTAGAGTGTAACTACAAAAAAGAATTCCATACATAAAATTTGTAATTATATATATATATATATATATATATGTGTGTGTGTGTGTGTGTGTGTGTGTGTGTGTGTGTGTGTGTGTGTGTGTGTGTGTGTGTGTGTGTAAATATGCTTTAATCCTTATTAAATTTTTTAAATAATATAATTTTACCTTAATATTTTAGCAATTTTCAACATACATAAACAAAATGTATACTATAGTATAATTAAAATATCAAGAGTAGAGTATGATCTTTTAAATAAGTTTTTTTTCTTAAACAAGCCATGCGTTTAGTGTATATTTAGTAACTAGTTGTTAACACTTACAAAATTTAACGAATTGTGCAGTATTGCCAACATAAAATCATATGACAAGAAGTGTTAAGAGAAACATTGACATTTAATTGTATTTGAAGTGTTTTCTGATTTCATACATCAAAAGTTGAAAAATGTAGTTTGGTAGATATACACTAAAGTAAGGATATCTGAGAATGAGGTCAATTTATTCCCATCTCCCTTCCTTCTTAAATTATTTTTCAATATTCCTGATTTCCTGGATGTAATGGAGTAGAAGAGAAATGATTTACTCTTCAGATTAAAACATTTTTACACATATTTTTTATAACATTTCATTTTTATTAATTTTCAATTGAATGTAGACAGTAAGGAAAGTATTATAACACTGTAAAATTATTATGAAATTAATCTGCTTATTAATCTTTACTATCACTGAATTTTTACTATTTAGCACCAAATTTTTGCAGAATTTGCTTCATAAAAAAAAAAAAAAAAAAAAAAAATAGATTTAAACAACACTATAGGAAATTAGAGTTGGTGTTGTGTATTTCTCTGATAACATTTGATTAATTAAATTTAGGCTTAAGAACACTTTAATGTTAGAATGTGTGACATATTTTCTTTAGTGATTATAATTACTATTCATAGACTATTACTATAATTAATGGAATGTTTTAAGAAAATATTTCAAAATGAATCCTTTCATCAATAAGCCTTCATGAGTAATTGTGTAATATATAAGTTAATGCTATGTTTACTGTCTTAGGTACAAGTGATCCATATGTAAAGTTTAAAGTAAATGGCCGCCTTCTGTACAAGTCCAAGACAATTTACAGAGATCTAAATCCTATTTGGGATGAATCATTCACACTGCCAGTCGAAGACCCATTCAATCCTATTCATATAAAGGTAAGGCTTGAGAAGAAATTCAACTAAAAGCTACATACAATTATTTATTTTTGCATAAGTAAACAAATTTGTTGTATATTTTTTAAAATATCTAGAATATTTTACTTGTACTAATTTTGTTTAAAAAGTATAAGACTTGAATTTTATCAATAGAAACATGGGAGGTAACAATCTATTCACATGGCTGAAGCAAAAAGATATGGCAGATGAGAAGTTAGTAAGTTTCTATAACTCTTGTGGAGTTGTGCATTGCAAGTACAAACTACAAGGGCAGAGAATTAACAAAGAGTATTATCTGGAGTTTCTCTACTGCCATGCTACCTGTAGAGAACTTCCGTCATCTCCTTCTTGACATCATATTCAGAGTTTCTTGACCAATAAAACCATTCATGTGGTATGTTGGTGAACCTGATCTTTCAATGTGGCTTTTTATCAGAATATTCCTGAAAAAGACAGATTTTGATGAAAAATAAGAATCTGATAGGTGCTTTAATACACTCCCTTACTAACAGGCTGTCTGCCAGCAACTGATGCTCTCTCCAAGTGGAAAAAGTTAATCTGTGTGTATGATGAAACCTTCCATCTCACCATCAGAGTTCACCTCTAGTTCTTTATTTATTACCGTAGAAGAAATTCAAGTCAGATATTTGAACAAGCCTTGTATCTTTGATCTACTGGGCTTAAATATGGTGGATTTTGTGATAATGTGTGTCATCTGTCTATGCACTGGATTGTTTGGGCAAATTTTGTTCATTTTTGGTATATATGGTCTTTTTTTGTTATCTAACAATTTTTTAAATTATAATATTTGCATAACTCACAATTTGGGCATATCTACCAAAGACCAAAATAAAACTTGTGATTTACTCAATATTTTCTGAACACTAAATTTGACTCTAAAGATTCAAACATAAATGCCGATATAAAGATTTTTTTTTTTTTTAATTCACCATGAATGCCATTATAAAAGGTTAATGATCTCAAAATAGAACAAAGATATTTATATCAAATTTTCAAGAATAATGAATCTTTGTAACACAAACTTAAAAGATTTGATAAAACTTATATATATATATATATATATATATATATATATATATATATATATATATCAGTGGCGGCTTACTCATAATGACTCTCGGACGCCCCCCCCCCAATGATAATATTATTTTAATAATGTAAATACCTATATGTATTTAATTCTTTGGAGATAAATGAATTATGAATTGCCGCTATGGATTTCACCATCATTTGTAGTGGAAGTTTTACAATATAAAATATTTGACGAATGTATTCTGGAGTTCGGACGGTGGCCAGAGCGTCCCAGTTTCATTGCATTTAGTCATATGGGGCAAGCAGCAGACAGAGCTGAGGGTGCCGTGACGTCATTTACACAGCGTGTAATGGGCTTCTGGGGCAGAGTCCGAAGATGTGCGCGCAGTTATCAGTCAGTGCAACCAATATAAAGTAGATGTTCCGCATTATTAAAAACCTTGTTTTCGATGGGCAAATTAAGTTGGCGCAACTGTTCTTTATAGTGTCTCGCCACTCACACGAGTTGTTTGTTTATGTTTTTAAGTTTAACCCTTTGTGATTGTGAATGTTAAGTGAATGATAACATGTATAAAATAAAACAGAGCCCTCCCATTGCCTTTAACCTTCGGCCGCTACTGATATATATATATATATATATATATATATATATATATATATATATATATATATGTAAAGTAACTACTGTTCGGCTATTAATAATTACAATATATTTTTTAACATTTTTGTTATTAAAAGAAAGGAGATACATTAAACTACATTGCCATATAATAGCTACCAATATTAAGACATTTTTCATAGAGTGCCAATTTCTGAACACACACTTACAAAAATGATGCTACCTAGTTAGTTAATGTCTTTCGTGGCACTACGTATACTAAAATTAGAACGAAACAGAGAAGATAATGCCACCTAAGATGACAGCCAATGATACATAGCTCTTTAAACATTGTCATCATCATCATAGTGCTGATTGGCAAGGAACCTATTCAAATGCAAGTAAAAGTACAGCCTTGGACTATTCCCTTATAGACTTGACTCAACTATGAGGGAATACTGTAATCCATTTGTTCCCAATCAATTGATATGATGCACTCTTGGGTTTGAACAACTCCTTCTCCCCCTGTAATGGCACAATGCACTCTAGTGGCCACACTTGAAAATGGTACTTACTTTACAAACACAATGATGATGATTTAAATTTTTGTTTGTAATCAGACGTGTGAAATGTTTGTGCACAGTTCACTTTTTCTTATGGAAGAAAATAAACCAAATGTTATAAAAGTGGTAGCAGAGGTATGAATACCAAGTAAACAATATGATTTAAGTAGAGAACATTTTATCTGAGATAAAACAACCCAGATAATATAAAAGGAGTGAAGTTTTGTCTAACCCAAGAAAAAGTATCTAATTTCAGTGTAAAACATTAATTTTATATACACAAGTGTATACAGAACAAGATCATATGTATTACAAATAACAGCTGGTTGCATTCCAACTATACAATAAGAAACACTTATTACATTGTAATGGAGTGCAATTTTGTTCTATTATTCTCATCTTTTTCAGCTCTTAGAAACAAATGTAGAATATTTTATTTGGAATAATGCCCGTCATTGATTATTCGAAAAACTCGTCCAATTAATTTAAAATTTGAATTTATAATTCAGTTTGTGTGTTTCACTGAGTGTTTATATTTTTAACGGAATCACTCAAAAGTATATAAGAAAGAGAAACATGATTAACAATCATTTTATTTAAGATGAGTTATTGAGTAGTGTCACAGAATGTAGTGTAGGGGATACAAATTGATAAATTCCCAAATGAACATTGTGTTCCGAGTTTAAATTTGACACCACTTTTTAAGAATTTGGGTTTTTTGTATAATTTAAAATCATATATAGAAGCTAAAATTTGTATTTATTGACCAATTTAGATAAAAACACAATACATTTTAAATTAATTTGATTACCTCTATGTTATTTTACTTTATTTTTTGTAATTGTTTTGAATCATAAAAAGATTTTAAATTTAGTGAGTGTTTTAAACTTTGTTTTTAAATGGAAGTTTCATTTCTGCAGCACAAGAAAGCACTTTAAATTTCAATGTCTCTGCCTCTTAGATTTATGATCCTAAGTTTTTTCTTTTACATGCAAGATACTTAGTGCCTTAAGAACTTATACCTTTTACTTTCTCTTATATACAAAGAATTGTGACAGTGAAAAACAAATTAATTCTAGATTATGGTAAACATATATCAGTTTTACAGTTCTCTGATTTCAAAATTTGCTTATTTACACTGATGTCCATGCACAGAAATTAATTCTTGGATTATTTTTTGATATATGGGCATATTTTATTTTTTGTCTTTACACAAAATTTAAGAGTTACCTCAAAATCAAAACTAAACATTTTGATTTTCTCAAAGTTGTCTCTTAAATAAAATGTTGATAAAATATAATCTGAAATACTGATTATTGGTCACCATGTCCCCAAAATTGCCAGTTCAAAAAAATATTGATCGAAAAATTAAAATGAATCGTTGAGTTTTCTTAAAAGTTAGAGCTCTTTAAAATCGGGTCAAGATATTTTGACCAGATTTTAGATAAATGTAATGGTTTATGACCAATATTCTAAACTACAGAAGAAATTTACTATTCATGATAAAAATTTCTTTTAATATCGTTTTCATAACGACAAGTTACTTTATCCTTAAGTGTTCCTGGGACTATTATAATTTATCCTATAGTACATACAGTATGTAAGATCTTCAAATGTCATTTTATACTATACAAATCTTATAACATATGGTAATGATGTATTGCTTGTATAGTAGTGACATATATTAGAATGTTTTAGAACTTTATTAGTTCATCTACAGGAATCCTAGTCCTATGCGATAGGTGTAGTAACTGGGAAAAAGGTGGTTTTTAGTGAGTAAGAATCTCACACTAATAGGATAATCGGATATCTCCCTTTGTCTTTCGAAAATTGTTCACCTCTCCTACGAAATTTAATAAAACAAAGAACATGAATTGATGCTCTAAGATGCAAGTCTAGAGACGACATCAATGTGATATCATTTTTATATTTAGTGGAACATCTGTCATACAATAAAAATGTGTAGACTATAGAACACTAGTTTATTAAAACGCATTAATATTTTTTAAATTTATTTTGTTTTATAATTTTTAAACAATTTTGTAATAAAATTATATTTAATGTAACAGCAGATATCTCTTGTTGAAACTCCACATTCAAAGATGGACCATCATCACCGCAAGGTCAAACAATTGTAGCTCATTTTATTATTAAAATAATTTTAAAACTTTAGCTTTATTGCTTTATTTAATCCTTTAATGTTGTAATTGTTTGTATTACTAATTTTACATACATTATTTCGCCTCATACTTTGTTTAATATTTCAATAGTTTTTGTATTTTTCATTTTGATTTAAGTTACCGGTATGTGTTTTTATTCTTAAAACAAAAATAGTTATATACTTTAAATAATAAATACTGCATATTTTGGAGGGTATTGTTGGATAAGCTATCTCTGGCCTATGACATCCTTCCAAACAAATATTCAAAAGGGTTAATTAAACATTTCCTCAAAGGGTTAAAATGAATCCTGATTGCTGTCATATTCATTTTGATTTTCAAATTTACTTGTTATCCGTAACTTTTTTCACATGTGGTTTACCATATTGGTTTTAGGTAATAAATTTTCACATTTCAACAAAATTTGATCATTAAGATAATCAACTTGTATTTAATTCAGATGATTGATCTTTTTAGACAGCACTCATGTTTCATTATCACTTTTTGGCCTATAGCTCACAAACTAGATTTTTTGACAAAATGGCATCAAATAATTTTAATTTGTTAAAGATTTGGTTTTGTATATGTGGATTTATTTAATATTATCGAATATGTTTACTCTAAACATTACTTTAAAAATTGCTATTACAGTAACTCATTCTTATTATTTTCAACTCAAAAAAACAAACATAATTTGTATTCTTATTTAGTAATGGTTGTTTTGTCCTAAATTAAAGTAATGTTTTGCGGGTGCTCTCAAATGGTTCTGTACTTTATCCACACAGAGATTAGCTAAACCATGTACTTCCCATAAATTAAACCCTGCTTACTGTTCTGATGGCAAGGAAGTCTGTGTTGTGTACAGCTAAAACTGATGGTATGATAAAAGTACAGTCTTGGTTGCAAATAAAGGAAGTACATATACATTATCTACACTCAGTTCCAAAAACATTGGTTATAAATATAAGTGCTAGCTTAACTATACTATATTTTAAATCTACTATTTTAACTGTAGTAAAAACTAATTATATACAAAAAGAATCATCAAATATTATTTTTAATCAAAATAACCTATATTTTTGTTGTATGAACTCATTATTAGACAATTTTTCTTTTTCATTATTTTTCTCCACTAATATCAGATAATCCATCTATCTGTAGTCAACTCTGAAGGTTAAACTAATGGACTGATTTTTATGAAATGTGATATACAAGTTTATTTTAAACATGTTTTTAGAAAATGGATACTTTGATTTTTAAAGTTTCGAAATACCTTACAATTTTTTTGTTTTCTGAAAACCACCTTTTGTTATTTTTCTTCAGTATGTTCTCAAACAAAATGTATTAGCTACATTGAAAATTAAGGTTCATATGTTAACAGTTTAAAACTCAAAAAGAACCTATAACCCAACCATCAGAAACACCAAACTTTCAAAATCAGACCTATTTATTTAAAAACATTAAGATACATTAAACCAATATACCAAATTACAAGTAAATGAAAACTGTGGAATAAAAGTAATGCAAAATACAAAACAACCTTGCCTGCATCAAAAAAAACTTTGTATTGTACAAAATTAAATATATAAATTTAAAAAATATTCTTTAGAAATGGTGGTAATTTTAATAAAGTTTGTTGCTTCTATCCATATGTGAGATGTGAATGATTTTTGTACCAGTATTTTGTCAACAATCCAATTTCTTTAATATCTCAATGAAATGTTTGGTAACTATTGTACTGCCATAACCCTTTCCTTTCATATAATCAACAACTAAAAGTTTTGACTTGTTTTGTTTTCAATTTAGTTGCTTGAAAATGCCTAACGGCGAAACATATGTCGCAATTAAAGCTGTTTTGTGGAATTAAATAATCATCTCATTATTTCCAGTATACCAGTATATTTATGATATGCTATTCTTAGTTATTATAGTAAAACAATGACATGCTATTTTCTGCATTCTTAATGACAGGGGAAACTTAGTAACACGAAAAAACACAATTCCATTTTTTTAAAGATTTTAACAAGATTAAAAACACTCAACATCTATATCCAACCATCTGAGTTTCATTTTCCTTGGAAACTACCGGAATTCATTAAATACACTTTGCTAACCAACCCACCATTTTCAATATATAAATATAAACAATTAATTGTTCTTTATATGTTATATAACATATTAAACATAAAACACATAGAGGCAAATATTAATTAGAATTTATCTGATCTTTATTGATATTTAAAATTTATTTTCATATGACTAACAAAATTGTAATTTGTTTACAGGTCTTTGACTATGACTGGGGTCTACAGGATGATTTCATGGGCTCAGCTTATCTGGACATGACCAAATTCGAACTTGGCAAGTAGGTCAACATGAAATCCTCTTAATCAGAGTGTTATTAACGAATGTGCTCCTAGTTTATTTTTGTATTCTTTCTTTCATTCAAGAGATTTTACACAAAATTTTAACAATTTTATGAAACAACATCTAGTGTTAAATTTAAATCAACTAAACTACTCTTTCAAATTACACTTTGGTATTTAAATCACTCTCTCCCTTCAATCTCTTCAGACATTTGTATAATAATTTTGTTCAAGATTTTCTATCTTAAACAAAGTTTTGTTTCAATCAGGCTATCTATTCTGCAGCATCCAACGCTAACAAAACATAAGATAATATGACGAACACTTCACAGATAACCTCTTTTGAAAAATGATATCAATGTCTTCAGAGAGGATTAAAACATCAGAATCATTGTAAATTGCTAAATTAAAAATGTAAATGTGCATAGCTCTACATCACTTTCTTTGTGTAATTGTAAAACAATAAACTATTTTATGACAAGAACTGACCGCTTAGAACTTAAAATCAGAACTTTTATCTCTACATCTTTTAAAAAATCTATTCAATTTGGTTTTCTTAACAATGCTTAAATTATCTATTCCTGAAAAGCTCTTACTGAAGCATATCTTTATATTTCAACCATATTTTCCTCAGTAATTCAACTTTCTTCTTCCATGTTACTTAATGAGTTACAATTTTTTTTTAAATTATTTTCCATTCCTTCATTGTTTCTAAATTCAACTACATAACACCAGTTTTAAGAATCAGAAGATACGTTGGAGCTGTTTACTATGGTAAATCATTTTCTGAGTTGTAATCACGGTATTCTATTACAATATTTGTAATAATTTGTTTAATTCTTCTATTTTTACAAAATTAAATATATTTGCAGTTATGGGTTTTTAATTTCAAATCTATGTTTATCTTCAATACTTAGCTAATTATTACTTTGTTTTTTAGCACCATCATTCTATTATGAGTTTTCTTTCAATTGAAATTTTCTCAATTTCTTTTGATTGAACAAATATATATTTGTTTATGTATTCCATGTTCAAATACACTTATTCCATTCTATGAATAAGTTTTTCTTGTAAATGTGACATCCTCAGCAGGGCTATTCCATGTATATGCATTAAATTTCCTGGAGTAGACTTATAGCGCCATATATGTGAACTTTTATTTCAATTAATTAGTATAAGGTCTTCCGTTTTCAAAGGTTCAACTTGATTAACATCAATTTTCTGATTAATTCTGTATGTATTATATGGATATATAATTCATTTCTTTTCACTTATATGGAATTAAAATTATCCCTCTTGACTTAATTTTTGCTTATCCTTTCCATTTGCAATGATACAAAATAATGTCCACTTTTTTTCACATGTTGATCCTTAAATAAACTGCATATAAATGTATAACACTTGATTTATGCCCCTTAGCCTTCTGTGGAGCAAACAGCCTAAACTAATGAACTCCAGCTAATTCTGTAAGCCAAAAACATCTTCAATTCATGTTGGTTCTTTCTCTCATGCTCAGCCTAACTCAAAATTGTGTTTCTCAAGGTCACTCAAGGGCTTTTCTTGATATAGTGTCATCTGGCTGTTGCAAGACATGCCCAATTCAAATATCACTCAACCATAAGAAGTTCAGCTTATATCTTGACATTTCCTCATCTATTTGCTCCATCTTTCCTTACTCATACATTGTCTTTATGTTTCAGAAACCAATTAAAGTGATATTTTTCATGCAACAAGTCATATCCATAATGTTCTGTTTACAACAGAGATACTTTGTGTATCACTGAAGAGGACGACCTTGTCGTTGAAACGCGTCTGATACTTAGGCGTATTTTTTATGAGAATTGTGTTCTGTGTGTTTGTTATACTGTAGAGATACTTGGGTTTAAAGTTTCAGTAATAATATAATTATTTCATGTGTGGAAGTTATTAGACCACAGTAGCCTAGTCCAGTGAAGGAGCTGCTTCCCATCTGTTGTAGACTATAGAATTTTTCTGTAGAGGTTAACTCCTTTAGCCTTTGATAATTCTTCTTTTACCTGCAAGTTAGCGGCTCCTACTTCATCCACTGAAAGATGTGTTGCATTCTTTTCTATTCTCATTACATCAAGTGACTTCTTCTGCTCCTAAGATACCATTGCTGTCTTCACCAATCTCTTTTAGTTCTTACTTGTTGGTCCACGGGAGGTATTTCATTTCCTTCCTACCACCCATAATCTAGGAGGTATTCCCCTATCCACCACCCGGGGAAAACGTATAACACTGCCAAATATTAATATTTTTCTAACTTTAGCAACAAATTATTTTATGTTCTGCTAACTGCACTGACATATATAGAATGTAGTTATACGGCATGAGTTAAATCGATTTTAAATCCCTAAAGAATAATTATTTAAATGGCAGTGTACAGAATGAGCAAATGTTTTGGAAATAAGACCAGAAGAGTGAGTTGTACATTTATGTACTTATAAAGTAGGCTACATGGGAAAAGATTCCAATTGGCATGTACACTATTTCTTTCTTTATTTTTTATTTAGATTTCTTTTTGTTATTAATGGATTTTATATATATAATTTAGTTAAAATTACATTTCTAGATTTAATTTTGTATAACAGAAAAATTATTTAACATGTGTAAACATTATCAATTTTGTTGAAATTAATAAAGCGGTAAGGAGCACTAGTAGTAATGGTATGGCACATTAGTGTATGTTTGTGAAGAGGGACATATAATTCAGACTGGCCACATGATGCCTACTGCTTGACCTCTGAATATAATCATTTACTTTTGTGAAACCATATCTCAATGTGGTTGCGTAAAAAATCAATCTGTGTCCCTGATGAAAACCACGGTCTACAATTTAGTGACCCCTATTTGTATTTCATTTATGTATTTATGTGATCAGAACCAAATTTGGTTTAATAGTTTTCATACCTCTGAATATTTTGTGAATTTCTTCATGAGCTCAACTTCAATCCAAACAAGCAGTCAACATTTATGCAGTATACAGAAAATTCCACCAATCCAAATTTGCTTGAAATGTGAAAAACAGACTAAACTATGTGCAAATATTGAAAAATATAGCAATAAATATAGTTTGTAAATTGACTGCTAAGGGGTAGCACAACACAGAAATGTTATTTAGGCAGAGACTAGGAACCATTTTGTGGACTATTTGTAACATAATTGGTTAAAATTATGTTTCCTTGGTAATCTCCTCTCTTCAATATCCCCATTTTAAGCAGAATATTTCCACAGACACATACTTAGGTTTTCCCTAAGTAGCATAAGGGAGGTGACCTCTTATAATTGCTGTATTGTGTTGTGAGTGTTTCTGTTATTTACTCATTAACCTCCAGTTGTATTTGTTATTTTTTCATTTAATATTATTTTTGATTAACTTGTAATAATTATAACAATTCACGTTGTAGATTTTTTAAATCATCAAAGTGTTTTGACTTTTTCCTAGCATAAAAAATATACCCAAATAATCTATTTAGCAAAAGAATTATAACCAATTATTATTTTTCTTTAAAAATGGAAATTAAATGTGACAGGCGAATTGGCTGTAACCAATGACCCCGTCCAAGGGTTAAACAATATTAAATTTCACAATATTTTTAAAACAAATTATTATTTTGTTAAGGTATCTAGATATATAGGCTTAAAGTCCAATATTCTACGAAAAATTGTTCACGAGATATGGTTAAAAATTTGAAAATTATTATTTATTGGTCAATTTGAATGAAATCCATGATATTGAAGTGCTTAGTTCATATTTAACATTGGTTTTACACATTAGGTTACCAAGTCGTCCAATTTTCAACTTATTTACTCAAATTGTTTACAAACCAATTTTAGTGAATTTTTTAGTCTTTAGATGTAAGAATTAAAAATTTATTTCACTTAAGAACTTCGATTCCAAATCTCTAATTTAAAAATAGAATATCAAAATTTGATATCTGATGTCAGCCACAGGTGAAGTAAAACTATAGACTAGTTTGATTGGAAATTGCAGTCTCTTTAATTGGAATGGTAATTTAGTCGATATCAGTGGTATTCTGGGGATAAATATTGTATTTCCCTTGTATTTTTCGGTCATAAGTTCGGCCCATTTGTCTTCCAATGGACGCCCTTAGAGACAAAGCGGAAACCTTCTTCACTGATGGGCAATAGAGGACTATCACACCATATACCCCCTTTGATTGTACCGGGATTCATTTTTGAGTTTAACCAGCACGCACATTCTAGACTTCCTTTTATTATATATATATATATATATATATATATATATATATATATATATATATATTGATTGATTATTATTGTTTGTTCTACCAAGCGATCCTATTGATATATATTTTGACTTCCAAAATGTTAAATACACAATTATTTTATAAAATTTGTTACATCTATAAATAAACTTTATTATAATGTCTATCTATAAATAATCAAAAACGTTTGAAATGACATTACTAATAAATACTTACAATAACTTAAATCTGCTGCACAGGATATCTGAGATAACGCTTGCACTGCGAGATCCAGGAAAAGCTGAATATCTTGGAGAGATTTTCTTGGCAGCAACATTATGGCCTCGGACTCAGGAAGACAAAGAACAGGTTAGTTTTCTCTTCAGACTTTTGGGAAATTTCATCTATTATATTATATTTTATTTGTATAACCATTTTGATGAAAATGTAATGTTAATTTGTATCACATTTTTGTATAAGTAAAAATATTAACTGAGCTGAACTGTTAGAACTTTGAACGTGGCGCGCACACAAAAAAAGTCAGCTACTTTAAGTCTCATCCATACTTCCGTCATATAAAGATATAGTTTTTTAGCTTTATCATGCTACAAAATATGAACTGTTAATACAAGTCATAACTTGCAATTTAGATATGGATGCGCAATATGGTTTCTCTTATCATGAGTTGGTATTTTTTTTTTTTTGGTGTCATATCTAAGACAAATGGCATATGGCAAGAAATGGCTTCATAAAGTATAGACAGCATTTCTATGCTACTAGTCATATCATGTTTTATTGTCTTGACATGCACGAAGATATTTCGCAGAATGACAGTCAAGTCCGGACATTGGTATGATAAATTGTTGGGAAACGAGAATAATCATTGAGCTGATGGAAATATATGTTGAAGGCATTGGTTGATATTATACTCTTTTTTAATCTTTTAACTTTAGATATCCCTTCTATGATTGTATCATATACGATACAAGTATGGTCAAAACTATAAATCTAATTGTATAATACTAGAATTTTTCTTAATTATTATTGTTTGGAATATTATTATGGCTTGTGTTATAATTACTACTGATATAAAATTAAGTGGATTTTAGCTCTAAATTAATCAAAAGTTGGGGATATCACTATTAGTTAACTTTCTGAACAGTTAGCATCATGAATAAAGTTACGAGGGTTGTCCAGTAAGTAAAGAACATTTTGATATACAAAATTACAAGAAGAGTTAATTTAACAAAATATTATTTGAGTTTTCAAAAAGCTACTTCTCTACCTAGTCTACATATAAAATTGAAACATTTTTCATAGCATGGTACCATTTTTTCTTTGCCTTCAATATACATTCCTGGCTCCAACATTTGAACCATACAGTGACAACTTCTTTCAACTCCTCATCATCTTCAAAGTAGCTGCTTCGTAAAAACTCATTCAACTTAGGTAATAGATGGAAATCACTTGGCGTAAAGTCAGGGCTGAATGGAGGATGATAAAAACAACCCAGCTAAAGTGTTAAAATAAAGCTAGAGTTGTTGCAGCTGAATGTGGAATAGTGTTATTGTGAATACAGATGATGTATTCACAATACATTCCATTCTGATGTACAACATTCCATTCTGTTTGTTCTGTATAGCACATCAGACACCGAAGTATCTGACAGTATACCTCAAAGATCTATTTTTTGCTATAAAATCAATCAATTTTGATCCCATTCCAAAACAGTCGCCATTAGTTCATCATACTAAGATTTTGAGTTTTGTTTTGCTTTTTGTGCAATTTCGATTGATACCATCCATTGATTGAAGATTTGTTTCTAGTGTTTTGTGAGAGACACTATATCACATGAATTTTAACAATATAAAAAGTTTGTCTTTATATTGATAATAAACAAGTAATGTCAAAACAGTTCACAATCGTAGTTTTTGTCCATAATCAAGGAACCCATCTTGTACACATTTTTTTGTAACCTGTTCAGAGAAATATATGTTTTAACTTGTAAAAAAACTATGACAATGCAACAAAGCTTTACAACCAACCAGATAGACAATGATAGGGTTACTTGATACTATTAATGCAATTTTTATTTTCATATAACTTTGTGTAAGATGTTATTGTTGAAGAAAAACATGAGGTGTCTCACTTTATAGATGAGTCATAAGACATGAGGCTATCCATCATTTACTCTTATATTATATTATACTTCTGGTATAAGATAATATTAGGTTTGGTTAGGGTTATTTAAGACATTCTCTCTTGCAACAACATACTTGTCAAAGCTGATCTTTATGAAATCTTATAATAACAATGCAACATTCCTTGTAGTTACATTTGAGGCTTTTACTGTATTAATACTGAACTTTTATTTTATATAACTGACTTTAAAAATATAAATGTAATAAATCATCTGTAGAATTACTTCAACTGTCTTGTATAGATTAATTTCTGCTTATAGAGGAAATCCCCCCTCTTCCGAAGCTTTCTCATAATTGCACCACTGTTTATAGAAAATAGAAGAAAGAGATTTATAGTAATAATCAATACAAGTGGAAACTTCAATCACCAGAAAGAAAACACAATTTTCCACAAGAAACATTTGTTTTGTACAATACAAGATGATGTTTCAATGACCAAGTCATCAGTCTCTCAGTTGTCTGGTTGTGTGGATGTAACAACTGATGAGGATGATCACTTAGTCATTGAAACATTGTCTCGTATTGTATTGTACAAATAAAGTGTTTATTGTGAAAAAAAAATACTCTATCATTTGACGAGAAAGAAAATATTTTTGACATTTAAAATCTTTTCTCAGATATAAACCAGTGTTTTTTTCCCCCTTTCTTGTGTTGAGTAGTAATGGATTCAGTTTTAAGTTGTGTTCACTTGCTGTAAGTGATTGCGTTATTTTTCTCATTACAGACTATAGTGTTTTTGTTCTATAGTTATCAGTTACTATTAATTATATTCTCATAATACAACCTCAGAAAGGAAATGCAGAAGTAAATAAGCTATTCAAATAACAGAAGATTTGATGATATGGAAAATGTTAATAATCTAGTTTGTTTTTTTAACGTAACACATTATTTATTTACTATTTTTGTATGCTTCCGTGTAAAGTTATTTATACATTCATAGGTTCAAAGTTAATCTTTTTTAACCATTGCTGTTAAAGTGGAAAATGGGCTTCTCTTAAAAGTAGTTGTTAATTAAACAAGACAGTTTTTACTAAAATTAAAATCTGTTGAAAATGTTATTTCTGGTATTCATATTTTATATTTAATTTTTTTTTAATTTTCTCTCGTTATATGAAAATAAGTTTTAATCAAAATTGTCGTAGAAAAGATGTTTTTTTAATTTTTTTTTTAACAAGAAAATCTGTTTTTTCTTTCTTATGTAAACAACTTCTCCAGTATGAGCACAAAAATGAATGATAAAGTGTAGCAATGTATTAATCCTCAATAGACAACTTTCCATTAGAAAGTTCTAGTACCCAGTACCAACATCATCTCTAATAAATTGTCTAATTTGTGTTATATTCTGTTTTCTTATCCTTTCCTGATGCCTAAATTCTTTGGGACCTCCCCTGAATTTCAAACTGATATCAAAATCTTGTACACATGATCATAGATATTTACATGTGGGCCCAATGGTCATAAGTGGTTTTGCCACTGTAAGCTACAAATGAATAATAAAAAATTCTTTTGAAGCATCTAAATCAGGGTTCCTTAGATATTGTAAATATAACTTTATTATTCATTTTTAAATATATTCTGTACGTGGTATCCAACTTTTGTTTCACTCAATTCACTTACAGTGAGTTCAAACTTGGCAATCCTAAGAGGTCTTAACTGGATCTATACCTTTATTTCTGTCGTCCTTGGTTAGAACCCTCTCTTTCATTTCTGGTGTCTTTTGACCAACTCTTGTTCTCCTCTGACCCTTATGCTATTAGAGTATTCTAAGGCTAGAGGTCTTTATTTGATGTTCTTTCCTTCCTTTTTTTAATAAGACGATGATGACGAAGGGGGGGGGTTCTCCTTTAAACAAAAAAGAAAAAAATTCAAGACTTATAAATTCTGTCCTGTATATTTTTCCATCTCAAATCGAAACTGAGATATTAAGTCATTTTCAAACTCTGTATTACAGATTTGTTAATAGAAAAACAGTTACAAAAAAGACTTATGTTTCAACAGAGTAACTTAAATGAAGATACTTATCCAGTAAATCACTGCCTTTTAAAAACACTCTTTTCAACAAAACATTATTTCTTCTCTGTAGTAAATGAAAAGATTTGAAGTTTAAAAAGAATGCACCGTGGCATCTAATAAAGGGATCGAAGGAACTCCTTTTGTGTTCTTTTTGCTGCTAGAAAAAGCTTTCAAGTCTTTTTATGTCCATCTAAGCTGGTGAAATCAATGAAACATGAAAGGTATATTGTATTCTATAGGTTTTTGTTCTCAATTCTAGAATATTTTATTTATTTTCTTTTACATTAAGAGGTCTCTGCATAACAGATATAAATGATGAATGGTAATAAATATTTGAGTGTTTACTTTTCTCCAATGTATTGATATATAAAGTTCCTGAAGGCAACAATTGAGATTTTCTTTGTTCATCTGTTTTGAGCCCAAAAAATTGTTTTCCCCTAAATATCATCTCTCCATCTAAAATAACTTTTCAGAAAACCACTTTTGTTCACATTAGGGTGTTTGGCTCCTTATTATGCACATTTAATATTTGATTTAATAACGGATAAATAGTATAAAAACATTCTCATACAACTATTCACAATTAAAATTTTCACCAAACAAAAGTATTTATGTCATTTTAGTTCAAAAATGTTGCCATTTTAGATTTTGTAGATTTTTAAAATAAGGTCTAAATTTCATTCACTTGTATCAAAAAAATCATCCTAATCATAACTATTATAATATGAAATTAGCTTTATATGACTAAGCCAAGGTTCGTTTTCATTTTATGGAAATTATTCCTCAATGGATAATTTTATATTATTTGTAATTTTGCACCAAGCTTCTCACCATAAATCTTCACATTTCACCAAAAATTAAATAAAACGTAGAGCTGATTTTTATAAATTAGTTTGTGTTTTATAACAGAGCTATGGTCAAATGTTATAACAGCCGAATTTTTTGTTTATACCACTAACTCAAATACTAGCATTTTTTAGAGATGGTGATCAGTATGCTTTGTTTGTGTATTTAAAGGCTTCACTTCCGCAAAGTTTAAGCAAGACCGTTATAGCCGATTTTCAATAAATTGAAGTTTTGTTTTTTTGTCTTATGACCGGTGGTAACCTCAAATTTTTAGATATTGAAAAAAAAGAAAAATTCCAAAATACGACCACATACCAAATTTGATCAAAATCATTTGTACTGTAGATCACAGATTACAGATCACAGACCCCAACTGAGATAATTTCAAAAACCGCTTTTTAAACACAGGGGTCTACAATATTCAGAGATCCACAAAAAACTTGTCGATTTATTGACCTATCATATAGCTTTCCCCCTACCAAGTAAATAAAATGAAAATCACTAAAAACTTAATCTCTCAAAATCAACTCTACTAATGTCAATGAAATTTTAGTGAAATATGAAGATTAATAATTTTGAACCAGTGTACTAAGATGGCATGTAAATGAAAATTAGTGTTCATGAGTAAACCAAACCACCTTAGCTCCTATCAAATATAAGACACACCAGCTTCGATGTAGTTACACTTCAAATTTTGGGCTTGGATTTAATCAATTTGGGCTTTCGGAAATTCAGTTAATTGAACCTGCAGTTTATAATTCCAATATTACTAAATAATGTTTTACGAGTTTATTACATTAAACAAATTGTTAAAGACAATAAAGAGGGTATTACAAAAAAAGTCCTAATTATTTTATTAACACCAAAATAAAAATATATTTGCAATTCATGCAAAAGAATTAAAAAAGCACAATACTTTTGAATACCATATAAAAAACACAGGGAAAGGAAAAGATTGGGGTACAGTGTACTATGAATAGGGCAGCTTAGCACTCTACAATTTAACTACCTATTGTTAACGTTTCTAGTAGTGTGCCTTGTTAAGATTTGAAATTAAGTTTTTGAACATCAAATTTTAACATTAGACAGGATGTATATAACATCAGAAATTCCTTGCATCAATTTGGTTCACAGAAATGATTTAATTTAGTTATATTTTTGCATGGATAAATAAGGACTTGTCACTAAACTAAAGAAATTAATTCCTTGAAAAAATAATGATTTTGCTGAATAATTTCTGTTGAGACAGTTTTACCAAATCTTGAACCCAAAAGGTTGAGCCTGGTGTGTATGCAATTTATCTATCGTAAATTCTGTGAACCACTGTTACAACTAACTTGCTCATAGAGTTTAATTTCCAGTTCTAAAGAAAAATTTTATTTGTTAAAGTTCTATTTTTTTAAAAGATTATTTGGCTATATTTAGGTTAGGAAAACTCAAAACACTTTTAAATGTTCAAAATTTAAAGGAAGTATATAACAGGTAAATTTTCGTATGTTACTCAGTAAAAACCAGTGTGTCTGCGGAATATTCCGCTTAGAATATTTGGGAAATATTGCAAAGAACTTAGAGCAAAGAAAACGCAATTTTGACCAATCAGGTTAAAACTAGATTCAAAAAATGGTTCCCTAGTCTTCGCCTACATACACTTTCTGTGTTGTGCTACCTCCTAACAGCCTATTTGTTCCTATGCTTTTTAGAACATGCACCAGCAAAATATTCAATATATCATGTTGCCAGTAAATTGTGGGTAATCCATAGAATCTGGGTGAAAGGATTAAGACTTTAAATTCATTATAATACTGATGATTTATAGAGACACTATTGATACAATTCAAAAAAACAGAACCATATTAAAACTGAATTGAAATATTTTGTAATAATTAAGTAACATTTTAGATTTGCATATGTTCTTAAATAGTGCACTAATATCGTTGGAAACTTCTTTTATTAAAAGAGAAAAATAATTCAAATATTCTGAAGATATTGTCTAAAATTTGTTTATGAAGAATTAAAATGAAATATGTAAACAAAAAGTGATATTAAAAAGTTCTGTTTCAGTATTTTATGAACTCGTGAGAGTTTTAATTTTTTAAATACCAACTGCTTAACACTCCCTATGCACTTTTAATAGGAGCAGATAGATTGTAGAACTGAAAAAGGAATGTAGATAAAATAACCTTATTCCATAATTGAATTCAGGTATATCAAAGGTTTATATTAAACTTTAATATTTAAACTGCATAAACAGAGACACAATAAAAAGTCTTTTTAACACTTAATTCAATAGTGCTTTTGTTATTTTAAACTGTATTTTGGTGTAAAAATGTCTACAAAAGTTCTTATTTTACCATCATATTCTTTGTAGTTTGAAAGTAACAGACAGATAGCAGCAGAAGTATTAAGAGGATTAAATTTAACTGACTCATTTACTTGTGTATTGTAGAGTTTCTAAAGCTATAAATATGTTATCTCCTTATTGCTTTTAGTAGAGTATTAATAAAGAAGTCGGCTCAATTTGTCCATTTTATTCTAATAAATATACATTCTAACTAACTTTGACTTGTGTAGAATTTTCAGCTATTGGGAAAAAAAATTGTACATAGTATTATTTTCTAATCCCAGCTAGAAATTAATAAAGGGGATAATTAAGTGGAAATAGTGGTTCTTCCAATATAACCATGTTATGAAGACAATACTGTATGTTAAATTTGAATGAAATCTTACTATTATGAGTACCTTTACAATTTGGTCTAATCGGTAGGTAATATTGCTAACATTTCGTTTTTTAGCATTGGCTTTTTTTCCAAACGATTTTAATTAAATTTTGTATATTTTGGCGATATATAAAAAGTTTTTTCTATTTTTCAGAAAATCAAAATTTGGGGTAGCTGCCAAAAAAATATACAAAATTACGATTTTCTCAAAATCGGCTATAACGATTTTAATAAATTTTTTTCTAAACTAGCATCTAAGTGCTCAAACAAAATGTATTGGTCGCTATATCTTTGAAAATTCTTGTTCGTCAGTTATTAGCAAAGTTGAGTAATTTCTCAAAATTTCTGAGTGATTTCATTCAAATTTAAATAAATTAATAACACAAACCTGTGTCTAAAGTTCCAAATAATATAAAATTACCATTAAGAAGAATTTCTCAAATACAAAACACACTACCGTCACTTAAACATGATTTCGTAGATAGACTAAAACTTGAACACAAGATCTCACAAAAATGACGTTTACTTAATCAAACACGTTTCAACGACAAAGTCGCCATCCTCAATGATACATGAGCTACAATAACTGAACTATAACTTTGTCGTTGAAAAACGATTGATTAAGTAAATGTAATTTTTGTGAGATCTTGTGTTCGAGTTTTAGTCTATCTAATAGTATCTCAAAAGTCAAACTCAATATATATTTATGATTTCATAATTTATTCATAAGAGAAGTTTATGACGCAACTGAAGTAAGTTTAGACCTTTTTTAAATATATAAATATTGTTTTAAATTATTTAGAAAATTTAAGAACGTGTCATGGTTGATTTTCAGTTAAATCAAAAAAGTACCGAGCTGATATTTTTGTCAATAGATAGTTTTGTTTGTTTAATATTTCAATTGTGAATTCTGAGAAAACTTATTCAAAGTTTGTTCAATTAGGTATTTAAAAAAATATAACATGATGTTGTTCAATTAATGACATCGGGAGGTGGGATTGAAAATTATGGGATGGTAGTGATTACTATTATCTCATAAATGGTTGGTCCATTTGATCGCTACATTTTAGTTTGATTTTCGGTATATACCTAATACAATGATTAGCTTTTCGTCAAAATTATCTCTGAGTAGGACAGTTAAAATAGTCATAGGCTCAAAGTGGTTTTAACATTTTACTAATATTCTATTTTTATGAAAAACGTATAACTATTATGTAAATTATTCAGCAGCACTGAATTTGATTTTGGTATAGGTTTCTACATATTAAAAATAACAAAATGAATGGCGAAAAAATGGAATTATAAAAGTTGTCTTATGATCGAATCAACTTCTGTTAATAATCCATTTTAACAGCTTATAAGTTATATACAGTTTATATACATAGGTTATCCTTACATCAAAATATGTAAAAACGTCCCTACAAATATATGCCAGCTCTGTTTGTATATCTTATTTTAAAACATTATAACCTCAGATTCTAAATATTTCAATACTGCGCTAATTAGTCACAGTTTCGGAGCTAAACAGGTGACTTCGATACTTACTGCAGTTTAGATATTAGTCTGTATGACCTAAGAACTAGTGATGTGCGAGTTCGAATTAAAATACTCGGTGATTCCGAGTATCAAAATCCTCGAAAGAGTCCGCATATTAAAATCCTCGGTTTCGTATTAAAATACTCGGACAAAATCCTCGTAACTAGGAACAAGGAGGAGGTAATGTGCGAGACAGCGAGTATCCTCGGACAACGATATTCGTTAGTGTTGTGTCAATTCCAAACAAAATACTCGGTGTTTCTACTTTGGTTACATTAGTTTCTAAGCTGATTTTTCACTACACATTAATTAAACATTACGATTTTGAGTTATAATGATTTAGATTCGGTAACAAGTTCAATTTAAAATAACAATAGTATTCATTTATTTCCACATTAACAAAAAATAATTAAATTATTATTTAATTGTTATTACTTATATTTAAATAAATATTTATAGGTTACCATCTTTATAAAAAAATATAGTAAATTAACTTATTTTAAATAATAACTAAATTATTAATGTTGGTAATAATTGTACTTACGTTTAATTACTGAATTTGTGTCGAGGCAGGATAACATTTAATTACGTATTACAAGTGTCAATCGCATATTGTTTAAAAAAATAAATTCTTGGTGGATCAGTCTAACAGATAGAAATAAAACACACACACACATAATGGGCATAATCATTCTGCGCAGATACTCGATGTCGAACTAATAATACGAGTATTGAAATCATTCGAAGCCGAGTATCAACATCGCTACTAAGAACTGACAATACGGTCAGTGGGCATCTGGAACCCCACATCGTCGCCTAGGCATAGTGGGGGAAGGAGCGAAACGACGTAGAGTTTAGAGAACCTCATGATGTTCTGATCGCCCAGAGAGAGGTGAGTTTTACCGGGAGTCGTGGGTTTCAGCGTAATATATTGGAGCATTTATTGTGTAATTTTTGGGCATATTTAGAATTCAGGTGACAGGTCGAGTGTGGTATTCTGCACGTGCGTGATGCAGGTTTAAGCGACGTTTTGAACTGTTGATAAATGTTTTTATAGTAACTAAATATAGCTCAGTAGTAATAGTTTCGTTCTATAAAATAAGCCCACAGTAAAGATGGCTGGATTATGGTGTAGTAGTTGGGCAATGGAAAACGATACGAGCATAAGTGCAGGTTCGGCTTTCAATCAAAAGAGGAATAACGATGCAGCACGCAGCCAAGTAGACTAATTAACGATGCTGAATGTAGCCAAGTAGACTAATTAAAGCTTCATGCTTATTAACAAAGCTTTTTGGCGAATTCCAGTAAAGCATGTTAGGGCGAGAACAAAAAAAATTAGACCAATTGAGTTTTTTGATAACTATCATATACCGCCTACTCACACCTTTTAACTAAAAAAGGGGGGGAATAATTCCCATAAATATTGTTACAACAGTAAAACACCTGTTATTTCTTATTAGTATTGAATGAATAGTCGGAGGGGTGGATCGATTACAAAGCATAACAATAAACATTTCACGTTGTTTCGTCATTAAAAGGACAAAATATCTTGGCTATTGAAATTTTTTATAATTTCATAGTTTTGGAGATATTCAACATTAAAAATGTTCAACGGACCCGATTTTGAAATGTTCAACATGAAGTCTTGTTGTTTGGTGCAGTGATGAAAAACGTTAAAAAAAATACGTTTACAAAATCTACCACCAATGTATTCTGTAGTTTTATAAAAAAAACACTTTCGAACGCATGTTTCGAGGACTTTATTACTAATTTTTATCTACACTCAACACATTTCTCTGTGTATTTCAAGGGTAACGTTTATTCAACTTTTGATACAACCAAAACACAAACATTAATAAATCATTTACCCCTGCATTATATTGTCGGGCAATCCTCTACACTACGGTGTACCACAGTATTACCTATAGGCGCCTCGTTATGTAACTGTGTGAATTTCTTTGTACAGTAATCTTGCTTTAAGTTTGTAATACTTTAGTTCTATTTCTTCATCCATATTAAAAGAATATGATTTGTAATAATTTTTTTTAACTTTGACTCCGATTTTGTAAAATAATTGTAATGTGTTGAATCATACACGTCTTTTTTATGACCGTTCGTCTGCGTTTCATTTTCAAAAACTATTAAAACAATTGCAGTGAAACTTGACATGTACATCCCTATAGCCTAAGCATAAATGAGTGCAAAACTGAAAAATCCTTCAGGCAGTTTCAAAATGGATGCAAATAACTTTTTTACTCATAGATTATTCCATGCCAATTGACATTCTACATCCAAAATGTTAGGACAATAAATATTAGCATTATCAGTAAAAGATAAATAAAACACAATATCTTATTTTGTAACATCCACTTTTTATTAGCGTGAAGGCGAAACCATTGGTCGGCTAGACTAATAAAAAGTGGATGTTACAAAATAAGATATTATCTTTAAACATGGAATTCCACCAAGAACCTTCGGTCTCATCAGTAAAGAACGGAATTTTAATCTTATAACAAAAGAGACCAAATTAAGTTCAACCACGCTAAGTTTCTTATTGGATTTTGATTTAACTCAGATTTGTCTTGTAAGCTTCAAAAGCCATTGAGAGGAGGAACATTTGTAATAAATGAGGGAATATAAAAATAAATATTATATTTTCGTTTGAATAGTTTTTCAGAAGAACAACGTTGTAAAATTTCAGATTGTCTTACAAAAATTATATTTAGAAAGATTTAGTAAATCCTTAGATATAGCTAACGGTTTTTAATATTACAGTAGTACTTGTTGAAAAAAAAAATTCAAAATATTCTTTTTTAATTGAACTTTTTAAAGATGTAAATGGAAAGTCCATATTTTTGTTGTATATCCACTTTATTTTTTTTCAAAATATTTGAAGACTTTTATAACAGGTTCATTAAATATTGAATTACTACAAACATTTAAAATGTTCCTTGAGTAAAGATAAAATATTTAAGAATAAACAAATTTCATAAAAAACCAGTTTACTTGTTTGAGTAGGAGTTTAATACACAGACGACAGACAAGAGACTTCAATTCAACCCCCCCCCACCACGGGAACTGTATATACTGACCGAAAATTCATCTGGTAGGCCTAATCTCCTTCATGACCTGGGCACCACAGAATTATCATTATTATTTTTACGTATATGTCAAAAAAATAAACGGACAATAATACTTATAAAATTAAATTATTTACTGTGAAATATTACAACTAACTGCGAATTTATTATTTGTGCATAATATTTTACATTGTTTTTTTTTTTGAAACTTTATCATTGTGTTAATGATATTATCAGTTAAAAGTATATTTTCTGAATTGATTAAAAAATTCTACTTGGCTTAAAATTGCATGATTTAAAGAGAAAATGAATGACTCATAATGCAATTCCTTTTTGATTTGCTTCAATATCATTACTGAACTTTTGTTATCACGCACTTTCAATTCTTTCTGTACCTCTAAAAGAACTACAATTTACTTGTTGCCCTGACTTATCTTTGTGAGACAACTTTGTCGGCGCTTGATTATATTAAAAATAAATATAGAAATAAAATGAATGTGGAATTAGATTTGAGGCTCAAAATATACTTTTTGAACCCTGAATTCAAAGTTTGACTTTATAAATTCAACACTAGTCGAATTGGTAAAGCCAATGCAATAATTTTTATTATAGTTGGATAAGTTATATTTCTAGAAGGTCAATCAAAGATTGGAACTGCCGCTATATTGGATTGTTTTCGTTGCGGTTTGAGCGGAAAAGTACGTTCAACGAATATTCTTTGACCCCATTTAAACATCCCCTTACAAAAAAAGTTCCCTTGTAGTCCTGATAATTTTGTAAATAAATTCAAGAAGAGGACGAAATCAAAATCAAACCTAGGGAATCGCTTAGATACAGCTGTTTTAAAAAGTCCCACGTGAAGAGAGTTAGAAATAAAAAAGTCGCCAAACAAAAACTGAACAAATTCAAGACTGTGTAAAATCAAAATACCATACTTTATTTCTTCTATAACTTTTTTATTTATATTATCCGAAATTTTTTGCAAAAATCTTTCAATCTTGCCAATCTCTAAGACGAAAAAGCTTTTCTAGAAATCTGCATGCAATTTTTGTCTTATACATCCATGAAAATTACGTTTAACATTATTAGCATGCATAAAACCAACATTTTCATTTCTCAGTAAGAAACCTTTGGTAAGTCGGAAAAAAGAGTTTTTCAAGAGATAAAAAAATGTTTATTCTGAGTCAAAATGCATGTATGAATTTTCCCACATTAAAAAAAATAAAACTTTCTTCAAATCCTTTTTCACCCGTCGTGTTATAAAGTTTGTATAGTGTTGTATTTTCATTTCACACCTTCCTGAATTTTACAATAATTTTTCACAACTTTTGAATTTCCCTCCTCTAATTTTTGATTTTTTTTTCAAATGGTTATATCTCGGAAAATATATGTTTTTTCTCGAAAAACGACGGAGTAAAATTTCATATTTTTAACCAAACTATTAAAAATTGGTTTAAACATTTTCAGGTTGTTTAACTCTTTGATATGTACCCACTCTTAGGATTTTTATTAAATTTATTGAAAAGATGCAAACATTTTGACTCTTGTACCGTACCTGAGATTAAAACGTAATAAAGCTAATATTATAAATGACTAAATTGTTCATTTGTCTTTTAAGTGGTTTATCTTACGAGTTTTTATGTTACGTAATAATCAATATACATCGTTAAATCCAAACCCTCTTACACTTCCAGGAAATACTTCAACCTTTGTTTACAAACAAAAGTAGAACGACCTTGTGAACTGTTGGACGCATGCGCAAAGCTCTGGTGATTGTATACCCGGCGCGTCTTCTACGACCAGTGTTACATTGATCGTGTCGCTGTTAGGATGTGTGCGTGACAGTGTTAACAAAATGCAGCAAGGTGGCAATGAATTAGTGACTCGCGTCAAAACGAGGTTAGCTCGTCTAGGCCGATCAACAACAACAACTGATGACGATGATTCTTCTACAAGAAATTCTTCCAAACATCTCTTTCGACATATTCTACAGAAGAGCAACACAATGGCTCTTGAGAGTAATGAGTCGGATACCGAATCTTATTCTAGACTGTCAGCGGATGAAGAGGACAGTGATAGTGAACCGAAAAATAAAAGGCATCCGCCTCCACAGAGAGCGTCTACTTTATCTGAATGTCCTCCTGCACCACCGTTACCTCCGAAATCAGAGGATTCTCAAGGATGCCATACTCCTCCGGAATTATTTCAGAATGTGCCCTTAGAAGGATTATTAGAAAAACTAGGACATCGTTTGAAAGAACGGAGTGATAAAGTGCATAAGGTAAGAAGAGGATAGTTAACGTTTTTAATTAGTGCACATAGAATTATGTTTTTCATCTCTCATTTTCTACAAGATCCACATAAAAAAAGTGAGATATAGAATAAATATTGTGTTTTCCCCGACATGTTCATTATTTTTTGACACTTTGAAGTTATAGAGTTTTGTTTTTTTTAAGTACTTCATCAGCGTTTATTTCTCAGAGACGGTTAAACCGATTTTATTCAAAATTAGTATTTAAGGATTGGTGGACTCTTAAAATTATGTATTTGGTACATAAAAAATTAATTATCGTAACGTTATTCAATAATTGTTGTCTGCTTTAAAATCAAAAAAAAAAAAATTTTTTTAAACAGGTTCAAAACGTAATGGTGCTATTTTTTAACCTTAGTTGAAAATAAATTTTCACAAAAGAAAATTGCTTTTCTGAAGTAATTGGCAAATATTGAATATGACCCTTAATCTCAGTGCAGTTATTAAAACTTTACATTAAAACAAATTATTTCGAGAAAAACTAGATGCACATTTTTGAACCCATGACGTAATTTACATTATCAGTATTTTTTTGATTTGTTAAGATGACGGATTTGTTAAAATGATAAGCTGTTTTGTTAAAAGAAACGAGAGAGAGAAAATCCAAATCTCTCTTTTAAGTTGAAAAAATTTATCCGATAGACCACGGAGAAATCTTAACCAACACACGTTTCTATTCAAACAAAGAGATCAGGGTTCAAATCTTGGACTATATTCAATAGTTATCGAATTTCATTCCTTGCGTGGGATTGGCTAGATTCATATTAGATTGAGAAATACGTTTTATCATGAAATGTATTTATGCAAATAAATGATAGCTTCATCGATCTGTCTTGAGAGTTACTGGAAGAGAAGGATGAATGGCGATAAGATTAATGATAAGACATGGATTAAAAGAGAGAGTTTCTTCTCTATTTGATTGATGACTTTAAAAAAGTACGGAATAAACAATAAACTTTCCTTACAACTGTAAATCACGCAAAGTATATAATGCAATACAGGGTGTTCAAGAAAAGTATTAAATATTTAAATTTGATCAACTGTAGTGAGTTACACTTTAATAACCAAATGAAATAAAACAAAACTCTCCACTCGCAAAAATCACTTCATTTGTGGAAGTCAGTTGGATTTGTGTCATTGTGTGCACGTAACAGCTGAGGAAGATGATGTATTTGTGTTGCACAAAGAAAGTGATTTTTTAGGAATGTTGTGTTTTAATTCATTGGTTTATATAGATTTTATTTAAAAACACCAACTTATACTTATGAATCTTGAGTATCTGAATCTATAAATGTTTCGTCTCTAAGGACAGGAAATAATTTTATTTTAACCAATGACACTACTTTCAATGGTGTTTTCTAATATATTTTTAATTATTCGCTATACGATGTATAGGGTAAGTTTCTACCTCCAAGTTTTGACCAATCTTCATGTTCCATAGCCTCAGGAAACCGTTAAAGTTATTTTCGACGTACCGTGCATGCGTCGTCGTTGTCGTCCGTACGTAAACACGACAGCGAGTACGAAATAAAGATAGAAACAAGAAATGTTAGGTTAGGTATACCAATGTTAGGTAATGCCGGGTATACAATCACCAGAGCTTTGCGCATGCGTCTCACAGTTCACAGGGTCGTTCTACTTTTGTTTGTAAACAAAGGTTGAAGTATTTCCTGGAAGTGTAAGAGGGTTTGGATTTAAAGATGTATATTGATTATTACGTAACATAAAAACTCGTAATATAGTGTGCTCATTTTAAAACCAAATTGAAAATGGTAAAATAACTGTTATTTTAATCAGTTTTTGTTCTTATCTCGTGTGTTATTCAATTTATAACACTAAATTAGATAGAAATTTCAATTCTACATTTAATGGTACCAACACTACCTCTCTACAACGACAAATAGAGAAGTTATTGTAAAAAATGTAAATTCTAACCTCACAGGAAAATGTCATGTATAACTACGAGAATGTAGTGAGTGGACACTCCTTCACGTAGGCCTATTATCTACAGCTTTGGGGCACGTCACGAAGCGAACGGTTTTAACAAGACTCCACTACCTCTTAATTTTTAGGGAACTGAACATAATTTATTTACTAGTTTGTATAGAAGTTAAGACAAATTTGTAATCAAAAAAATAATCACACAATAATCTTTAATGCCTTTCTATATCTAGTTCTGCCGGAAGTAACAATGTGGGAAGTGAACAAATCCAAGGACATAAAAATAACGATTTTCCTTGTTTGTGTATAATTAAAAACTCGGTGTTTCCATGAGTATTGTAACCCGAAATATGGTTTATTACTCATTTTCAAGTTGTATTTCTTTTCTCTACTTGGAAAACTAAAATAAACCAAACTCCGTGAACATTGCATGACAAGCATTATAGAGTTTTCAGTCACGGAACATGTTATTAGCACATCGAAATTTCCCAACGACGTTGTATGCTCTATCAACACAGTTTATGTTTGAGCCCGTGAAGTAGAGGGCTAACTCTCATTTATGATACTTGTATACTACTATAGAAAACAATTTAATGTTGTTTTCAGAGTAGCCTACATTTCGGTTAATTAATCAAAAATAATTTGGTCGTAATCTCGTTTATTTTCATAGTTCACTATAAATTCAACATTCATTTTTCCGAAAACAACAATGAAATTTTCTTACAAATTTTAAGGTTATGATCAAACGTAAAATAACATTAATTTCGCAAAACAGAAAAAAATAAGAAAAATAAACCTTCTGAAGAAACAATTTCAAAAAATACATACGAGCAGAGGAACTTTACTAAATAAAATATTGTTTTGGCAAATGCTGTGTTACAATGAGAGTTGAGGTAGGACACAAAATAAAGCTCTATGATTCCGTGTTTGTGAATTATTGGCAACTCCAGTGGCAGCCCATTATTGTCGTAATAATATCTGTGTTTTATCTGAACTGTACAATACACTACATCAAACTAAGCGAAATTATTTTGTTTTATCTATCCACAAGTAGGATGTTTAATGACTTTAATGTTGGTATTAATATTACTAATCATAGTAAAATAACATAAGCTATTATTGGTTCATGTGAATAAATGGTGAAAAAAGATTGTCGCTTTCTCTCTCATCCGTAATCAAAACCAAATAAAATCACCAAAAATATAAGTTCGGTAGGTGTCAGTTAAAAGAATAATAATAATAATATTGGTTTTTTGAAAAAAATATTTATACATTTAATTAAGGAGCTAAATTTGTTTCCCTTATCACACCATAAACAAGTTCTCAACATAAACTGTATTTCATTAAAATATAAATTTAATGACAAGTTCAAGGTTTTTTACCAATTATTCCTAAATCGAAAGTCTTTTTACTTGTAATTTTTCACGCTGGTTTGGGTCATTAATTTTGAGATTTTGTTAAATTTTAAAAAGATATTGGGAAAGCCTATTTTGAAAATAGACAGCCCAATAGCTGATTTTATGGATTTTATGGATTAAACCAGATTTTTATAAAATTGAAAATTTGATTTTAACGAAATTTAATCAAAATCGTTAAAGCAGATTTTTATAAAATTGAAAATTTGATTTTAACGAAATTTAATCAAAATCGTTAAAGCAGATTTTTATAAAATTGAAAATTTGATTTTAACGAAATTTAATCAAAATCGTTAAAGCAGATTTTTATAAAATTGAATATTTGATTTTAACGAAATTTAATCAAAATCGTTAAATCAGATTTTTATAAAATTGAAAATTTGATTTTAACAAAATTTAATCAAAATCGTTAAACCAGATTTTTATAAAATTGAAAATTTGATTTTAACGAAATTTAATCAAAATCGTTAAATCAGATTTTTATAAAATTGAAAATTTGATTTTAACAAAATTTAATTAAAATCGTTAAAGCAGATTTTTATAAAATTGAAAATTTGATTTTAACGAAATTTAATCAAAATCGTTAAAGCAGATTTTTATAAAATTGAAAATTTGATTTTAACAAAATTTTATCAAAATCGTTAAAGCAGATTTTTATAAAATTGAAAATTTGATTTTAACGAAATTTAATCAAAATCGTTAAAGCAGATTTTTATAAAATTGAAAATTTGATTTTAACGAAATTTAATCAAAATCGTTAAAGCAGATTTTTATAAAATTGAAAATTTGATTTTAACAAAATTTGATCAAAATCGTTAAAGTAGATTTTCATAACATTGAATTTTTTTTGAAAGTTTTTTTATGACGCCCCAAAAGTTTCAGTCGGGATTTTAAAATGTACTGATAGGTTTTTTTTTAACAAATTTCTTTAAAGATTCTTTCATTTTATTAAATTGAAAAACACTAGGTAGGAGAATTAGAGGAAGACATTGAAAATTTTTTGGCGATATATAGGAGATGAGATGAAGAAGGATGTGTGAAGGGAAGGTGTGAATGAGCCTAATTTTAAAAAGTTTAAAATACACAACTGGTTGTAACGCCAACAAAATAATAAAAATAATTCTTTTTTATGGTGAAATCCTAGGCAGATTCAGTTATAGGATTAAAGTTAATTCGATCTGGGCCTCATTTCTGATTGAATTACAATGTTTGGGTTCAAATTTTAAGGTTATAATCTCATTTAAAATAAAAGGTAATTTCGTGAAACAGAATTGAACGTTACGAAAATGAAAGTAATTAAATATGGAAGAAACAATTTCATTGACAAAGAACATAAAGAGAAATATGGCTTTTGTAAACGTTGTGCTACAGAGAGAGTTGAGGTAGGAAATAAAATACAACTTTATGATTCCGTGTGAGAGTTATCGGTGTCACCTGTGACTGCCCCATTACTTTCCTTTCCACGAAATACGTGTTTTATCTGAATTGTAGAACAAATAACCAGATTTACTGCTTTATCCATCAAATTTCTTAAATAAAACATATCCACAAAGCAAATTGTTTGATTTTTAGGTTATATTGTAATTGTTATTTTTAATATAGTTAATTACCTTAGAGGTTGTCCTCAGTCCGTATTATAGTTATGGCTACAGCGCTGTTTCACCGAACACTGTCGGCTTTGTCAGGCCCGCATTAACACATAAACACGTAACACAACATAACTCTAACACATATAAAATCGGAGTATGACTCGTCGTACATAAATAATAAAATTGTTTGTGGCCACATTATATGGTCTTACTTGTCCAGCTGCAGGTATGGTACTGGATCTAAGAAATGTAGACATGTTTGCTATGTTTATTTAATTTTAATTTTAATTTCATTTCAACTCAACTAAACTGTTACAAGAAATACTAATAATTGGAATTTTACAAGTTGATAACGATACTTTTATCATAAAAGAATTTATGTTTTAACTTATTATCGCATTGAAAATATATCTATTAACCTTTAATTATAGTAAAATTTTAACTTCAGACTATAAAAAGTTGTATAGTCATAGTGCACTATTATCATAGTGCACTAACTATGATAATAACACATTTTTTGAGTGTATCAAAAACATCAATGCTTCTCTAGCGAATACACGTTTTCTTCCAGTTTTCAACTAAAGTTCTGGTTTTTAAAATCGTTTGTCATGTTCGTTCAACAGAAAATGTATTAAAGTTTAAACAATATTTACCGATTTCCCTCTCTCCTGCGGTCGTTATCGGAAAGTTGAGGTTTTTGGTAGACTTTGCCGTAATATACCATTTTACGGATCTGTTAGTTTTTATTTCGTATTATGTGAAAGAGAATATTTAAAGACGAGCTGTTTTAAACCCTTTATATTTTTCTTAATTTCCAATTAGTTCTGTACTGTTGGAATATTTGAAAGAAAAATATTCAAGGAAACTGAATTTGTTTTATATATTAAATAAAGTATAAAAAGTACCTTCTCTCTGATATAACCGTAATTTTTTACTGTTTGTAAAAGGGCTAAAAATTAGTTTTTTTTCGTGAAAAACACACAAAAACATACACTTAACAGACATTATTTAAAAAACGAGACGCGACACATAATCTGCTGACCGTATGACTGTCCAATGACGACTTCTGTATCATGTTTTTCCAATTGTACAACGATCTCTCTCTCTCTCTCTCTCTCTCTCTCTCTCTCTCTCTCTCTCTCTCTCTCTCTCTCTCTCTCTCTCTCTCTCTCTCTCTCTCTCTCTCTCTCATCTTGGATATTAATTACCATCCTCAATGTTCGATTTAATTCTGTAATCCACATTGAACTATATCTATCTCATTATCAACCAAACTTTCTTGATTAACAATGCAATATTCTTCTATTACATTGAAAAACGCAACAAAACTATTGTGTTTACCAACAAAAATGGGATAACAGGTAGTAGACCCAGCGCACAAAATTGGAGTTTAACCAATGCATAGAAGTCTCCTAAATAAAGGAAGAATACACAGTTGGTTGATTCCATTCGTGGTGTTTTTATGAATAATTTTATTTAATCTATACTCCTACCATACCTTTCCACACTGTACTATATCCTTATGTAAATTCATATCTACGGTATAGAGGACAACTGTAGTAGCTTGAATCTTTGCATCGAGTTATCTCGCAAAATATAATAGGTTTTAAGTATTGTATCGACGGATCGATGAAACAAAATCAACATTCTTGGGTGTTTTTCTTTAAAACTTTTATGTTTTGTCCAAAGGCATCGAGTTAAAGATAATTAAAAGGATAAGTGGTTTTATTTTCGCGATTTGACAAAAACTAAAATCTGCAACATTTTACGAAAGCGTAAACTTATAAGTTACGTAATTTCTTTTAGTTTTTTGTATGAAAAGGTAATGGTGGGATGAATATTTTCATTTTATTCAAGATGAAACTTATTTGTTCAATTGAAACATTTTTATAAATTCATTGTCACATTACTGATGTCATTTTTTATTTCCACTGTGTCCGATTCTCAACATAAAATATGAATAAATTAGACACGCGGGTTGCATCTGTAACATCGCTAAGGGACTGCAGTGCAGTGTAGTGACGTCATCTACTTAGTAACTATTATTGAGGCTGTAAATTATATTGGCTGTAATCAAATCATAATGTTTATGTACTTTATAATTTTTCTTCTTTATCCTCAACCTAATTGAAAATTTCTCGTATTATAGCGCCGTCCTATCAGGAGAATTTAAAGGACCTCTCGACATCATTTTCGTTTTGTCAACTCCCACTGTTAAAGAATATGTTTTAACTTTCACAGTCAATATAATTGTTTAATTATTTACTTTATTCATCATTATTACCAATCGCATTACAAGCTGAGAATTATATTTGAATTAATACTGATAAAAATACGTTTGGACCTGGAAAAATCTATAGGATATGGTGAATTGACAGATATTCTTTGATTGATAAATGTTTATAAACAAATTAGTCAAAATGTTTTGCTACAGATTTTAGTTTTTTATATCCAACTGTTTTACATCATAACACCGTATAAGTCTCCCTATTTCAAAGTGCCTAGGCAACAATCAGATTTTTTTAAAGGACAAAAATAAACCCTATTCTTTTTAAAAAATTATAAATTCCGACTTTTTAAAGTTCATAAACTATAATACATATTTTTAAAAACTACTTCATTTTTTCTGTCAGACCTTTTCAATTTTTTTTTTTTTGAAGTCCCATTTTAGAGTTGTAAATGTCCTACAACCCAAATGGAAATATCGACTATTGTGGATTTTACAATATTCTGGACCTTATTAAGTCTATTTTTGAACCACGAAGCTTGAATTTTTTATTTCTGACATTTAACCAACATTTATAATTTATATAAACAGTTTTTGAATGGGTTTCAATTGGCAATAAATATATATTTAATCATTGAAAGTGCTCAATTCTAATATAGTAGCAAAAAACAGAACATTACGTAATTAATTAGTCCCCAAACTTCAAAATATAATAAACTTACTTTATTTTATAATTTCATCACGTAATTATCGAGTCGGAACTGCCTGAAAAGTCGGCAAACAAACGGAGCGAGTTTACATATAAACTAAAACAAAATTGAATAAAGTAAACAAGACCAAATGCCAAACTCCTTTTTAAACATTTGATTAATATTGTAGATTTGATTCAAAACATCTTAAAGAAGGATCTGAGAAAGTTGTTTCTCTTGCGTCTTTAATATTCTTGATCCTTTAAACCTCAAGGCAAAGAAATTCTATTTAAGTTTTCGTTTCTCAAACTTCATCGACCACACTGAATGATGTTGCAATAATCTCTGTATCTCCGAGAACCTGACCGGACTTGGGCTTCCCATTGTTGTCAGATTTACTATTGAGGACACTGTGACGAAATGCATCTCAGTTGGTTTTACCACTTCAACAATCACAGTCATATTCAAGGGAATGATTCATACACTGGGCTAGTGGAATTAATAGTTTCAACACAGCTAACAGATTACATGAATCATATCAATGAATTCGTATGAAATTTTAAAGTAAATTAAGTGGAGTAATTATCTGTCAGTTTAGTTTTGTGCAGATAATAATAATTTACAAGTATTAACTGTGAGGTTGACTGTTTGGCTTGTTTATTGAAAAAAGGCAGTAAATTATTTTAAAATAATTAAACAATTGGTAGTTATTTAACGACAAGTTTTTAGAAATATTAAATACTAATATTAACGTATTTTATATCTAACATTGGTGGGGGGGGGGCTGGGAAAAATAGGTAATTATCGTTTCAAACTATTTGAAAACAAACTGTCTATAACTCTGTAGCCTAAGAGGTGACCCGATTTGATAATGTGGTTTTATTTATAGTACGTGGAAGACTGAGCACTTCTCAATAAAGTGGGGTTCAGGGGAGAATTATATATGTATTCTGTTATGTTATTTCAAGAAAATGTAATACCACAGGCAGTATTGACGAATAGAGGTACATTAGTGAAGAATCAAGATTAAAACAAAGATGATTTTTTTCTATATAGAAGAAATTTTGAAACAAAATTCACAAAAGATAAAATGATATTTTAATAAGTTGATTTTATTACTATTAAAAACGCACAAAACAAGAAATAAGAATAAGTTTACTATTGCTATGGAGTTGGATGGATCGTAACGCGCCCAAGTCAGTGTTATGGTAAAATAATTTATTTTCAACATTTCCTTACTTTCTACGATAACATAAGTTAAGTTGTTTTTTTTAAATTTACAATCTGGGTAACCTAAGCAATTCAAAATTTCTAAATCGTGGCACGGGTGACGCTGTAACAGTATTCTTTTACTGTTTCGAAAATCTTTTCAAGTTATAATTTGTTTACTTTGATTTATTTGATTATTAGTTAATAAATTTCAGCCTGGTTATTTAGAATAAATGAGATTTAGTGTACTCCAAAGCTAGCTAAATCACTTTTCCCCCCATTTTTGAACTCGAAAACAATAAATTTACCTCATTCCAACAAAATGTTTAGTTCCGTTTTCAAGCAACTTTCAAGGATACAAGAATTGTATGTTTTATAGTATTGATTTATATGAGTTTCTGAGTGAGCTTTTATATTTTACTCACTGAAAAATACTTGTGTATTTGACACCTTACATGAGTATTCCTTAAGATGGGACAACATTACAGTCACCCATTTCAACAAAATCGCCCTGCCCGTTTTCAAGAGAAAATTACTCATACAAGGATGGCTCTTTTAATACAGTACTATTAAATAAGAATCTTTTTAAAATTAATTAATAGCAATTTAAAATGGGAGTTTCTAATCTTTTGACGTACTTAATTGTAATAACTTCGTTATTTTAGAACAGTAGAGAAACGCAGCATAATTATACAGTTTTCACTCTAGTTGTTTAGGCTTGGTATCTAGATGGCCAAAATGAGCTATACTAGACTCATGTAATATCTCAGCATATTATAATATTTATATATGACTGTTTCAAAGAGACAATATTTTAAAATTTATTTTACTTTTTAATTTTTAAAGTTTTGGTTTTCTAGTATTGAAGTTATGAGGTTGAAAATTAGGATTTTTAGGAAAACCTATTTTATTTATAACCCTAGACAAAATGTTGTGGTATTTTGGATACATTTCGTAAAGTCAAACCTCCAATCCAAATTTAAAGAAAGCAAAAAATACACCTATGGAATTTTTAAAATGTGAAATCTATTTGAAATTGTAATAATGTTTAATTTAATCCATACATATCTAAATCAGGACTAAACTAGAGTCGTGTGTCGTCTGTAATATTAGCACTTTTGATTAAATGTAAAGTTAAAAATAATGAAAAAATTCAAATGTTTCTACCTTACATCAATTTTTATATTATTATTTTTATTGAGATAAAACCGTGCTGGATATTTGTTAAGATTTTACAACATTTTAAAAGTAACTTCTTAGACACTTAGAGTACCACTGTATATTCCAAGTGAAGTCTTTACGAGACCTTTGAATTTGTTCCTTAGGACACTCGTCTGCAATAAATAGCCACTTTAAGTGATTGATTTATTAAAAGTGTACGGAAATGTTTCTGAATTTCACCCTTCCATACCAGAATGAAATGATCCTTTCAACAGTCTATAATCCTACTAATTTCTTATCGTAATACGAAGATACACTGATCTAAGACGGATATTTCTTCATAAATATCCCAATTATAATTATTTGTTAATACAATCTTCTGCCAATCCAAGCATTGTCTTATTATTTATATTTATAGACACGTTTTGATGGTCCTCCATCTTCGAGACTTGATTAAGGTACTGGATTCGTCCGTTAAGGACACGTCTATATATACAGCTTTGCCACGCCCCCCCCCCCCCTAACACCATGCTTCGCCTCCCGTGTTATTTACTTACTTATTTCTTAATTATGTATATAATAAGACAATGCTAGGATTAGCAGAATATAGCATTCAAAATAATTATGTAGATCCTAGCAGATATAATTATTGTAATAAATACAAACTCAAAATTGTAGAAAACATTAAATTTCAATTTTGAATATTAATGATATTTATATTCAGATGGAAGATTAAACACGGTTTTTAAGTTGTAAGTAGATGAAAACAACAAATCGTCAGTGATGCGTTTTGTTTACCTACAATTATTAAGAATTGTAATCTGCATTTTGATGTTACATATATTAAAGTAAAACTAACTTTGGGAGAAATAAGATCTCAAGGTCTTGCAAGCGATTTTCTATAACATAAAACGTCAGATCGGTTTGATATTTTTCCCTGTATTATTGCTCATCCTTGCATATTAGTCGAGTAAAATAAGACATTAAACACTTCTGGTCTGTGGGTGCAAGGGAGAAGTGTTTATCTCTTCACCTTATTTCTACCAGCGTTGTACGAAAGCTACGTTTTTATATTGTAGCTCGAAATTTATCATGTTTGTTAAATCTTCGTGAGAATAATCTTTTATTAAACTTACATTAAAATACAGCAATCATTTGTATACTTATAGATAATTGTTTAAAGTAGGCATTTTTCAATTTTGAGGTTATGCAACAACTCATTGAATACATTAATAAACTTCAAACCCATTTTGTTTTCATTTTCATTTTGTTTGTAATTTAATAATGAACAGATATATAATAATGAACAATAATAATTGTTCATAACTAATTTTTGAAAAAATATATAGAAAAAAAGATTTTTTATACTGAAAAAGAGGTATCTTTTTAAAAATTAAAATGTTAAAAACAAATCTGCCTCACATTTAAAAAGAACACATTTTATTTGTAACTTTAAAATATCCCTAAGAACCGATTCATTTTTTTTTTAATTTCACTGTACAATGTCAAAGAGCTGATCACTGTGGATTTATGTGTTTTGAAGGGGGGGGATATATTTTATAAGATCTGCTGGACAATGTAGCATCACGCTAGAAGTGAACGCGGGCATATGAAACAAAGGGATGGCCGGTGACCGGCACTAGAGGATCAGTTTACATTTCATATCTACGGATGTCTGAGCTCCCTTGAAAGACATCACAATTGTTGGAACCTTTATATTTTAATTCGCTGAAAACAATTATATTGTATTAAATATGATGTTAAAACACGTGACTTTTACCTGTATATGCTAGTATTTTTGCTTACACTTTTTAATATTTAAAATATCTTAGCTGATTTGAACGAATGAACCGCCGAATGCATAGTACCACTCAACAAAAAATTATTCCCTTAGAGTAACCCTCACACCCTTCTACTTACCACCCCTACGAAAAGAAGAAGAGTGCTTTGTTAGAGTTATGACCTGGAGCTACAAAAATCTATATCAGCAGCTTTTTATTAAAGCGTTCATCTAATCAACGTCCGTTTATAGTTAGCCTACTGTAATCGAATTATTACTTATATTTTCACTCTCTAGACTTGTGGTGTAAACTTTGTGTTATTTTCCTTTCTAAAACAACAACAAAAATAAAGTATATTAGGAAAGAAAGCAAGTCCACCAATCGACCATTGCAGGGTTGTTAATCGATACTTTAGGGACCTGAAAGTTGTTAAGAGGGACCTGAAAGGAAAGATGAAAAATAACATAAAATAAAGACCCCTAGTAGTCGAACACTCCAATAAGGTAAGGGTCGGAACAGAACAAGAGTTGGTCAAGAGGGACCTGAAAGAAAAGATGAAAAATAACATAAAATAAAGACCCCTAATAGTCGAATACTCTAATAAGGTAAGGGTCGGAACAGAACAAGAGTTGGTCAAGAGGAACCTGAAAGAAAAGATGAAAAATAGCATAAAATAAAGACCCCTAGTAGACGAATACTCTAATAAGGTAAGGGTCGGAACAGAACAAGAGTTGGTCAAGAGGGACCTGAAAGAAAAGATGAAAAATAACATAAAATAAAGACCCCTAATAGTCGAACACTCCAATAAGGTAAGGGTCGGAACAGAACAAGAGTTGGTCAAGAGGGACCTGAAAGAAAAGATGAAAAATAACATAAAATAAAGACCCCTAATAGTCGAATACTCTAATAAGGTAAGGGTCGGAACAGAACAAGAGTTGGTCAAGAGGAACCTGAAAGAAAAGATGAAAAATAGCATAAAATAAAGACCCCTAGTAGACGAATACTCTAATAAGGTAAGGGTCGGAACAGAACAAGAGTTGGTCAAGAGGGACCTGAAAGAAAAGATGAAAAATAACATAAAATAAAGACCCCTAATAGTGGAATACTCTAATAAGGTAAGGGTCGGAACAGAACAAGAGTTGGTCAAGAGGAACCTGAAAGGAAAGATGAAAAATAGCATAAAATAAAGACCCCTAGTAGACGAATACTCTAATAAGGTAAGGGTCGGAACAGAACAAGAGTTGGTCAAGAGGAACCTGAAAGGAAAGATGAAAAATAGCATAAAATAAAGACCCCTAGTAGTCGAATACTCTAATAAGGTAAGGGTCGGAACAGAACAAGAGTTGGTCAAGAGGAACCTGAAAGGAAAGATGAAAAATAGCATAAAATAAAGACCCCTAGTAGTCGAATACTCTAATAAGGTAAGGGTCGGAACAGAACAAGAGTTGGTCAAGAGGAACCTGAAAGGAAAGATGAAAAATAGCATAAAATAAAGACCCCTAGTAGACGAATACTCTAATAAGGTAAGGGTCGGAACAGAACAAGAGTTGGTCAAGAGGAACCTGAAAGGAAAGATGAAAAATAGCATAAAATAAAGACCCCTAGTAGACGAATACTCTAATAAGGTAAGGGTCGGAACAGAACAAGAGTTGGTCAAGAGGGACCTGAAAGGAAAGATGAAAAATAACATAAAATAAAGACCCCTAGTAGACGAATACTCTAATAAGGTAAGGGTCGGAACAGAACAAGAGTTGGTGAAGAGGGACCTGAAAGGAAAGATGAAAAATAGCATAAAATAAAGACCCCTAGTAGACGAATACTCTAATAAGGTAAGGGTCGGAACAGAACAAGAGTTGGTCAAGAGGGACCTGAAAGGAAAGATGAAAAATAACATAAAATAAAGACCCCTAGTAGACGAATACTCTAATAAGGTAAGGGTCGGAACAGAACAAGAGTTGTACAAGAGGGAGCTGAAAGGAGAGATGAAAAATAGCATAAAATAAAGACCCATAGTAGTCGAATACTCTAATAAGGTAAGGGTCGGAACAGAACAAGAGTTGGTCAAGAGGGACCTGAAAGGAAACGAAAAATAAAGACCCCTAGTAGTCGAACACTCCAATAAGGTAAGGGTCGGAACAGAACAAGAGTTGGTCAAGAGGGACCTGAAAGAAAAGATGAAAAATAACATAAAATAAAGACCCCTAATAGTGGAATACTCTAATAAGGTAAGGGTCGGAACAGAACAAGAGTTGGTCAAGAGGAACCTGAAAGGAAAGGAAAAATAAAGACCCCTAGTAGTCGAATACTCTAATAAGGTAAGGGTCGGAACAGAACAAGAGTTGGTCAAGAGGGACCTGAAAGGAAAGGAAAAATAAAGACCCCTAGTAGTCGAATACTCTAATAAGGTAAGGGTCGGAACAGAACAAGAGTTGGTCAAGAGGGACCTGAAAGGAAAGGAAAAATAAAGACCCCTAGTAGTCGAATACTCTAATAAGGTAAGGGTCGGAACAGAACAAGAGTTGGTCAAGAGGGAGCTGAAAGGAAAGATGTAAAATAGGGATGTAACATAAAAATATATATATCCAGCTGGTTCTCTCGGGATTACTCTAATCAATTACGAGGTTCAGAAAACTTGTGTAACAACAAATTTATCCTACTGGATAAGACAACTTGATCTATGAATACAATTTAACATTTCCTACATGAACAAGTAACCAACTTTTTAGTAATCAATTTAGAAGCTCTGCTTGTATGTTTGGGCTGAGTGAGTACCACAATGTCACTCATCAATGGGTTTTATATTTTAACGGATTGTTAAGGCTTAACTAAACTTATAAGTTGACAAACTGATAGATAGTGAAGTGGCACTTAGACACGTCTATCAGTATTAAATTTCGACTGACAGTCCAGACATTGTTCCGCCATTTTAATGACTTATCACTTCAGAATGTTATTTAGTCTGTATATTTAAAATAGCTATTGTGTCATAAACAATATTTGAAGCCAATTCCATCTTATCATATAGAAAGGATCCTGGTTTTTAAAACTGTATTTAATATTCTTCAATAATACTAAGGATTCGAGTCATATTAACCTTTTGCAATATTGTCGGAATTGCAAGCTGTATATATTGGAATAGCATGCTGAATTGACAATATATATCGAAATTGTAGGCTATATTTTCTCATTGACGAAAAATAAATGGTGCAGAAATATCGCGTTAACTTCCTCAAATACTAAACTACGAAACAAAATAATAATCAAAGCTAATATTCGTCTGTCTCCAAAATTGTGTATATACTATTTAAGTCAGAAAGAAAATATATATGATTTATCTTTGTTACTGTGTATTTCTAATAGGAGATAAATTTTCCCCTTTATCAAATCTTTGTAAAATAAAAATAAAATTACATTTTGAAAGATTTAAAAAATATAAAGTAAGCTTGGTTTTCTTGTGCCATAATCTCGTTCAAAGCTTTGATCGTGTTTGATTTAATCGAATTTTTAATGACGGAAAGTTAATTATCCTTTGTATTGGCAATTATTCTTGATCTGTAATATTTTACTTTAAAATTTTCACACTAGTTTGAGTCATTTATCTTCACGTTTTACTAAAATTTGTAGTGCCAATGTTTATAAATTAGGTCTTTGTTAACACCTGCATGAACATTTTTTGTTTGTTTTTTTTTTTACCTCAAAGGCTCGTTTTTAGCAAATGTTTATAAAAATAATAATTATAATTTTTTCATACAGTGTTTCTTTACGTAAACTGTTAGGCGTGGTCACTGAACTCAACGTCAAAAAGAATGTTTTAATCTTTCTCACACGATTATGAAAGTATCAAATCCAAAATTGTAAATATCATACAGCGTACTAAGAGGGATTGAATAAAAACTCCATCTGGTTTAAAATCATAAGATGAAAATTACTAGAAACAACTAAGAGGGGGCACTTTTTAGCCGCCCAATATAAAATATAGGCTAATTCATTTATTATGGGCACTATTGGTTTATCAAAACTTTAAATGTTGGACCGTTGTTACATTCGCATATAACTTAAAAATCTATTTTGAAAACTGAAAAATGACCGTGATTTTCCAATATGGCTGCCAAATTTTAAATTTTTTATAAGAACACCTCTTTTTAAATACATTTTCGGAATCTGTACAAAATTTTAAAACTCTTTTATTCTTGATTATTGTTTAATAAACCTACCCGTTTAGCGCCTAAAGTTTCGAACATTAAATATTTGAACCATTTTCAGGTGCCAATTTTCCATACATTCCATAGTTGAACCAAGATGAAAAGTAAGTAGGCATGGTCTAGAATGTGTAGATACTAATCTACGACTACTAATAAAACTAATAATATTATAAGTTATTTAATTCCTTACTTTATTCTACTCTACTGCCTTACTAAGCTTAAACTAGATTCTAGGATTTTTCTTTTTTTGCAAAAATCATATTTGTAGTCCTACATTAGTATTTCACATCCTGAACTATGTCTTCTTACATTTTTATCTTGATTGAACAATGGGATGTACGGAAAATCGTCTCCCAAAAATCCTTCCAACATCAAATGTTGGAAACTTTTTTAATTCTTGCTTATTGTTTGATAAAACTACCCGTTTAAGAGTAGTAGTCACTTAAATTTTCCATACATTCTATTGTTGAATCAAGATAAAAATGTAATTAGACATAGTCTATGATGAGTCGATACTAACGTAGGCCTCCAAAAACGAATAATTTATAGGTTATTTAATTTTAATTTTTACCTTATTCTACTCTATAGTACATTACTTTTCTTGTAATAGATTCTAGCGCGTATTTCTTAGTTGCACAAATTATTTGTTTATTTGTAGTCCTACATTAGTATTTCACATCCTGAACTATGCTTATTTACATTATTATCTTGATTGAACAATGGGATGTATGGAAATTTGGCACCTGAAAACGGTTCATACATTTAATGTTCGAAACGTTACGTGTAGGTTTATCAAACAATAACCAAGATCAAAAAATCTTAGCATTTTTTACAAACACCTAAAAAAATAAGATATTTTAAAGTTGGCGGACATTTTTCAGAGTTTGCGAAGTCATATTATAAAGTAGCAGTAAATCCCCCATTTAATTTCTTTCGTCAGATTAATAAATTCCGATATACTAATAGTGCTTACGATTAAAGAACCTTCTTGAATTTTATAAATTTTAAACTCAAGCTGTAGAAACTATGGTACAAAATTATCTGAGCGTCTAATCAAACAAATTAAATTTAATCATTCTAAAATTATTAGATAAATAAACTTAATATTTTAAACCATTGATTTATTAAGGGACCACGATCTAATGAAATCAATTATTAATTTTAAAACTTACCGACCGCATTAATGAGATTACTCTCAAACTATTTTATTCTTTTAAATTAAATTGTTCAATTACTTTTTTTTAAGCAAGAAACCACTGCAGTCATCATCGCCTATATTGTTCAATTGAGTTTCTGATTTAAGGATAAAACATTGTGTAAAAACATTACACATACTTGAACCTTAATATTTTTTTTACTCCCCATTTTACACACAAGTTTGGTTCATTTTTTTTACTTATACCTAAATCACAAATGGGCATATTTTAAGAATTGGCTTCAAGTACTTGATTTATCTTAGTCTTTAGACCATCCAATTACAAAGTTACATTAAAATGTTAAAAATTAAGGTAATCATTTATTTTACGGGATCTTTATATTCTACAATATGGAAAATTATAGTGTTTAAAAACAATATTTTTTAAGTTTTTTTTTTTTACATTATCGTTTTGTCACCTTTACGGTTTAATTAATAACAATTTTATTTTGTATCTTAATTTATTTGTACTTCTCTGTGTGTTTTTCTATCTTTTTCACTGAATACAAATAACCAGAAACATACACTCGTTGCAGAATAGGAAAAGGGGTTGGAAGAGAGATATCCTATTTTATAAATTCATGAACCAGAGCCGTATGAATAGAGGTCAGAGGTCATGACATGACTTTTTGTTCAGCCTGTACTGTTTTCCTCTCCATTATTCTATCAAACAACCTTCCCTTTTATAACGCTAATTTGCAACCTTTCATTCATTCTTTAATAACTGAGCCACTTTCATCATGATTGTGCAGAGTTTTGACAGGTTTTGTAGATGGCAATAATTTGAAAGGGCGTACGTTTAAGGAACTTTTTTTACTTATTTTGACATAAGGAACCATATCCTGAAATTTTGGAAACACCCTGAATTTTTTCTAATATATAAATATTTGTTCGTGGGAATAATTTACAAGAAAAAACATACAGACTTATTTAGCTAATATTTCGTTTATTAAAACTTATTCATAGAACAAAGGAAATATATCAATCTATGCAATAAGTAGAAATGAAGTGTAAAACAATGCAATCAGATGATCAACAATAACTACTTTGCTTCACTGTTCTATTTGTTGCATAGATTCATGTCTTTTCTTGTGCTATAAGTAGTATGTATAAATGGATAGTGAATCTCTCAGGTCTAGAACCAAAATTACACGATATATTCAGTATAATAAAATAACACTAAAATCATCCAAATCCGATTATAAATTTGTAAAATGATAATTTTGTGAACTCGGAATTCTGGAAAAGAAACGAAATCATTTTCAAAAATTACAGTTCTGTGAATTACTTGAGTACAATCTTCTGATGATCCTATCATTATCTTATTATTTATATTTTTCGACTAGTTTCAGAGTTCCTTCGTTGTTTTTAATTTTTAATTTCGTCGCGTGAAAGACGGTGTTTTAGGCTGTACCTATCTTATTGACCTTACTACTCAACCCTATGAAAATCACTACTAAAAACTGTAACTTTGATAACTTCAATTAGTATCTGCTAAAAGATAAGGAAGCAACTAAGCAATTTTTAATCGTACGTGGAAAATTTTAAATCATTTTTAATTCCTTCATCATAATACATAGTTTTAATGCAATGCTTATTTTTAATGAAAAATTATTTGAATAAGAGTAATGTGAATAGGTATGACTAGTGACAACACTCCCATACCACCCCACCCAAATATGGCAAATGTCGTAGAGTAATAGGCGATAAAGAGTATTGGAAAATAAGTTTCCAAGGTGCCATTTTAAAACGGTTAAAGATGAAATCTAACTTTTAATATAAAAAAAATGTTTGTTTTTGAAAGACCTTTTCAATGATGTGCTTCACGACTGACGTTACTATTTGCAGTTTTGGAGTTTTAATCTGATTTTTTTTTTTTTTTTTTTTTTTTTCAAAATATATGTTTAAAAAATATTTTACTTTGAAAATTTTGAGTAAGGCGCAACTTAAGCACATTTTTGGTAAGGTTATCTTCTCATAAATCTAGGATAAAAATTTATGTAGGCTATGTTATGTGGTAACAATAAAACTAACTGTAAAACACTAGTTTTGACGTTTTGGAACACTCTGTACATACTCAGTAAGATAAGTTAAGACTTTTTCTCCAAAATGATCAGTGAACAGTGAACTTTAAAATGAGGTATCACTCGACCTACCATTGCATTTGGAAATATCCCTAAAACGACCCCCCCCCCCCACCCACCCAAAAGCACTTTTGTGGTACTTTTGAGATTTGAAAACTTTTTTATTGAATTCTGTAAGGTCTAAATATGGGCGTTTAAGTTAAAACGAAAGCTGTACAGCTCCTTTGGTTCAGTCTTTATACATTGCGCACGAGTGGTTTATAATTCACCCTGTATACAGCTTTACCACGGACCCTACAGACAGGCTCCACCTACCACTAGGTCTCCTGCGAATAAGATAATTCTAGGATTGACAGAAGATTGCACTCAAAATAATTATATAGATCCTAACATATTTAATTATTATAATAATTGCAGCTGCATTAATTCAATTCATCAGTTTTAACTATTTTTATTATTTCAGTTTTTTTTTTTAAATTATAAGCTTAGTTTTACCTCTAGAGATGAGAAAAAGCTATAATTTCAACAAACTCCGAGAGGCATTATCTCCTAACCAGTTGCATATTTAAAGTAGGCCTAAAGTTGCAAAACATTGCACAAACTTTCTTAATCAAACATTGCCAAAACCACATAAACATCAAACAAAACTATTCATCAATAAAAAAGTCAGTTTTGGAGTTGTCAGTCAAAAAGTAAAAATCGAGTCGAAGCCTTACAATAGCGTCAAGGCCGATTGAAAATTGTAAGACCATTTTGGGGGTTTGAAAATGGGCAGTGTACAAAATATAACTTTTAAATTTTTTAGTGTGTGTGTGTGTGTGTGTGTGCGAACATGCGTGTGCGCGTTACTTTTGAACACCTGATATTACAAATCAATAAACTGTCATCCTACTGGAAGTTGTAAACTGATCAACCTTTAATTTGTTTAAATATTAAAAATTGTAAAACAAATGGTATGAAATGTTAGCAAAATTCCACAATGAAAGCTCTTACTCTAATTACTTGTGTAATTGCTTTAACAGTGTCTAACTTATGAGGTAATTTATTTAAACGATTATCGCTACTTAATGCCACGTAAGACAACCATGAATCAAATTGTTGTTTTGTCGTGTTTATAAACCTGTTGTTTATAAATATGAATAAATCATTACATCCAAATAATCTGATTAATTAGAGCTTATTACGGTAATATATCTTGATTTGCACATTGTAACTTAGGCCATTTAATGCTTTCCTGCTAAATTCAGTTACTTCATCTAAGTGTTTATGTTCAAATTCTTTAGGATTTATTGAATAATCAGTCGAGGCAGGTCAATTCTTGAGGGATATAATTTATTTTTCATTGTTCTATAATATAAAATTTATAGCATCTGTAATCTGTACCAAATCTTCCACATATATAGGTTGATGGTATATATATATATATATATATATATATATTATCTGAAGGTATCACATCAGTGGAACCCTTAATTGGTCTATAGTCTGTATATCTTAACTTGGCGTTTGAACCCTTTGCTACCTACGAGCGGCCGGAAGCGTCCCCCCGTCGCTCCCTTCCTCACCCAGCTGTTTCAGTGATGAGTCCCCTACTAGCGTTAACACTGCACTATTTAACTTTTTTATGGGAGGCACAATTTTAAATTTTTTTCAGCATAGTTAAAATGTTTAGGAAAATATAAGCAAATTGATACCAAACACGACACTATTCCGTTTGTAAAAGCCGTCAGTAGAAAGCTCTTTACACAGCTACTTTTTGCATAATCACATACTTATTATTTACATGTTTACGTACTATTTACAAACATTTGTGTCGTATTTGGTGTCAATTTGCTTATATTTTCCTAAACATTTTAACTATGCTGACAAAAAATTTAAATTGTGTCTCCCATAAAAAAAGTTAAACAGTGCAGTGTTACGCTAGTAGCTGACTCATCACGGAAACAGCTGGGTAAAGAAGGGAGCTAGGGAGGACGGTCCGGGTCCAGACGCCAAGTTACAGTAACAGATAATAGTAGTTATGCTCCAGCTTGATGAGAGGGAAATACCTCTTTGACCTTATCGTATTTTAGAAGGTAAAATGAAATTATGACTCCTAGTTCTTGAGTACTCTAATAGCATCAGAGTCAGAAGAGAACAAGAGAGACCTGATAGGGTAGATGAGAGAGGGATCTAACCCAAAACTACACGGAAAAAATTAAGATCCAGGCAAGGTCACTCGAGATTTCCCACTCGTACTCACTATAAATAAGCCCTTGAAAGAAACTCCGGTTTTAATCATAGTTTTGCCTAAGATAGTTACAATGTTGACCCAGCATCGTGGGAGCGAGTTGTTATTGGTTGCGAAATCTGGTTGTGTTTGCTAGAATTACATCGACGGCAACTCGATGTGCTGACCACACTTTAACCGATTGAAAAAAGTCTAGCAGACCTATACCGGCTGTTGTAGTATATGACATAAGCTACGTAATTTTAATTTTGTCTATGTGTGACACATTTTTGTCTTCGGTGTCGTGTATAAGTATGTATAAGCATGTTATTGTAATGTTGTTGCACATTCGTATAACTAATTGTGGTTATTTTCACACGGACATCGTGCCATTATATAGAAAGAAACTATATTTATACAGATTGTCCCGAAAAAGATGAACTGGCTATTCGTATTAGGATTATATACATCAAAACGAACAAAAATGACAGTAGCATAGTGTCGAATTCCACTTCATTCCGAACTGCAAGATTTATACACCATTTGGTTCTTTTACTAAAAAAATATAACTCCAGAAATAAATAAGATGTTAAATTCAGCTTTGGTATACGCGTTTTATAAGTGTACAAAGCACAGAGACTCTATTTTTATTTTCAAAATGGCGGTCCATTTGTCTACACTTTTGTCTACAGTTGTTGACAAAGTGGCATTTTGTTCATTTAAATTAGTTTGCAAAACAGCTGATTTCTCAACAGTTTCACTTTGCCCACTACTTTGCACACTACTTTGCTCACTCCGAGTGGCAACCGAACAAAAAGAAATTTAGGTTATGTTTATTTGAATTGATTTATAATATACAGGAAATGTCCCGTATGTAGGTTAGATTAATTCTTACATGTAAAATAACATAAATAAACAACAAAACAACGTTTTAAAGTCGAAAAGGGAAATGTTGATTGACAGTGTATGTACACGGAGAGTATTTTTCGTTTGCCGAGTTTTGAAGTTGGCAATCCCGTTTCCTCAACAATACACCTAAGTTATTTGTAATATTCATAAATAACCTCAGTTTTGACGTGAGAACTTCTACTCAATGTTTATGTGTTGTTTAGCGCTACTGCTATATTTTGTGTAGTTAGTTTTAAAATATGGACAGTTCAGATTTTAAAATAATCTGAAAAATAAGAAAAATGCGGTTATTAAAGATGGAATTGTAATTGATTGTTTGTTTGAACACTATTGTATTAAATTAATGTTTTATTACAATGTGTTACTGCTGAAGTATGTTTTTTATTTGTCCCAAAATAACAACAGTAGACAAAGTATAATGTGCAATTCGTGAGCAAAGTGTCTTTTTTAAACTCGATAAAATTGACACACTCGGTAAGCATCGTACGTCAAAATTTTTCTCTCGTTTAAAAAAGTGCCACTTTGCTCACTAGTTGCACAAATAACTATTCTTTTAAACAGACGTACAAAATGTTTAAAATATTTTTCTGTATGCCAAAAATAACCAAGCTATCGACAAAAAACTATAAACACAATTTCTTTATAATTATATACAATATCCAAATTTGCCTAACACTAAGAAAATATTGAATAATAGTAATTTTTTATCTATTGAAAACCAAAAATATACTGTCACAAGTGTACGTTCTTGACCATACTTCTATTATTATTAAACCTAAAAAAAAGTAAGTTTATTACTTTATTTGACATAAATCATTCCAATTTTTTTGGACACGCGGGACCTCAAAAGTCGTTATATCCACTCAATGTTTTTTTATCTAGCATATTTTTTTCCAATATGTACGTAAGAAAAATCAAAAATATTAAATAATACAATCTCCAATTATTCATATATTATTGTAAGCACATAATTTATGCTCTAGTGTCCCTTATCCTACAAAACAGCCGAGATTGTAAATCTCTAATTAGCAATTCAACGATTATTACAGCTCATATAATTTGTTTACAGTTTAAACAAATTTATTTTGCAACATGACGTTGAACCACAACTCTAGCCACAGGATGTGTGGTCGTCTAATCAAGTTGATAAACTGCACGATTATAATCTGAGCAATTAAATAATAATAACTGAGGCCAGCGTTACTAATGATAGGCAATGGGGATAATAAACGCAGGCGCATTACAAAGTTCACTAACCTTGTTACTTTGTAATTGTGTAGCCTACAACACGGGATATAGTGGACAAGTAAGATTGAAGATATAGGGTGGTTTTAACGAAATATATAAGCACCAAATTAGACTAGAATAATTTTAAAACGTTCTTATAGAAGCAATTTTATCCCAGTTTGATAAAAATTTAACGAGTAGAGTGTATTAAATAGCAATTTATGAGTAAGTATTAAGGTTATTTCTTTATCTTTTTAATTTAGTTTTGCAAAACGTTAATGAGATGGTTCTTAGAAATAAAATAATAATTAAACGGTTATCATTTTTAAACCTAAAGTTGATCCCAAACGTTTCAATGACAAAGTCATCATCTTCAGGTACACGATTTTTTGTAACAACTCGGCCACAGTCTCACGTTATGACGCAATATGCCACGCCCCTAAACCAAACGCTATCACTTCTTTTTCTTCGCTGGAATGAACATAATTATAGAATAACAACGTTACAACATGGATATATCATGTACGTTGTGTGCCAATATTCTGGGAACTATTAGGTTGGTAATGTCTTATCAGCTGATCCTCCTTGTGAACAAATTAAAAACTGATAGCGAAGTCGCGAAGAATAGATTATCTGTGAACGCAATATTTGCTGTAAAGAAAACTTTGATATTACTTAGAAAGGCAGGCACTCCTTGTTTGTTTTTAACTCTCTAACCATGTCACCTATGTTTATTTTAATAAAAAAAAACTGACGTGTTTTGACATGCCTACGAAATATCATCACGAAGAGATATTACGCAGTGTTACCAATTGTAATAAAGAAAACACATAGATAAAACAGTTGATCTAAAACTTAAGAACTTAACTTTTGACAACCTTACTTTTAACTTTAGACACATTTTGAAGAAGTCTACAATTCTTAGAGAGTATAAAGAAAGACATACAATTATTGACAGTTTTCAATTACTTCAGCTTTAAGTAGTGTTTTCTCTCGTTCATATATAAACATAATTAAAAATTAGTGTTCCAACAAATGACTACTTTGAATACCAAATATCGTGGAAGTGATAGTCCAGTAAAGTAACGTCTTTACGAGTCCCTTGAATTGATTCCTTTAGGATAGTATCTGCATTAAAATAGCCACTCTGAATGATTGATTTATTCAAAGTATTCTTAAAGGAACCTTTAGGAATGTGTCTACCCTCAAGAGGCTTACTACAATGAGTATGGGCTTAGTAATCCCGAGGCATCCTAACTGGATCTACACCTTTTATCACGTAGTCTTGAGTTAGTTTCCTCTCTTTTATCTTTTATATTTGGTCTGTCTTTCTCAACTCTTGTTCTCTTTCTACTCAGACTTTTTTAGATTATTCTAAGGCTAGGAGACTTTATTTTATTTATTCATTCACTTTCATTAAGGTTTACATAGTTTCCTCCTTCACAAACCTTGTTTACATAAATTAAGTTACAAACTAATACAAAAAACAGTCTATCATTATTTAATTATTTATTATACAAAGCTCTCTGTAACACTTTTTTTGAAAAATTATGTCCAAACTAATGGATCAATTCTTGAGTATAATTTATTGATTATGTGTAAAGTTCTATTGAAATTTTACTCTTTTTTTTTCTTTATTCTTATAAGGTGATGACCGAAACGTTTGTCCCCATTGAACTACAAGGAAAACAATAGAAGAGTCTCTGGATTTCACCCTAATTCTTAGACTAAGCGTCATAAAATAATTAATCTAGAGCACAGCCGTATGAAATCTTATTATTTTCTTATACAAATATAAAGATAAACGGAGATTTATCTATAAACATCGAAACTAATTTGTACAAAATACAAATTTTAAATTGTTAAAATTTCCTATTTATATTTATGTATGAAAAGAAGTTAAACACTAATTGAAGTATGTAATTGAAAACAGCCAATCGTCGTAATGATTTCCTAATTTCTACCAATTATAAATTAGAGTTTTTTTTTTAATATTCCCGCCTGATACGTGTGGCTAAAAATAATTTTTCAGGTGTACTGTCCAGATTTGCCAGACGATTTTTGACATTTTTGCAAGGTTTAAAAAAAAATCATACCTTTGTCGATTTATACAATTTTCTTTATCTGTTGCAAAATGTTTAAATAAAAAATTAGAATATTATATAAGTAAACTGAAACTCATAAAAAATACATAGCTTGAAATTGTTTTTTATTATTTTCCAAGTTTATTGAAGAATATAGCAGAGAAAAAATAGTAAAGGCAATAAATTTTCTATCACAAAAAAGACAATTTTATTTTGTACTAACACTGAAAGCTTCATTAAAAAAGAACAAAAAATGTAGATATTATTTCTGGAGGCACAAGTATACGCTAGGAGCAACCGCCATAACCTCTTCATCAGACGAATCTGATAAATAAATAATTACACCTAGGGCTATGCCTGAGTAAAATATTATCAAATCTACTGCGATTACTTAGAACATCGACATTAGGCATAAAATCAGGATCACTTGAATCAAATAACAATAATAGTAAGTTATTATCCGATTCAGACATCACTCACATAGTTGTCATTCGAATACACATCTCTCAAGCACTCTCGTTTTCACTTATTGGTGATCAAGAACGTTCCATTATTAATATTTATTCACAAAATATTCATAAAACAACAAGACAATACAAAACTGAACTTATTTTACAGCTGTACGTTGTACTTCCGCGGCCGACTTGATCTTGAAGTTTCGTCGCTGCTCCTGGCAACCTAATTATTCATATGCATTATATAATATTTTAAAATGAAAGAACAATTCATTCTAGTTCGAATGAATAAAATATGCGTGGAAAATATATATTTCCCGTATTCTAACAATTTCTTTTCGAGCGTCCGGTAAACTGGAGGTTGGCAATTTTTGCACAAACCTAAATCGTCCGATACACCGGATGTGGGCACTGGAAGAATTTTAATTTTTTTTTTGAAATATACAAAGTGTCTTATTTCTTTACTATTTTTATAATTCATAGCTTTTGTTGTCCCCTCGTAGTTTTATTACTGTATTCTCATAATGATAGGTATTCAAATCGTCTTTGGTTTATTCAATGTCAAATTAATCATTTATGTTTTGTTACCTACATTGTCTATTACATCATTAAAACAATTAATTTGGGAACTACGACCATGGAAACGCTTATACGGTTTTCTAGAATTGGGAATCGTTTTCTCTGTCATAATTCTCTTCACCACTTTTCACTTGAATAAATTAGATTAAAAATTACAATGTTGTTCATTGAAAAGCTTGAATGTCCAAATAAACAGCCAGTAATTATCAAACCACCAAATACCTTTGTGGAAGCGACCGGGCCATTTTGCACTTAGGCTTGTAAAGTTTTGATTAACATTACATGTAGTCTGCGCACATATATGCTTAATTTCAATGTGTGAGCAGTCTAGAGCTTCCATAACTATAAGCTTTTAAAAGCGAGTTTCTCGTAACAGTTCCGCTTCTTTTAATTTTCTCAATGCCAATTCCGAGCTTTTCATCACCAATCGTCTTAAGCAATTGGAAATCTGAATCACAGCATACCTTAAACATTTTATTATTTTATTTTTTTTTAGTGGAGAAAGAACGTCTACAAATGTTTCCTTACTATCTGACAGGAACTCTTGTGTAAAATATTTATGACTATTTATTTGTTTTGTTTGTTTCTGAATAAACTTTCCCATTACTAACGTGAATGTACCATTATGCTAGGTAAATAAAAGTGACCCTGTCCCATCTCTGACTCACAGAAATCTGTGTATTAATTCTAGCTTTGAACAGTTACTCAACTTTATTTACACAAATTTTGAGCAAAATCTCAGGCGTCCGGAAAATTTTATTACTCAGCAAATTGAGTTTTACTCGGAATGAAATATTTCCTTAAAAATCACTTATTAAGACCAAATACTCACATTTATTAACTTTACTCAGAATTTTAAGACTTGGCAAACTATTTTCTACGCACTGTAACATTATTTTTTACTCCTGCAGTAGTACGCATCCTTAAGGATCGTCTGTAATTTAATCTAATTATTAAACTCCTAATAGTGTACTTTAGGAAGGTCTTTATGAGTCTCTTGAATTGGTTCCTTAAGGACACCCTCTCCATTAATATAGACACTTTAAGTGATTGAATTATTCATGTGTTAGCAAAGAATCTTTAGAAATGCCACGAAATTCTACCCTAAGTTTCAAGACTCAGAAACAGAGGAAGTAAAAAATTTAAGTCTCAAGAAAATTCTATCACACGAAAAAATTATTTACATATACTAACACTGTAAGTAAAATGTAAAATTAACGAAAAGTGTGATTTTTCTACTTATTTTAGGTAACAACCGACTTTCATTTTGTTTTCTCTCCTAAAAGAAGTGATCGCATCTTTTCCAAACTAACTAACTCACAAATTTTTTTCATAACACATTGTTACTCCTATGTATGGAGAGAATCACAAAAAGATGTACATCCCCAAAAATCTAATCTTTGATATTTCCTCATGATCTTTCTGTGCAGGATAAGAGAATGAAAAGAACCTCACGTCTGTTATGTTAATAACTCGACCTTGTAATCTTTCAGTTTTGTTTTTTTACATACTCTTAGTGCAGGGAAAGTTGTGTACATGTAACAATTATATGTCTACATTTTTGTTTGTACAAAGTGATTGCTGTCTTATTCGTTAAGTAGAAAAGTTTTTAAAAAAAAATTTATAAAAGAATTTTTAGATTTAAAACTAGAGGTATTACCAAATTTTTCATACCACATCCCATTTTTCGAATAAAGCGGTCAGCTCTAAATTTTTTTATAGGATTCCCTATTTGTATAGGAACTTTGGATAAAACGTATTATTTAAAAACTTTTTTATTCTTGGGAATTTGTTTATATCTATAACCTTTTAAGCGCTCAAAGTTGTTAAAATACAAGGTTTAAGGCGTTTTCAAAAGTCTATTTTCTATACTTAAAACAATTGAACCGATTTAAAATTGTAACTTGTTTAGACTATATATATATATATATAAATATTATTAAAACTCGTAGATAATAATTTTAAACACTACACTATATCAGATCTGACGGATTTGAAAAGTCTGTAAAAAATACATTTTTAACGCAGGAGAGAGAAGGTCAAATCTGATGTATCTACGAATATCTGATCAACAATGAGAGTAAAATCTAATGACATCCTCGAGGTTTTATAATTTGCTAATCCATTGCTTTCTTACAAATGAACTAATATTTACTCTGCGAATATCCTGTTTCCATTGTTTAAAATTTAAGCAAAGTAAACAAACACTCGTTTACACAGTTAAAAGGTCCCAGAAATAGAATAGATGTGTGGAGGAACAATTAGGATATTTTATGAAATTAGAAGTATATAACGAAATGTGAATAACTCGACCTCCAATAGTCATTCCTTCCTAATGAAACAGATATAACGTCTTCTCATTTTAAAAGCTATTCTCAAGAAGACCTATGGTTGGAAACATTGATATTAAATTAAAACGATAAATCTAATTTGGTATTTACAGAAAGTGATAATTTGCGCAGTTTTTCAGGTTGAAGAGAGCAAAGAAATTAAGAAATTGGAAGGATTATCGTAATTTATCACTGAATATATTCGTAGATGATAGTTTGGACAGATTCGAAAGATGGAGAAGACTGTCAGTGAAAACATATGTTGGATTGGATACAGGAGATGAAAAAGAAAAGGAAGCATAATTCGGGGGAATTATTGAAACAATGCACAAACAGTTATCAGAGAGAGAAGAATAAGAAGACAAGGAAGAGTAGTGTAAAAGAATTTGGGCACAGAAGACTTTTTAGCATTGAATACTTTTTTAAATGTAGAAAGAAAAGTACATTATGAAAACAATTTTAATCGAATTTGGAATTGAAAAAATAATTTAGTAACTTTCCGAACATTCCAGATACAAAGAAAGCTAAGTATATTTTACAATATGTAGGGAATGTAGAATATCCTACAGGCAGATTCATGTTAACGTTAACTTGGTGTTGAGTTACTCAACTTCATCAAACTTAGGTTGTTGTGTACAGACATGTGGAACTGTTTAATATAGTTACAATCCTGAATTACTTTAACATGTAAGGATTTGATTTCCCAAACACTTGTTAAAATACACCGCATATGAATATAGATTTACAATATCTATGTCGAGAAGAAATTAGTCCGTTCAAGTGTTGAATCTTAACTTAGATAAACTGATGTAATAAGCATGAATTTGTTTATAAAATGTGTGAAAGTTTATAATGAAAAGTGTATAAAATTAAACTTTAAATTGTCAATAAAATCTAATATTTAGATATGAATAGAAGGGAAATTACTACTTTGAGTTGTGATTGATAACAGCCAATTATCAGTTATAAATTATAGTTATCTTCCAAATTTTCCGCCGCATACATATTTTTAAAACCTAAGATCTACCCTGTGTTCTCGAATGCATTTTCAAAGCTTTTTAAAAATCACAACAATTCGTAATATTAATATTAAACCCAACTTTTAACATATCATTTTTTAGTGTATGATCGTTAGAATTTACCTATGTAATAAAATTTTTTAGATATAAACTCTTTGGAGTTAGTATGTGAGGAATGAAAAGTTACTTTAACGATAGGAAAAATTCCACATAAAGGCCTAAATATACGATACAAACTATTTTTCCAATTTTTCAACATATACAAAATTTTTATGGTCTATTTGTAAATACAACTGTGTAAAAAAAATAATAATATCTATTTACAAAATTTTCATTTGCAAAAAACAGTTTTTATTAAAAAAAGTACAAAGCGGCTAAATATTTAGGCTTAGGACTATTTATTTATTTTTTTTTTTAATTCATAAAAACAAAATAATACAAAAACCAATTTGTAATATACCATTATTTAGAGAACGACACGTAAAACATCGTTGTAAAATTTCATAGCTAATACAAAATGCAATAAAATATTTCTAATTGTTTTCAAGATATACAACAGTTTTATAGTCTATTTATAAATTTACATTATTTTCATTTTTTTAAATCTTATTTTATGTAAAATCTGCAAAACTGTTAAAAATTAGGCTTAATTTCCCAAATTAAAAAAAAAAAAATGCTGCAAAACTATAATCTGTAGTGTAAAAAGAATTTGTAGTTTTAAGAAAGATACGTAAAATTTATTTATATAATACAAAAATTGTAAGATAAAAATTTTGGAATTAGTATGTCGGAATTTTAAAATATGACCCTAAACGAAGTGCAAAATACCAGATAAACAGCTAAATACAAAATACAATAATTTTTTTCTATTTCTTTAAGATATACAAAAGTTTTTATGATCTATTATTTAAACAACACGTAATACATTAATCCACTAATAAATTACTAAATAAATTCACAAAATAATATAGACGATATAGCAACGATTCTCCTTCGGAAAGGTAACTTTCTCATGTAAACACAGAGTTAATAATATTTAGATTATATAAATAAAAGGAAAGCGCAGAATGTCGACTTATTAGTCATATAAAAATGGTAAGGGATGTCCAAATTTTACTAATCAATATTTGACAACTTAAAAAATATCTGACCACAATAAAATATTCAAGTTTCACCTTGATTTAAGTAACACTTGGTAGACCCATATAAGATTGTCTATAACTAGGAATCTATGACGGTGACGATAATCTTGAAAGCATAACTCGAAAGAGGAAAAACCGATATTTAAATTATGTGAATGCTAATGTGATAAAATAGAAACTTCTTTTTTTTTTTTTTTTTTAATAGTCAAAAGTGACATATTTTATCATCTGCTTCGACTAATTTAGCATAACGCAGCAACCGACACGGCAAAACAATAATTTATTGATTTTAATCATTAATCTATTACTGTTTTTGGTACTTTAGTTATATGAAAATTTAATTTCAGATCATTAGCTAAAGATTGGGGACAAGTGTATTGCGATTTACTTATACAGTGGGCGAAGTGTAAAATGTATGTTGAGCATGGTCGATTATAGTGGAATGACACGTGCGGGATAGACACTAAAAGAAAGTGTCTATATCTCAATACGTTTACAAGCCACGTTAATTTGAAATTCATAGATCGAAAGAGGAAGACAAATACTATAAGAAAGTGTCAATGTGAAGTCGTAGGTCTGTAATACTGCCTTGTGAAAAATAAACAAAAATGACGTTGGTTTCGGACAAAATGGTTGCGCTCTAAGCGCTAGCAAAGTGAGGGGAGAAACAATAATTTTATCCATTTTAATTATATTAATTACTATTTTGGTATTTTAGTTATATTGAATATGAAAGGAGAGATCATTAGCCTTACATTGATGCCAAAGTTATTGCGATTGGGTTTCTTTTACTAGATGAAATGTTAATTTAAATGCGCTCGTATATGTTGCGCGTAGTACATTGTAGTCTGTTACCACTTAGTGTAGTTTGTTGCAAGGCTGTTGCCACTTAGACGGTTTTTAAACTTATAATTATTTTTTCCAGAAGTAACATTATAAGTGTTTGAAAGCGATTTACACAACTTTATGTTACGGAACCTCGCAACTTTGTCTCTGTGATGGTCCGCACTAAGAAAACCATGACCGTGAAGTAATAGAATACTGAAACATTGACTTAGGAATGTTTTTATGGGTCCCTTGAATTGGTTCTATTATGACATTCTCTGTATTAAAATATCCACTCTAAGTGATTATCCCCATGACATTGTTTTTTATATATATATAAGGATGAGTAAATAACAATATCACCCATGTTGGCTTATAGGCTTTATATTAGTTTTCAATTATAATAAAAATTGTTGAGTGCGTAGAGGGGCAGAACACTATTACTTTGTTAATACAAACTGATACATGTGATTGATAATAATGTAACAGTTGTTTTATTTGGAAAGTATTTGAATGTTTAAAAAAGACAAATAGAAACTCCCCTTAACTTTTGTCTTATTTGGGGGTTTTAAAATTGTGTACTACCAGCCATTTTTTCAATATGGTGGCATACATTAAAATTCTCTTTACTCATTAAAATTCCCCCTTCCTGAGTCTAACGGTTATGTGTTAAATACACTTGTGTATATAAAGTACACACTTCTTTAAATATCACTATGAAAATCATTTTAAATTAAGTTAGAAATGAAAATGTAATTGAAAAACTTATGGAAGAATCGAGATCAAACGTTAAAGATAGCCTAGAGCAGATTTTACAATAAGCAAAGGAAGTGGAAAGGGGTTCATTGTATTACGCTCTTACTCGATCAATAGTTCCACAAGCAGCTACAAAATAGCGTTAACTTGTTCTTGAGAGTTATCAGATTCAACTTTTTAATAGGTTATTGTGGACAGACTTGTTATATTGTCGCACTATTTGACATAGAGCGTGAAATGACTCTAGGTTAGAATTCATACAAGACATGTAAAGCGTTAATCAATAAATGTAAGCATACAATTACTTTCGTCATTGCCAATTACTGAATTATAAGAAGTCTTTTGTAGGGAAAATTAATTAATTAACCGTAACTAATTATTACAACGTTACTTTTAGGAATGACTAAAACTATGTTCATCGTGTTGATGTCTCCAGCATGTTATAAACGACAGAGAACAACAAACATCATACAAGTAATCGACCGCTGAATGATTACTTAAGACAAGTTTCTATGAGCTTATTGAATCTGTTTCTTTAAGACACACTCCACATTAATAGAGCCACTCTATATTATTGATTTATTCCAGGTGCTCGCAAGTTAAGCTTTGGAAACGTCTCTTAAATCCACGCTCTACCTCTCAAAGTGCACAGTATTTAGGTAAAAATTATCCATACAGTTGTCAGCAAACATACTATATAGTTATCAAAATATAAAGATAAATTTATATAATGGATTGAATTTATTTATCAACATACAAACTATCATTTACATAATTTCAAATTATTATGATTATAGGTTATATATAGTGTGTTATAAACACAAAAGCTAACTTTTTAACAATGTATCTTACAGATTACTTTTAATAAGGGACTCCCCTTACTTTTACTTGACATTTTTTAGTCTATTAAAATTTTCAAAATTTGTCCTCCTTTTCAAATATGGCGCCCAACTTAAAATTCCTATTCCTTTATTTTATGACAACTTCGGATAAAAAATGTAATTTTAAGTCATTTTTATTCGTTTTTTTTTTTTCAAACGTAACCGTTTGACAAGGGCCACTCTTTTACGTCATTTTGACTTTCAGTTCCGTAGTGGTTTGGTCTCTCAATATTCCTTTTAAAATTAACTGTGTTCTTTATCCATCTTGTTAGAAATGAATCTATCCTGTTGTATGTAATATATTTTACAAATTTAAATAATAGTAAACTAAATAAAAAAAAAAAAAACACGTTTCTTTGTCTCTTTCAACAATAGTAACTTTTTACTGGAGTACTTTAAAATCTACAAAACAAGAAAAAACTTTAATTTAATATAAAATAGTTGAAAACATAAAATAATCATCGTACATTGGGGTTTTTCTTCCAGATTTGTCTTCCCTTACATGAGTCTAAAATTAAAAGTGTGTTTGCCTGAAGTAAGATCTTAGTGCTTGCCAGCTATTTCCTAGATACTATGACACAATTGTTTTGCTGTTTTATCCCTGCGATAGTGCTCAGCTTAGAAGCTCGTCTATAGATATAAAATATTATCCGAGCAATAGACTGCTCAAGGATTACCTCAGTAAAGAAGTACTTACGAGTCTCTTGAATTAGCTGCTTTAGGACACTGGCTCCATTAAAATAGCCATTCAAAATGATTTAATTATTCAAGGGGAATCTTTGGAAATGCCTCTGAATCCCATCAGTTTAGACTTAACCCAAGACTTGGATCTACAAACAAAACCATAATAAATTTAGTAACGATTTACTGGAAACAAAACGAAAATGAAAATTATCTTTTTCGTCCCTAAGTATTAAATAAACATAAATTTTGTTTTTTCGAAAAAATAACTGCTAAAAAAATACGTATTACACAAATATGTTTACTCAATAATCTTCACCCCCCCCCCCCGACCTAAATCAATCTCCCCCCCCCCTCTCTCTCTCTCTCTCTCTCTCTCTCTCTCTCTCTCTCTCTCACTCTCCCTCTCCCATTTGCATTACAAAATACATACCATTTATATACAGAGTGAGCAAATAAATAAGGTCCTTAGATTTTAGCCTCGTAATTTTCATTGCAGAAAGTTACTGCTTTCATTATATAGAAACTCCACTCGCTTCGCTCTTTTCTGATACTCATGTATCAGTGTAATTTTTTTTAAGATCACCCGTGAGCCGTCATTCCTGTAGAGATAGCAAACAATACAATTTGTAGAATCAACAATAGAGAAAAAAAATAATCAAATTTGTGGATAATAAGGAGACCAAACACGCTTAGATACTAATTTTATACTAAATTGGTTCAAAGCTTTGAAACAATTTATTTTGAAATTAGTTCAGTGGTGACTGATTTAGAGACAGATAAATATTTTGTAAAAAACATGTTTTTTTAACTCGCGGAAGAACAGTCTAAAACTGATACATATACATTAATATGTAAACACCCTGTAATAAAGTAAGAGCTAGTAATACAGTTCGAATTTTCTAATCTACAAACGTTCTTAGATATCTACTAAAATTACCTCATCACGTGTTATTTTTACAATATTTAAATTTAATACAAATAGACGGAAATATTAGAAAGTCAATATTTAAAAACTAAATTTTTAGAAAACTGAACTCTGTTTAAATTTATTAGTTAATATAATTTTACAAATTTATTATAAAATTTATTTAAATTATTATTAAAACACCATTCGTCGTTTTGAAATTATTAAGGGAAAAAATTTTCATTTGTGGACAACGAATTATAATATTATTATTAACAGTTTATTATAATTCCATAATATTTTGGTTTAGGTTAATGTTGGGTGTTGTAGATAATTACCAAGAAATTATGTGTTTAGTTTTTTTTTGTTTTTTTTTGTAAATGACTCCATTATGCTTTGACCTACAGTAAAAATAATTTTTTGTTCCTTGTAAATATTTTATAATGTTGGTGGTTTTCCATATATTCCATATTTAACATTTTAAACGTCAGCCATTTTGAAATATACAAAATAACTCGTTTTCGTTATTTTTAGATATAGAATCAGCTCCCGAAATATTGTCGTGCCATTTTGAAACATCCAATACACACAATACCTGTATTTCACAAAATATAAATCATCAAGGATATTACATTATGTCAATAACTGTTTGCTTTGAAGTCAGCAAATCACTTCCACCTGAGAAAGCACTGTTGCCAAACTTACAGACTTGTGCAAATAGATTCAAGGAAATCTCTAATTGTTCTAAACCAATGTTAGATTCTCGTGACTGGGAAGTTGGTATGGGCGCGTGACATGCGATTAACAAATCAATGTAGAAAACTGTTCCCGACCAGTAATAGAGACAAAAGTACTTTAAAACTTTTATTTAATCGTTATTTTATATTTTTCACGATAAACCATTATCGTTGTTAATGAAGATATGAACAACGAAAAGAAAGTAAAATCCAGTGATGTTAAAATTTTGTAATAAACCAATCTACATACGTTTTTAGAAATAATCTAAAACTATCTCAACTCGATTCTCTTACCAGAATTTAAATTTGAAACAAATAGACATTAAGAGATGTTTATGTAGTTAAAAGGTTCTGAGAATAGATTAAAGTTTAAAAGGAATATTTCAGTTAGATAAACAATTAAGAATAGAAAATTTAAAAAAAGTAATGAAGTGTAAATAACTCAACCTCCGACGGTGATGCATTATTAATGAAACTGATATAATACATCCTAGTTTAAAAATTATTCTCAGTGCAACACGCGTAATAAATTCAAATATAATAATTGTCATATACAAAAATTGATTTCACGGTGTTGGACATAGAGATATTAGAAAGATTATCAAAATCCTCATTCATTTTGTTTCGTAATTGGTATGGACATGTTCGGAAGACAGAGAAGGAAATCTGTCAGAATTGATGACACGGCAGACAAGAAAGACCGACAATGAGGTTTGGAAAGTTATTGAAACAGTGCAACAAAACTGATTTAAACGTAACGAAAAAGAATACGAGAAAAATAAAAATTGAGTATTGAATATCTGTTTGTAGAGAAATGTTGAATACTATGCGAAAAAATTAATAAAAATGTCCCAAATAAAATCAAACGTTCAAAAACGCTTTATTTTCACATTTAGATTAGTTTGAAGTATTTTGTAAACATATTTCTCACTTGGAAACTAGATGATATAACGATTAGATATACGGATTTTGTGTGTAACATTTTACCAGTATATCGACAAATAAGACTTTATTTTGAACATTTTCATTATGTACAACAAATTATTTTGCTCTTTATATGACTAAAACGATGATTTATTCATTTTTGTTGTAATTAAAAGTATAACTGAATAACTGCTCAAGTATTTTTTTATTTAGTTTCTCAGTAATTGACTAATTCTCAAGAGTTCCTGATAGGCAATATTTACAAACTATATAAAAAAATTAAATTCTGATAAAATCTATTCGTTAATATATAATTTTACAAACTTATAAAATATTTAAATTATTATTAAAACACGTTAAATTTAGTATTAAATCGTTTTTATTTTTGGTACATTTCTGGGCAACTAATTTTAATGTATTATTAATAATTATTATCATAATTCGATTGTTCGGGTTTAATTTAATGTTGGGTATTGTAAACAATTACTAAGAAATTATGTTTTCAGTGTTAGACAACTCGATTATCTTTTGGCCTAAAGTAAAAATTTTAAAACACAATTTGTTTTTCGTGAAAAGAATTTTTTTGTTTCTTGTAGATAATTTGTAATAATAATAGTTTTCGACTTAGGCTATTAATCATGTATTCGAGTTATTCGATATTAAGAATTTTTAACGTCCGCCATTTTGAAACTATTTAAAATAAAATCCCTAGTGTTCTGGTATAATAGTGAAGGGCGATTAATAAAAAGATATAATGTATTTATTTTGTAAAATTACAAAATGGACGAGAGACAGAAAACAAAGTGTTACTGGATCTATATACATTTTTCTTTCTTATATTTAGCTTTAGAATCAACTCCAAAAATATTGTCGTGCAGTTTTTAATCATCAATCACATTATATTGTGCCAATAATTGCTTGATTTGAAGTCACCAAATCACTTTTACCTAAGACAACAATGTTGCCAAACTTACAAACTTGTGCAAATAGATTCAAGGAAATCTCTAATTGTTCTAAACCAATGTTAGATTCTCGTGACTGGGAAGTTGGTATGGGCGCGTGACATGCGATTAACAAATCAATGTAGAAAACTGTTCCCGACCTGTAGTAGAGAAATTTCATAGGCCTATACTTTACAACTTTTATTTGATTGTTACTTTATTCTTTATTGTATATGTTAACTTACCTTTCACAATAAACAATTGTCATTGTTAAATAAATGTAATTGTTTATATTTCAATACGGTTGTTGTGTAAACTATTGCACAAACTTTCTCACTCACCCATCCTCAAACTAAATGAAAACCAACCAAAATGTCACCAAAAGTTTGGTAGCTGTCAATAAAACAATGAAATTTAACATTGGACGTCTTTGAAAAAATATTTATACATTCAATTGGGCTTAAACTTGCTTCGCTCGTGCGTAAGTAATAGCGACGCTCAAGGTTTATTTTTGTGTTTTTACAATTATTTTTAAACCGTAATATTTGAAAGAATCGGTACAGTACATTTTGAGAAATTCTCTCTTTCATAACAGCTCGATGACATATTTTTTTACAGATATCTCACCAAAGATAATTTTTTGAAAGATGATGACCAATACGTTTTGTTTGTGTCCTTAGAAGCAGTCTTGATCTTTAACCCGATTTTTAACAAAATCATATTTTATATATATTTTTAATTTCTACCCCCAAATTTTGAGTTAAGAAAAAAGTCCAGAGATATTGCCAAGATATGCTTATTACCAAATTTGGTCCAGGTCTTGAGGCTGTATAGTATTCCTCAGATAACAAATTACAGACAAATATCATTCTAAAAACCACTTTTTTCAAGGAGGGAACTCAAAACAAGAAACAATATATTCGCAAAAGACTGGGAATCATAATTCGTGACCTAGCAGATAATTTTCATGTGTGGGAGAACCAAAACGTATGTAAGGTTATATATATATACATATATATATATATATATATATATATATATATATAAGGAACACAGCAATAAACAATTAAACAAATTGTTTGAATTGGTTAAAGCTTTTTATTTATTAGACAACCAAAATTGTTATACGAGATAAATTATATTTAAGGCTGTCCTGGTAAATATACTCTTTGCTTGTAAACTATGTAAACAATTTGACCAACAGGAAAAAAATTGTCTTGTTATGCGTAATAAATAATGAACCAGTTTCAGTTGAATTTGGCAATATTGGACTCATTTTGTTTTTATTAATAATTTAACTAGAATTAATATTGAAGTTATTAATTTATCCAAATTATGTTTCTACCACTTTGCGGGTGATACTTTTTGAAGGCATACTTTTTGAACTTTGGGTAATATAAGACAGAAAATTCTGAAAAAAATTACCTTTTATTAAAAATGATTCGATCAAAATAATTTGATAGCAGTAAATGTCTTGAAATCAAAATTTATATCTTTAAGGGCCAATATCAATTAGCCTTCTAGAAAGTATCAAATTAAATTCTTATAAAAATTATTTAAAAAATCCGTTGTTACTGTGATCATATGAAAGTACGCGTTTATATAAATATTTACGCGCAATGTTTGATAAGAGATTAGATATTTTTTCTTGTGTTTAAAGAGGATGAAAAACCTCTTTGTCATCACCTTATAAAAAAGGACACAAAATAAAATTCTCTAGCTCTCGAATACTCTAATAGCGTTAGAGTTGGAAGAGAACAAGAGTTTGTAAAGGGAGGAAAACTGAAAGAAAGGTATCTAACCCAAGACTAAATGAAACTAATATGTAGATTCAGCTCCTAGGGATTACTAAGCCGTACTGACATATGTTTGGCTCTGAGGATTTTATTCAAAGTAACCTCAGAAAATAAATATTCGTTTTTAGAACAGTGAATGAAATTTTAAACCTTTTTGAAGTAGTTTGTACACTGTCAGTCTCAGCTGCCAGGAGGAATAATTTGAAGTTGTGTCTCTGAAACCATCAAATTTTCATTGCAATTTAATAATCAATCAATTTTTTCTAACAATTTTTTCGTTGAACTATAGAAATGATAATATATATTATTACAAAAAGTACCAATTTAAAACTTATATTGTTTATTCCAAGTTACAATTAATTATATGATTGCTCTATTGGGGTTTTCTTCAAAATTAAATGTTACGTACATGTGTCTCAAAGGAAAAGTGACATTGGCATCAGTAAAATCTCATGTTGTTGTATATGATATCCTATAACTTACAACCTTGCATATTAGTCTAGGGAAATAAGACATAAAATAATATAGATTTGAGGATGGGGACTTTAATGTTAATTGATTCTAAGGGGGAAAAATTTAAAGCTACATTTGAAAATAAAATGCAAATTTCTTTGACGAAAAACCTTTCAAAACCTTTTCGACAAATTCAGCAAATTGTGACACTCGAAATTTACATGATTAATAATCTTCATAAGAAGTTCATATATTTCCTTAGATTTCCATTAAAATCTTTCAATAATTTCTGCACTTACGTGTTTAAAATATCCATGTGCCACATTTGAGGTTATGTATTAACTTAAACAGTTGCTACCACTGTACTAAATTATAATTAAAGTGGTGTTTATATATTTATCTTAGCGTTAGGTGAAATTGCGTGTATTGATCATATCATTGTGTCAAAAAAAAATCCAAATCTTGCAACAACTAGCTCACTCTACAGTCATTAAAGCGTTTGTGGGTCACTGCCGCATTCTTCAACCGTGCCTCTATGCACTAATCTCGTGTCAGTCATACAACCATGACTTCCACTTGCTTTGATTGTGTAATAAACTAGTGTCAGGTGTACCAACTGGCAACTGAATTTTTAATGACGACGATAGTTAATTTTAGTTGTACGATCAATTACTTCCGAGTCGTAATTTCCATTTACTTGGGATTTATCCCATTGTTTGGGTTATAGGCTAAATATTTATTTTCAACACAATTACGTCGTAATCTGTTAACAGCTCCAGAGAGGAGAATTTGTATATACTGTATTCAGATATTTTACCTTAAAACTTTTACCAGTTCTTGTAAATATCCATTTTTTATAGTTCATCAGATATCCCCAAATTCTGAGTTACGTGTTTAAATAGAAACCAAAAATACTAGGTTAAAAAATTAGGTTTCGGTCAAATGATTTTTTTTTTTGAGAAATCATTGAGAACAACACATACCGACTGCATTTTGTAAAACAAAAACATATTTTTAGATTCAGAAAAACAAGAAACATATATATCCCCAAAATTTAGTCTTACAAAACCTTTATATGAGGTATCATACCGTATTTACAAATTTTGAGTCTCCCTCCCTCCTCTCAGTGGGTTAAAAAACCCAAAATTAGGACTAGCGCTCTTATCTGAGAAGATTCTTATTTTACAATAATGTTAAGATGGGAAGATGCAATTTCCTTTCACTTTAATGACCCTCCCCCTTTTTAATTACGGTAATCCAAAAACCTTTATTACCATTTTTCTTGTCTCATCTAGCCTCTTAAAATGTACTATAATCTTACCATATATTTCATTTGATAATTTTGCACTTACATCACTGAAGTCCAAAGTTTTTAAAACCCAAGCTCATAAAAGGAGCCACTCATTACAGAGAAGATAGCTGCTAACTTTGTTTAGTTGTTTTAATTATTATCGAATTTAAAGGTTACTTTCAGTTTATTTAAAAAAATCAATATGGGAGAATTCATTCCCCCCTTTTATGTATAAATAAATTAGACACATTGTCACTGAAATCGTGATGGATATTATTTATGTTGTGAAAAGGTTAGTGCAATGTTTTAGCATGTATTATTTTTTCATTGATTAAATTTAGGATTTTTTAGTACATTAATATTATCAACAAAAATTGCACTCAGCGAAATTTTTAATATTTCTGTATCTAAATGTAGTAGAATTTTATTATTTTTTCATTTTTATTTTAAAAATCACCGCTTTATATATATATATATATATATATATATATATATATATATATATATATATAAAAGAAAAACTTTAAATTCGTTTTTTTTAATTAACGTTTAGTTTTATTTTACGAAAGTACATAAACAAATTGATTAATTTCTGTCTAATTTAAATTATGTTTTCAAAAATAGCATATTTTATAACCCCTCATGGTTTTGACATTAATCACTATTTTTAGAGGTTAGGTTCAATATTTTGATCTGAAATTTGTGATGTTTGTACTCTGTATAAATATCATTACTTTAGAAAAGTAACGATTTTCGGAAATTGTTTGTATAGATACAGTAATTTGTTTACACTCGTGGATTTTACTATTTTTAAATTCAGACCGACATACATTCCGACATATTATAAATGTGTGAAAATCAGTGAATTATATATCTAGGGATATTTACAAAAGAAATATAAAAATGTCTTTTATTAAAAATTCCGTGATCAAGTACTTTAAAATTATAATTTTACTTTCTATTTGGTGGCTTCTGAAATTATCTGGTGGCTACACCCAGGTATGTAGTAATAATTAACCAATTCTCTAATGGACCGAGCTAATGCAGCTGCTATCAAATAGATGTAGATCTGGGCACCACGTACCTAGTCAAAGTTATATTACCGCTTTGACGAGAGACCAAATGTCATTTATACCTGTTAGTGTCACAATTAATTCTGCGATTCTATGTTCTAAAACTTACCCTTGTATGTATTTCATTATTTTAGAATTGTTTTTTTCTCACATGTCGTAGTATAGAGAAAGATATAATCATTTTAAGTTCCCCTGAGCCAAAAACAGTGGATTTTACGAGGATTTTAACGATTTTTATAATATTTTATATGTCGGGATGTTTTAGCCATACCGGTTTGTGAGTTTTTGGTAACATGGGACTGTTAAAAATACGTATTTCTTAAAATCAGCTTTACCGATTTCGTTCAAACTTTAATGAAATTTGAATAATAATTTAAAGCTTGATTTTAATTGTACGATGTAATCTGAAAACGTGTTTATATCACAACAAAGCAAGTAGAAGCCTCTACTTATTTTTTTAAATTTATTTTTCAAAGATAATGTCCATACAAAATACCGAACTGACATTTTTTGGATGTTTAATTTTGGTTCGATTTAATTTGGTTTTGGGACGAGTGAAAGTTTGTGTAACATGTTGCACCATTCATTACGTTAATGTCAAAACTTATATCAAACCGAAACCTGCCAAATTCTAAACATAGAAATTAAATTTCTGGGTACCGATTTGTAATTTAAAATTTAAAACAATATCATATAAGTTATTCGGTTTGTTACTCTTTGAGTTAGACAACCGAAGATGACTTCTTTTCTTCGATTTTCTTTCAACCGACGAAAGACACCAAGAAATTTCTTTTTTGGTTCTTAAAGACTACATTTTAGCAACTTTTTATTAAAATGTGGTTACGGCCGATATTGATAAAATTGCAATTTTGAATTTGGTATCATAAGTAGACTTCCAAATTGTTAGTTATGTGAAAAAAAAATGTTTGTACTGTTGTGATATTCATGAATATGCCAAATACCAAATGATAAAAATTATTACACTCATTTGGGCTTCGCACAATTTAATTTATGACAGACCTAGACACACAAACATCATTCCGAAAACCACTTTTACTGGATGCTGGGAACTAAAAACTGATATATTTACAAAAATTCAACATCAATTTTTAACCCAAGTGCAGCTTTCTCTTTATTAAAAATACAGTATGTAAATAATTCAAATTTATTTTTATCAAATTTTATATGAAAATTTCTTTTTATAATTGTTTGGACGTATTATTTGGAAAAAAAAACTCAAAAACATTAGTTATTAGCTGATTTTAATTTTAATTTCGATTTCAGTAGAAACGTCACATTTTTTGAAAGTTTTTTAAATTTTATTTTTGTTTCAATGTAAAAAAAAAAGTTTAAAAATCTTTTTTTATACAAATTGTGAATGATATAAGTGAATATATAAATCAGTGAGTCATTGACATATTTTAAAGTGTGAAACAAGTTGATTGTCAAAGTGTGATGGTTATACAAGACACCGTCAAACAAATTACAAACCACTTGAGATATACAATAGAAAAGCTTTGACCTATTAAACCATGTCATTATGCCACTGACAGAAACCAACTTCAGCTTAAGTTATGAAAACACTTTGTCTTGGACAAACACTAGCACAGTTTAACACAATAAATAGGGTTTAACAATCTAACAAAGACACTGCTTAATCTAGAGATTAACAATGTGATGTCAGAACAACGTTTATTTAATACTGTTAAAAGAATAATTTTGTTTACGTTTGTAAATTTTATTTTAAAATTAGACCGAAAGATTTTGTTGTGAAGAACTAAATTGAATCAATCCTCACTTGTAAATATTTTATAAATTATTTAAGAATAAATCATTAAAATAACATTCGCATTGTTTCTCTTCAAACAATGTTTACACCACACTTCATTAGTCTATTGTTTTTAGTGTTTGGAAGGAGAGGATAAAAACAAAACTTTAAAAATCCGTTTGTAGTGCACATTGATATCGGAAAAGGAAACATTTGTGAAAACTGTTTGAAAAACTCGTTCCAGCTTTTTAGGATATAAACTAGATACATCCGGAGAATGCGATAATTCCATATAAGCGGTATAGGCTATTGTGTAACAAAACTGGACATCCTCTATAAGGGTCGCCACGGATCTTGGCTGATGAAGCGCTGGGTTAGGCGAGGGGAGGAGTGCGGGTACTTTCCTAAAAACACTAGTTTTCCAATGTCACAACTAATGTCCGTGAACAAATTATGTATACCCGAGTTTACGATATCACACCTCCGAAACGGCCAGTTCAATTTTGACGAGTGACCTATCAAATTAAAGGAAATATTGTCAAATTACGGAGGTTCAACTTTTTACATAACTTGTTATAATTTATATCTTGAAAAAAGTGGGAAAAACAGTGATTAGGGGGAACTAAACATAGCGGTTATTTACATCGGAGTATTGAACAAACTAGAAGTTCTATCAAAAATATTTTCGAATACATTTTTAATATCAACTAATTTGTTACAACTAATTTCTCGCTGGAAGTTTGTTTCTAGCACAAAAATAAAAAATGTTTTCGCTTACTGACTTTTTCATGTCATTTTGTTTCAACTTTCTAATATTTTTCATTATTAAAAATTACACATAATTTTAAAACTAAAATATATTTATACCGTTGTATGCGGACATTCATGCAGAAAAGGCATATATAAGTTTCATTGTAGTTTTATTATTCTCAAGATGTCTAGGAAAGTGTAAACGACAACGCGCTCACCGCTCTGGATTACTCCGTTTTGCCGTATTATAGCCTGATGCGCGGACCGCTGGCGCTGGTTTGCTGTTTCAAAATTCAGAATGGTTATTGGCTAGTAGCGCCGATTCATCGTTCAAGATCTGTGGCGACTCTTATATGCGATGTCCTTATTGCAGCAGAAGCACTGATAAAGTAAGTGATCTTTAAGCTTCCCGATGCAGACGAGACAAAACTGGGTTCTCTATCTCTTATATTTTATCTATGAGCAACAATCGAAGGGATAAGTGCGCAGTCGTGTTTGCTGGAACCATGGCTGAAGCAGCACATTAATCTCAAATATCGTGTCAAATTGAGGAAAGGCCAACTCTGTGTTTGAAACTGTTGCAATAAATGTACTCCTTGACATGTTCAAGTATTTGAATGGCATAAAAACTTTACCGAGAGTCGGTAGTGAAGATAAAGAATGTCCAAGTTACCAATTCATGACAACAACCAATCACAACGTTGCTCAAATTAATAAAATTGTTTCAAGTAATCGCCAATTAAGTATTCGGGTGACAATGTACATTTATAAAAAGATAGTATGACAAAGTTTACATGATCAATTGAATATGAGTAAAGTCTGCGTCAAAATGGTCTCTGAATACTTTAGTCAGGGACACAAAGACATCCGGAAACACATTGCCACTGACTTCATGGAACGACTCTTAGCGGACATTATAGTATTATCACGTTACCTTCAGTGAGTTACCCACTACCTACTCGATCAATCTTTCATTTATTTAATTTGATTTTGGGTTAAAAATTGTTGATTTTTGGTTATAATTCAGTAAATTATAAGTTGTTTGGTCTCATTTTTCTTGGATTGTGTATAGAATAAAAACATATTATAGATTTTACTTTCAACTATAAAATAAAATAAGTTACAGTGGCTTGGGTTAGGTCACCGGACACATTAATCCTCTGCGATTGTGTGAGTGAAACGACCCTACGTTCAACCGCATTCCCAGTTTAATGCTAGTATACACGATAATTATAATTGATGCAATGGAAAAATCCAGAATAAGCCATCACTTTGGTATCAATATTGTGGTCATGGTTTTTCTTGCTGTTCAAAGGCGAAAAACCTCTTAATCATTATCGCTTTATTAAAAAGGAATAAGATAAAATAAAGACCTCGAATATTCTTATAGAATCATGAACGGGCGAGAATTGATCAAGAGAGACCAAATAGGAAAGATGAAATAGAGGGATCTAATCCAAGACAACATGAAGAAAGGTTAGGTTAGGTCTATCAGGATTGCCACACTTGTACTCACTATATCCAGAAAGTTAGTCTTGGTTCAATGAGTGCAAGAGCGTAACACACGTTCTAGAAAGCTGAAAGAACATCTGGAGAAGAAGAGTCTCGAGTTGTGGAAGAAAAATGCTTGGATTCTTTGTCAATACATGCTCTGTCCGTAAGACAGTTTCTGTCTGGAAGGAAAAGTCACCCTAACCTAACCTCCAATTTTAGTTCTGTGTTACTTGTATCTGTATCGGTAAACTCAGCATTTTGAGCTGAGGATGAGGTTAAAGATAAAATGGCGGCACTGCTGTAGAAGTTGACACGTGATGATCTGCAACATCGTTTCAATAATGAAAAATTCATTTACAAAGGGGGTGACACACTTTTGTTATCAAAATAATAAACAGAATAATTATTTAAAAGTCACACTTCTCATATATTTGGTCTTATATACATCTAAAATGAAAGATTGTGTTATTTTAAACGCCAGCGTCATTTCAAAATTGAAAATCGAAAATACGAATTCTTAACAACTTACGCGCAAGAAGGAAAATGAGTCTGGAGGCGTGGCTCCAAAGCTTCTTTTTAAAATCCTTCATTTAATTTTTCAGCACTAATTCTCACTGAAATTTCATAAAACGATACTCGCCTGACTTGTCTTTTATCAACCTCTAACAAGTCTCTCCATTAAAGGGATAAAATGTTCTTTGAAGTATCGACAATCGACAAAGTCCTTGTTAACTGATGTGGCTTCGAAGTGGAGTAAGACACTTGAAGTGGTAATTTATTCATAAGACGAGCCAATCAAAGTTTATTAAGATAACTTGTTTGCTTAAAGGTAAAATTTACTGTTTGTTTGTTCAAATTGAAAGAAATGTTTGTAGAATAAAATAGAGCTGGGAATGAAATGATGAATGTTTGTCTAATGTATATAGGGTTGATAAAAAATGGTGGAATATATTAAATTATTTTACTATCTTCTTCCAAAATCCTTGAAACTGTTGATGTACTGTAAAATTAGTTTTGTAAAGTTTTGACTTTATCGACTTATAAAGTCAAATAGTACCTTTTTAAGGTAATTTTTTTTAAGTCGAATTTTACAAACTTAAAGTTGTTTTTCGTGAATACTTAAGCGATAGGACGACAGTTAAAAACCCGATTATACCACTGAAATCAGATTTGAAAAACAGTGTTTAATAATGGGTTACACGATCATGTTACCATTTTTTGTTAAACTAACTCAAAACCAAGATGGCGCCCTAAAGTTTTCAACTTTGTAAAACGTGGTATCAAATATAAACTTTATTTGATAGCGTAACGATTTGTTGAAAATTATGGATAAAAAGTAAGAAACGAAACTTTTTATGTAGGCATACTACAGTAATAAATATACACAATATTTTATTTTATTTTGGAAGACTAATAATCAAACTGTAAGTTGTAATTTATAGAGACACTTTTATAGTTGTAAAACATTTCTGACACTTTATATATTTATTATTAAAACAACAATTTGATCCAAAAAAATATATTGTGCTAACTTTATCATTCATCCATCCCTTTCAAATATAAACGAAACAAAAGTAATCGACACCAGAAATATCAGTTTGGCAGTTGTCAATCAAAAGGTGAACATAAACTTTAGACGCCTATATTGTTTAATGAAGCCCTGACACACGTTCCCAGCTTCCCTTGTGTTTTAAACACGTCTTGGGAGTAAATCGTATTTGATTAAAATCAATTTTTTATTAACGAGTTTCAAATTGACTTTTTTTCCAATTACTGAATCGTAATATTTTTATTTTATTTTTCACACGCGTTTTGTGAAAAATGAATCGTCACATTTCACTAAAATATTAGTAGAACCGATTTTGAAAAATTACGTACTTTATAACAGCCTCAAAGCCAATTTTTGTTTTTTAGCGGTAACTGACCCGGCATAGCGACCAATACATTTTGTTTTGGTTCATAGAGGCTACACATGAGCAAATCGTTATAAAAATTATGAGAAATCTTAATTCTGTGTTTTTCCTTATTGTAGCAAATTTTTAGTTACCAAATAATCCCTAGATAACCCAAAATATCCCCACATACGAAATTTTACTAAAATAATCCACAGTTTTGGCTGTATACATAAGACAGGTGAGCATCATTCTAAAAACCACTCCATAGAAACATTTACGTTCTTTCATAGAAAAACATGTCTCCCTCCCCCCTCCATCAATTCCATTTGTTCTCCTGCTAATTATATTGAGCTAGTAATGTAGATAGCCTATGATAATTATACGTCCTTCCAAAAACAAAACAAAAATATATTTTAAATTTTTTTAAGCATATCTCTTAATGATGGAGTAAAAATCCATCTTTTGAAACATAAATTCCTACTTTAGCCGAAACATTTCGAGATAATTCAATTACTCCAACAATTAAGATATATTTCGAAGCCTAGACGTCTGTAAAATGCTCGATTATCCTGCTAATGGTTTGTAATAGGTGAAGTTATCTAGTTAAGCCTGTAATCTGGCAAGTATTCGCGTATTGATCGACAAGCGCCAGGTGATGTTAATAAAATGTATTTGCTTTGAGAACACAACATTAGGCCAATCCTCAAAGATAAAAAAGAATGATAATGAATTCTGTAACAATTTTATCATTGGAATTTAAGGTGAATTTTGACATACAATTTTTGTTTTAAAAAGTGTTTTAGATATTGCTTAAAAATGTAACCAGCTGACCTCATTTTGATATTTTTTTTCAAAGATATATGGCTGATTTTTGCATTTTGTCTAACATTCATTTGATTGGTCCCTAAGACGTATAGTACCGATAATATGATGGTTGGGTAAATAAGATGATAAAAATCAGAAAAAAGTGTTAAAAATTTATAATTCCCATTCGTTATTTTACTTTGAAACTATGAAAACTATGGTAAAAGTCTTTTATAGCTTAAACATCGTGAATGAGGGAACTTGCTTTGGTCCAAAATTGGAATGACGAAACTTGTCGAAAAAGTAAAAGGAAGGGGATTTTAGCAATCCGGTAATATACAGGGTAATATATCCTAATACTGTACTACTCTACCCAAACTTAAGGGAATGATTAGTAGGAAAAAAAAAAAAAAAAAAAAAAAATGCCATATAACGAAATATATTCTGATCTTGCTTAGTTTTCCATCTATACATCTATTAATTATTTTAGAAAAAAGTTATAAATTTGAAAATAAATATGATATTAAGTTAAGGCTTGGTATACGCATTTTTAATGTAAAGTTTTATACTGTACGACAAACAAAGAACTTATTTCGTATATTCAGAAAACCTTTAACTTTATAAAAATTTACAAGACACAAAAGTTTTCCTCTTTCATGACAATTTTTTTTTTTTTTTTTTTTTTTTTGCAGTACAGGTAACTTGAAGGGTACTCGAGTTATTGATAAAAAACCTAAAATATAATTCCTTGGTCATTGTATACATTATCCAAGATTAGGCTAAAACCAATATATTTTTTAATTCTGACAATTTTTAATAACTAACAAAATCCATGTATTTAATTAAAAATTAACTTAGTCTTAGTAAAGAAACTAAATAAATGTGCCACGGAACAACTACTCTTATCAGATACTTTTTAAAAATAAAATTTAACAAAAAATATTACACAGAAAAACTAAAGATTTCATAACAAGTGTTCATAACAAAATATTGGAGATCTCCTGTCCTTCAATAATTAAAACTTCAGTTGTATAGAGAAATTGTAACAAACAGAAATGCTTGATTTAACTTTACAAAGCTTAAACAATCGTTTCATTATAACTATTCATTTATTACCACAACAAAATATTTTATAAAACAATTTTACCGGGTTGAGAGCAACAAATTTTATATTTTGAAAGTTTAATCTGAAACTGATGTTTTTCGAACAAATTCTTGAAAGTTAAGAGATATCGAATATTTTGTAAAATCTCTTCAACATTTTTTTAATAACGTTTACACTTTTTTTCAGCTTAAGATAAGATTGTACAAAAAGAAGAAGATTTTTATTGAAAAAATTGAGAGACTTCAAATGAACTGAAAAGTGACCAAACAACAAATTAATAATGTTATATTTTCCTTTTCGTCTATAACAAATATCCTTCAAATCTTGATGGAAATATTGAATAGAACTTTATTTTTTTAAATAAGAATGTGGCATGTCATATGATTTTTATATCAAATTTGACAAGAAATACGACGGTAAAAACAGTTTTTCGATCAATGCCTTCGTTTTTTAGTTATATGCATTAAAAGTTGCAATGACAGAAAAATCGCGTTAGCAATCAAACGGGGTGAAATACGCGATCGAAACTTTTCTATTATATTTTTCTTTTAAAATACATCCAATAACGAACTTTAAACAGTATAAGGATGATAATAATAAACAATAACCAATAATTAACAACAAAACTGCAAATTAAATGTCAACTGATATTATTCACTTTAAATATTACAAAGTTTAAATAATTTTTTTAGGTCATACAATAAATTTTGAAAGCATACCATCTTCAACGTGTTCCCCTCTACAAATTGTCAACTCGCTAAACCTCAAGTAATATCCGTTTATGGTAAGTAGACCTAGTTTAAATCAGCTGTTAGTTTACATCAGCTTTTTGCATTACGTTACAACAATGCAAAATTAAGTTATAGTAGTTTAAAATTGTTTTCTGGTTCGTTATTGGATGTATTTTGCAGGAAGAACACAATAGAAAAATTTCGAAGGAGCATTTTACCCCGTTTTATTACTAACGCGATTTTTCCGTCATTGTATTTTTGAATGCTTTTAACTTTAACCGTCGTTTTTCTTATAAAAAAAATCATCTTTTATAATTATGTCCAACTTCCCATTTAACAAATAAAGTTTGAATCAATATGACGGATATTAAAAACCTACAAAAAAGTATAATTTTTTAGGCTTAGTTGATCCGCATTTGTTTCTATCTCCAAGTACCTCTACGTTATGCGATATTAAGCCGTTTAAATCACCCTGTATATTTGAAGTATCTAAGTTTTTGAGAAATATATTTCTACTTTTTGTGAACAATAGGTTTTAATTATTGGTATTAGTTATAATTTTTGAGTATCCTATAACTTACCATGAATGTATCTCACAACGGGTATTGAAGGAACACCATAAGTTTTGGGAGAGAACGGTTAATGTACAGTCTAAGAGGATGTTCAAGACTCCACACAGAGAAGACCTTTAACACTGAAAAGGGCTGATCTGGAAGAGTGATTGTGTTCTTTTCTGATCACTACGTTACACAAAATGGGGTTACGCACACCAGACCTTTTGTATATGATATCTGGCGCAGCTGTGGAAACGGTTCAACAAAGTAGTTTTTGACTGCCCAGTTTTGGACAGGAAGGAGTGGGGGACAGATAAGGAAACAGGACAACATTTGTAGCGAACATAAGGGGGAGTGAATAAAAGTGCATAATAAGCTATAGCTGAGAGGCATATCCTGGCCCTCATATCAATAAACTCTAATTGTTTCGAAGAAGTAACTAGATCATTAAAATAGTGAATAACCTAATGGCATTTAATTAATTTCCAAAGTTTTACCGCATGCAATAATTACACCTAATTAATAATTATGCAGACAAAATATGTGAAAATTGTAATTAATTTTTTGTTAAGTTTCAAAACAATTTCAAGTCTAAAATTAATTATTTTAAGTAAATAGTACATAAACTGTTCTCTCTCGCTCTCTCTCTCTCTCTCTCTCTCTCTCTCTCTCTCTCTCTCTCTCTCTCTCTCTCTCTCTCTCTCTCTCTCTCTCTCTCTCTCTCTCTCTCTCTCTCTCTCTCTCTCTCTCTCTCTCTCTCTCTCTCTCTCTCTCTCTCTCTCTCTCTCTCTCTCTCTCTCTCTCTCTCTCCCTCCCTCCCTCTCGCACAGACACCAAAACTAATCAACCGGATAATATCTCCCACATAATGCTATATAAGGTGTTATTCTAAAAGTGGGTGAAGAAAAATCTGTCATAATCTACGAAAATGTGTCCTTAATCTAAATTTTTTTTAAATACTGATTTTACATTTTTATCTGTAGTGCAGTACATGGATAACGAGCAGACCGATATAATTATATTTTATTAAATTTTTGTACGCTGAAAATCTCAAAACGGAAAGTACAATGAAAAACTTAATATTATTATTTCAACTCATTCAATAACATTCTATGTCCTTGAATGAGTTTCGATAACGTATGACTATCATCATCAGATCCTTGTTCTCAAATAATCAATCCTGTGTGGATTTCATCATGATATTTCCTTTAAAACACAGTATAATTGAACTTTACTAAAAATATTTAAAATATTTTATTTAAAGACTGAGATTGACATATAACTTCAAAATAAATTTTTTTTAGTGTTTCCTTTTTTTAAAGGGTTTTATAAATGTCATTTATATGTTTTAAAAATGTCTTTAAATCCATTTCATGATTAAAACCACAAGTGATTGAATATTAAAACCAATTCACTGATGATGACAGTGATAGAAACCGATAACATGTTGGATAAATGTGAATTAATTGAAGAAGCTAATCAGGGTAAATAACTGAACAATTTTATTATTAAAGATAATACAATCCTGGAGACTTCACATGTATAAAGTTTAGAATAAAATTAGCCTAAATTTTCTAAATTAATGTAAGTCGATTATTTAAATCATTGGAATAAAAGTAGGTTAGGTTTGATAACCTCGCATTTGCATTCTTATCAACACTGTATGACTAACATTTTTATCTGAAATTACGTCATAACTGTTTCCTTAGAACTTCCTGCAAATACCGACGTATTGCGTTCATTGCTATATTTTACCTTTTTCAAATTATTTTTGTGAAATTATAAATTTTAGTGAAAAAAGGAATTTTTATAAATAATTTATCACTCATCATTAATGTCTCAGTAATACATTGACTGATATTGTTCATTATTAACACCAAAGTAAGGGTTGTTTTGCAGGATCTTTTAACAATTAATTCAAAGACATTAAAATTTCCATTTCCTTGAAGTTTATCACATTGGTAGTCTAGGGCCTATAGCTTCCTCTCTTGCTGTATAACGGTTTCTGGTTCAATCCCCAAGGGGACTCCAAAAGTTACGATGTTGACCCAGCATTATGAGGGAAGTGGGTAGCTAGAATATGAAGCAAATTGTACTTTACGAAAGCTAGAATTACGCCAAGGGAACTTCATGTCGTTATCAAACATTATCTGATTAAATAACCATCTAGCAGTGCTAGTCTCGTCACAGATTCTTTTGTTACCCAACTACAATTGTTAGTGTCACATTGTTTTGGGTCATCAACATCTCTTTAACTGATTTTGAGGTGTTTGAACTCTAACCGTGTTAGTTTGTTTTCCCCACTACAGCTATTTCCATAACTGTCATAAATTATGTTTAAATGTGTAAGGATATTCGAAAAATATGATATATATATATATAGGACATATATAAATAGGACTATATTCCAAATATCAGATAAAATATAACTGTCTGTATCTTAGACTGAGAGACAAATAAACAGAGGCCATTAAAGAAGTAAACTATTTATTCCACTCGGTGAACTTAAAAACTGATATTCCTTTATAATCATAAAGTGAGAATTCTAGGTATACAAACAGTTATCTTCTCAAAAAAGTCCTGAGAGAAATAGATATCTTTAAACACTCTATTGCTTATTTCTGTGCATATTTCTTTTGCAACGGAGAGGCATCAATTGTCGTATTTTTAGCCAAATTATATTAGTAAGTTGTTGTTGGCGTTGAATCAAGATAAATAACGTCGGTTAATTTCAGTGCAAACTATTGAAATGTTTGGCGAATTTAAAGAACTGTTAATTAAGCTGTTTTTTTTTAAATTTTGCATGTATTGTTCCTCGATTTGCGTGTATATAATTCGTCCTAATTTAGATAACAAGGACAAAAATTTGTAGTTGTAAATAAATTGCTTAAATATATTTTTGTATCTTCAGTTTAGATGAAATTAGTCTTTCACCGATATCAGCCAAGAAATCAAAAATAGTCAAAAAATAAAAAAGGGTTACAGATGAAACATTTTCTTTAAAATAACAGGAAAAATACAATTAAATTTACCTACACATTACTTTACGTAAAAGGTTGAGATTGTTAACTTAAAATTCCGTTTTCTTTTTCAAAATGGCGTCAATATAAATTTCAGTAGATTTTAACAAGAATGGCAAAATGAACCATTTAATAAAAAGAGCTCAGAATTACATTGTAATTTATAAAATTATAGATATTACATTGAGGTTTACAAAAAATACCGAATTACGCAAGATTTAATTCATCATTCTCTTTACAAATTTAATATTCTCTCACTTTGCGAAATTTGAATTTGTCGACTAAATGTGCCCGGAATGAATTAAGTGACTAAAAATATCAAACCAAATGTTCAAAATTTAGTAAAGTGTTACATGTTTGTTAATAAAAAATTACTATGTCCTCTTTGTTGGCCGTTGTATTTTTGTCATGTAAATGATTTCCTCCCTAACTGGGCTTAATTTACTCCTAAGTTTATTTTTTTGTGACTGCTGCACTCTCTTATTTTCTAAATTTTGTTTTAATAAGTAACTTTATAATTATAAACATGAGTTATAAAAGCAAGAAATTGTATTTTTTTTAAGTAATTAATTATTTTATAATAGTCCTATGGAGTTAATATAATTATTAAATTATAGCCCTATGGGCATTTTTTTATATTTTCACCAATAACTAATGAACGTGCATTTTTGTAGAGATGACAACATATACGTTTGAATTGGGTCCCTAGAGGATATAATTGAGAAAAATTTCGTCTAAATCGGTAAAACCGATTTTGAGAAATGTGTTTTTAATGTAAATATGAAAAATCATCCTGATATATGGCCAAAATATCTCTACGTCCCATTTCGTTTTGACAGTGTAGAACATTAAAAAGGCAGACAGACATTTTCCCCAAAAAAATACTTTTATAACTCATGGAACCTCAAAACAGATGTATCTATAAAAACCTCGTCATCATAATTTTTTTAATCCATTACATAACTTTCTCTATACTACACATATGTAAGAAAGTAAAAATAGTTTTAAACTATTTTTATAGACAGAATCGGTAGACACACAACTGTGCAATGATATGCATTAGTAGTACTGTAATGTAACTATCTAAAGCCTTTTATAGGCAAGTCACAAGGGTATTTTTATCACTTTATACCAAACTGTGGACTAAAACCAATAATTCGGTAACTTGTTATGAGTTCCGTCGTTATTAATATCCTCCAGCGAATCATCAAAGCAGAAAGTAGAGGCAGAAGTGTGTCTTTCATTATACTGTGACCGGATCAATAGTCACCAAGGTAGCAACCGCGGTGAGAGAGAAGTAACCTTAACTTTGATAGTTCAACAACCAATTCTAACTTGTGGTGTGTTCATTGTTTGCTCTACATAACTGTATCTCTACTTTATACAATATGAACGGGAAAATCATAGATTGATTATGTAACTTCATTTATTCATTTATGTAGTTACTGGTATTTTTTTTTCTAACATGAAACAAAAAAGGGTTGTTTCAAAACGTATGAACATTTTGATTCGCACAAATTTTCAGAACATTTTGAATCATACAAATTGTCAGAGCATTTGAAAGGATTTTTGTATTTCAAATATATTTGTATTAAACAAATATGTTAATTTACATATTACCGTATCCAGTTCTTATTGATTCACTTTTTATTTTGACAATCAGAATCAGTGGTATAAAATTTATGTATATTTATTATACCTTCGCGCCTATTTGTTTTTCATTTTTTCGATAAAATTAAATTCGCCCTTCGATCAATTTATCGATTGACTGTCTGTGTAAATGGAGCTTTCCTTCAGGATATATATGGCAACAGCTATACTTTTTATATTAAAAATTAGTTATAAAATATAAAAGTTTCCAAAATAAGAGATTTTCCCTTAACAGAACTAACTGTAAAAATGACTGATCTTTAAAAAGGATTTAATTCTAAGTCGGACGTCTCAAGTTTGTTTTAATTGTACACTTTGGTTATAAGATGACTTTTCTAAATGTAAAGATCTCCAGCCCTCGAATACTCTAATATCACCAGCGTCGGAAAAGAACAAGAGTTGGTCAAGGAAAGAGAGGCTTTTTTCTTGATCTAACCCAAATATATAAGAAAAAGTATTCCTCAAGATTGTCAAGCGATTCATTATAAGAGAACCCCCTAAGGGTGGTATTCGAGTGTAGGTATACGCTAGTTTTAGTTTTAAACTTATTTCATTATGATCGAATGTTCATATTATTATTATGGTTTAATCGGATATTTGCTATCATCGGAAAACTAATAAACGGCGTTTCGAGAGTATACATCAACTCTCGTTTTCAAGTGTGATACTAGAACATAAAAGAGAAATACACCAACATAGTCTAGTAGCCTAGAGCCATTTTGAAAATTAAAACTAAATGTATAATCTAAGAAAAGTACTCAAGCCTAAAACTTGGCCTATGGAGGCAACTTTTTAAAAAAATATATCAACATGATGGAGCGCCCTGTGGTAGAGCTGGACCCTACACTAAGCTCCAAGAAGGCGCCCTAAGGAAAAAATGAGAGATGGTTAAGTTGGACCTTAGTGTAGAGTTTAGCTCTCCCGCAGGAAGCTTCATCTTGCTGGTATAATGTAAATAATAAATCAAATAAAAAATAAAGTGTTTAACATACCACGTTTTTAAAACGGACTAAAAAGTATAAAATATTTTTTCATGACACTTCAACAATTTTGAGGGAGGATTGTTAGTGGCTATGGATATATTTATTTGGAATACTTGGAGAGAGAAACGTGGGGCGCAGGCAATCTATGATAGTTAAGGAGGAATAAATAAATAAAATTACAGTGAATCTCATTTCCGATTCACTGAAATTAACTGTGAATTCATCCGGATTGTCTACTTGTATTATTTACTGGCAGCGCCCCGCGTTTTTCTCTCTCCAAGTATTCCAAATATATCCATAGCCACTAACAATCCTCCCTCAAAATTGTAGAAGGGTCATGAAAAATTATTTTATACTTTTCAGTCCGTTTTAAAAACATGGTATGTTAAAACTTTTTTTATTTGATTTATTATTTTCTGTTTTTTAGTCATATGCCCGGGTGAAAGATTTCAATAGGTTTTGTAGATATTGATGAGACTCTGACAGGGACATATATAGGAAATTCCCAATGCATTTCACATCCTGTTTAGCTGCAAATGTCTGAAATTCAAAATATTAGTTCTTATAACCTATAATAGTTCTATGAGTTTTGTAACTCAGAAAATCAAACTAAAGAATTAAACAAAATGTATTTTATTTTTTTCACGTACATGAATTAAAACAATACAATGTCAGATCCTTCTCCATTACAAATTGTAAATGTATCATAAACTTATGGTGGTGAAGGTCGTATTTGACGCATCTTCGTTGCAAGGTGTTTTCATTGCAAGTGAGTTTTCAGCAATCAAGCTCTTTTTTTTATTTGATTTATTATTATACTTTTCAGTTCGTTTTAAAAACGTGGTATGTTAATTTTTTTTATTTGATTTATTATTAATCCAATAACTCTCACAAGCCATGAAAAATTTGCCTCATCCTACTTCAAATTCCGGTTACGTTCAAAAGCGGTAACGCGTTTAAACGATAACGCGGTTAAAAAATCGATATCTCATTGGCCAATTTTTTTTTGTTTAAATAACTATTGTTTAAACAAATGTAGAGACAAGAAACCATCTGAATATTGTATTGTCATCCAATTCTGACCTATGTTCAAATTTTCAGGTCTCTAGCTTATCGGGAAGTTAGTTTAAACTCGATTGTATAATTCCAGCCGGACAAGACAGACAGATATGACGGAAACCGAACTAATAAAAACGTGGTAAAAAGGTTAACTTCTTCGGGGAATCCTTCTTTTTCCTCTTTAGATTTGACTCCTCAGGCCTAGTTTTAAGCTTGGATTCTTTTCTTATTTTATAGATTTAGTTATAGTTTCCGACATGGGTATGTTGGTGTTATTTTATTATTATTATTTTTGTTTACCATTTTTTAGCTTTTTCTCTTTTATGTTCTAGTTTCACACTTGATAACAAGAATTAATTTATACTCTCGAAACCTCGTGTATTAATTTTCTATACAGAAATAATGGCAAATGTCCGATTAAACCATAATAATAATATGTCTGTTTTAGTACATTGATTTATGTCTCCTGGTAAAGTTTTTCCTTGATTATATAAACTTTGTACGTCTTAGAATATGACACTTATATTCTATCTAGTATAAAGCCGTGCAACGTATGTTTCAAAACTTCACTCTAAATTTACAAAATACCTATAAAACGTAAATCTGATCCCAGATGTACATAGAACTCTCCAAAATTACGAACTGATTTCTAAATAGTTTAAAATGCAATAAAGCTAACCTGAGCTTTAACCAAACAGAGTGGATAACGAGATGTTACTGTTAGATGTTCCACTAATAAATGAATAAATTTTATAGTATTATGCTTTATTACAAGTATTTTATTTATTTCTTGATGATTAATTATTTTTGTGTAACTCTAATGTTTGTATTCTTCTGTTACAGGTACTGTATGTTTTTATGACTTCTTTAGCTTACTACCAATGGGTAAGTGCCAATTACGTTTACTAATTATGTACACTTTTGGTATTTGTGTTCTATAAGTTGCTTATAAAAATTACTTTAACGCCGTAAATGCATGTAATATTATTTAATATTGATGTTCTTATTACCGTTGATAATGTTAAGATTATCGTTTTAATAAGAACTTTAAAAAAAATATTCTATTAGGACTTTACTTTCCACCACTGTATATTCAGAACTTTTCTCCATTTTTGCAAAAAGGAAGAAGAAAATTAAATTATATCAAGAATGTATTTAATAGAAGCAAAATACAGTGTAGAATATAGTATTCTTTTATAAAATAAATTATTCATCCTCTAGAAATACCCTCTGGTTGGATTGTTATTAACTAATCTAAATATAAATAAATAAAAAGCAAGTCAGCTGTGGTTTTAGAATTATACTTTATATTAAAGATAATTATAAAACGAAATTATTCACGTGATGAATTTGACCGCAAAGAAATGAATTCACAAACAAAATAATTTTGTTTTTATATTAAAACAATTCACGTTGAAAAAAATAATACTTATTATTCATAATATTTTGCTTAATTAGAAAAATTCTGTGAAATAAAGAGTCAGCTTTACTTAGTAAATATATAACATAAAATAAACTTTGTCAAAACATCCAATAACTTTCTAACTTGTAACAAAAATTATATTTGACACATCTCCCAAAAATGTCTCTGTGATTTGATGTATCTTCTTTGAATTTCGTCTCCTTCTTTGGTCTCTAGGAATATCCATAGGATTTTTTCAAGTCCTAACCAGCTGTCGTTGAAAATGCCCAATCCACCTCTATTATCTTACTTTTTTCCCTCTTCAACCTGTCTTTTATTTTGCCTCACTCCAGACATATTGTTTCTAATCCTATCAGCACATTAAGGCCTAACTACTCAGAATTTTTCTTAGTAATATACTTACAAAATTTGGTTCTCGTTGAGTTAAACTTCTCGATAGGTTTCACATCCATACATAAACGCACACTTAACGTGTGTATTGACTGCTGACAGTAGCTCTCTGAATTGCCCAATCACACACAGCTGTAAAGACCTTCTTTTTAATCCTAATTTCCACGAATTCATTCGATCCACCTCTCAGCTACACGACACTACTCAAGCACATCAACTCCTCTACGTTCTCACTGCTCGTACTCGAACTACCACTTCTCTCGCAAGGTAAAGTCATGATGAAAGTGTCGTCAGCTCATTCACCTGTAGTGCCACATTTTCTACTCCACCACTCAAGTCCTTTGCGGGAGAAGACAGATATCACCAGAAAAGTCAATTTCTTCCAGCCTGCTTTTCATATCCCACTCTTCGATAATAATAAAACTCTTATTATAAAACTCAATTTTTTTATAATGTATGAGACTTGAAGCAAATATATAACACTAAATTTTTCAGTTCTTAATTAATTTATTATTATTATTTTCCAGTGGAATTCTCAATTTTTACATTATTTTCCAGTGGAATACTCAATTTTTAAATTATTTTCGAGTGGAATTCTCAAATTTTTCCATTATTTTCCAATTTCACGTCAACATGGTGATGCCAGTTAGATTACTCGTTAATAATGTAGAAATGTGTTGCTATAATTAAATATCAAATTAATACTGTATATAAATATTATTCACCGTTTCATCAATGACAATATCTGTATGTTGTCTGTGTATACAACCATGTTCACGATTTATAGCTGTTACAAACGGAAAGAAACTTCACTCAATGTTATCTCAAACAACAATACACGGGAAAAACTAAAAGGAAATATTGGTGACGTCAGAGACATAACTGAGTCGCAGTGCCACTATTTAAATAACCGATTCCAAAGATTAATCTTATTATTTATACGCAAAACATGGAATTTACTCTTTGTTTTGCTTCTTTTCACTAATGGTTTAGTGCCTGTTTAAATCTAAATACAGTAAACTACTGAAAACATTATGGTCAACTAGTATACAGGATGAGGCAGACCACCCGTGCAGTATTTATAGGTGTCTTACTAACTTACTTTAACACTTTTTCTTTTTCATTTCCCACTAATTTGGCCTCACAGAATCAAAAAAAAATATTATTTTCAATTTTGAAAATGCCCAAAAAGGGCTCAATTTGGGGGGGTAGGGGTGCTTTTTGAGGAATTTTCAAATGTAAACATGGGTTGTGTGATACATCAATTTAAAGGTCTAATTACCCTGAACATTTTGGCGCAAAAAAGTGAATTATCTTTAGCCGTATGTACAGGGTGTACCAAAACTTTTGAAATAAGAATATAAAATAAAGTACCGTGTTACCCTACCTACAATACGGAAGAGCACCAGATTTTTTTTTTCCAAGCTTATTATTGATAATAAGGAAAACTGTGGTAGGGGCATTTATCACTGGATTTTGTAAATTTAAAAAATGCTCAAACTTGAAGAATACAAAAAGCCTAAAACTCAAAAATTTTAAATACCAACTTATAAAAAAATTTATATCAAATAAAAGGACTATTCAAAACGATTTTTTTTTGTATTTGATCTTTTTTTCTATCTCTTACTATTTTAAAATGGCAACGGGTATTTACTATATAAATACTGCACGGGTGGTTTGCCTCACCCTGTATATATTATGATTGAAACACACAAAAATGAAGAATTTAATTCTTTCCCAGTCATCGAAGTCTCTTAAAAAATAGTGTATATAAAAAAGTTTGAACAATCTATAAAATGTAAAATCAAATTTATTTTGTACTTAACTGATTGATATTTAGTAAAACAAATCCTAATTTAAGTAACTAATGGTGCAACGCAAGTTATTTTCTAATTACATAATATGTAAACTATTGTTAAAATTACTGTAGGGAGTTTTTGACATTTTGAACACAACTTTAGACAATTTTTGAATCATTACTGTCCGTCTATGACATATGAGCCTCTAATTATATCAAGAATGGGAAGTCAAATTTACACAATTAGTAATATGACGTATTAATGTGGAGGGGGACCCATATTATTATTATATTTTCAAATAGCTTAAGAAATGCCATGAAAATAAATTGATGGTGAAAAGTGGTTGTCATATTTCAAGAAGTTTTGTTTGGTTCGTTTTAGGTGGCTTACCATTTTGGTTAACGATGATAAGGAATTGGTCGGAGATGTGTCAAAATAGGAGGTGGCCCCATTTTAATAAAAATTTGTATTCATGGTCTGATTTATAAGAAAGTTATTGTTTTTAGTATTATCGAGTTCGAATTTGACGTAAGTTTTACAAAATAAACGTTTTACTATATAGTTTGATTTTCATGAAAATTTTGAAAAAAAAAAATTTTAAGTTGCTGAGTTTGAATTAAACTTTTCCCATCAACTATTTCTATTGTACTTTAGATAGTTAATGAAGTAACGTCCCCAAAGATACTTTACCGACAAGAAAAATACCCTTCTTAATGTAATGATAACATAATCTTAGTGCATTTTATATCAAAAATGTTTCAGTGCGGGAAAAAAACTAGTAAAGAAGTGTCTGTTTTGAAATTTAAGAGTGATTTGTTCGAGTTATGAAGTTGCCATAAAAATACGTAATGTCTAGTCAAAGTTTAATAAAACTGAAAAAATAGTCGTATTTTTCCTACTATTATCTATAGTGTTAATACTTTGATACAATTTTCGTCAGAAAAATAAATACAAATAACCTATCCAAAAAAAAATTATTTATTGTAGTTATTTTGATGTAATTTTAAAGTGCTTATTAAATATTTTTAATTATGGTATAATTACCTTATATAGGTTGTCTTCGGTCCGTATTTATGCATATAGCTACAGCGCTGTTTCGCCAATCACTGTCGGCTTCGTCAGGCTTAATATCAACACTTACACACGTAACACAACACTTCACAAGATCCGAGTGTAACTCTTCGTTAGAAAATACATTTTTATTTGGGAAAGTTTGTAGCTACATTATAACTGCGTTCCTACTATTATAGAAGGTAGGAGACAGGCTTGGAACTGGTGAATAGTAGAACTTAGTAACGTGGTTCAAAGTCTGATCATTATACAATTTTTGGTTTTTTTATTATTGTTAAGTTGGCGATTACGTTATAGATGGGGTTGGAAATATAATTCAATTTATCGTTTAATATGTTGTACGGGTTGTTCTTGTAGATCTGGAATTCTTCTAATGTGTTCATTTTGTTTAACGTTATGTATTACTTGTTTCTATGTCTGTGTATATGTGGCTTTCATTAATTAAATGTTCTGCGTAGTTTGAGGTTTGTCTATCTAACATTGCTTTCTTGTGTTTGGAGAGATGTTCCTTGAATCTTGTTTTAAAGGTTCGTCACTTATAACTTTATATGATTTCAAATTATGGATGGATGACATTAAAACAAAATGTATCGGATTTTTACAGTTAGTATGATACTTATATTTCGTATTAACGCCTAAATAAAAATTTATCATTAATCGAAATTAATCATAATGATTTTGTCGAAACTTTTTAAAGTAGCCAACTTTTATATTTTATAGCCTACTAATATAAATCTAATATAACAAATTTGTTTTCTTCCGCCATTTTGGTTAGTATTATCCAAAAAATATTTCGTGAGTGTCATTAATTTTATCTTTTTATGCCCTTTAATTTGACATGTCATAAGATAATAGTTCCCATTTGAAAATTTGTAGCACCGCATTTTAGGGAGAGGAGTAAAATTCCAAACTATCACAATGAAATTTCAAGTAATCTAGTTAAAAGTCCCAAAAGGATTTGGCTATATGTAAGTTGAGGTAAAGGGAGGTAGTTTATTAACACATATATAATGAGTTTAAATACTTCTACGGTTAGGATCGGTTGTCATTTCATAATGTCCGATGTCAGTTATCCATAAAAGAGTTCACAATAGAAATTCAAGCTTCAGCTTTCTAAAGAAAAAAAGAATCTGAATGTTTATCACTGATCCTTGACCTAGAATAGACGGGTCGATAGAGAGAGCACACATTGCATTCAAGATTTAACGCAAACCTACAGTACAATGTTTTAATATTTATTTACATTTGTTGCTATTATTGTTTCGCCTGTTTACACATTCCAAAAAGTTATTTATATCTTCTTCTACAATAGAAATATAAACTCGCGAAATGTGCACTTCACATTACCAAGCTAAATATATATTAGACTTTCGGGGAACCAACTTAAACTGTACGAAATTATTTTTCAATATACAACGTAATTCAGGGAAAATTAAGTGTTGCAATTTCAGTTCGACCAAATAAACGAAACATTTCATAGAAAATATGTTCGAAAACGCTTCGTCTGCCATCCTGCCTGTGTTTTCCCTTTAAAATACAATTTAAGCAACGAATTTAGATTAGCTGTAAAATTTGTTTAATGGTTTGTTTGAGTGGTTAATATGTATGGACAGACCCAATTTGTAGTCCTTGTAAACGTAGGCCTATATCCCCGCTTTATATAGGTAATCGAAAGGATAGAAGATTTTTTGGTTTAAAAATTTAACACTTGACTGATTTGAAACTTATTCTTCTTAACTTCTTTATTTTATCCCTGACTAATAAAGACGGGGAGTATGTAAGAACACTGTCAACCGGGTTCGAACCTGTATAACCATTACCGGTTCACTAGTCCTAACTGCAGATAAATAACTGCGTGATCCTCCAACTGAGCAATGCTGATCTTCTAATTGGACAAAGTGTAATTTTACATCACTCCCAAATCAAAAGGTTTCAACAATAGAAGATCGTATTACATTGATTAGTTACGTTAAAGCTTCAAAAACCCTAGAGACCGTGTGAAAGCTCTTTTCTGTGCTTTCAATTAATGAGAGTTGAACATTTCCATTATGTCGGTTATCCTTTAAATTTAGTAAAAAGTAAAGATATCATAAAGTTTAATAAAAGAGTAATAAACTTTGTCTCTTGTAAGGGGTTTTGTCATCAAAATATTCGATTCCTTATTTGGCATCAAAAATGTCACTTGATCACCATTCGATTTCGTAAACAAATATAATTTTCTGTACGAATCTTGACCAGAATTATTCAAACCTAGATTCAAAATTAGGACATGATAATAAACCCGATCCTTAGAAATCGTAATTTACAAAATAATTTAAAGACATCAAACTATTTTTTTTCAGAACATTTGTCCTTAGAAACTTTTGTTTATCTTCTCCAACTAAACATATTGACACTTCTCCTTGAATTATTCTCTATATTACAAGAAATTTATAATTTTTTAATAATAGTTTTAAGTTTATTACGTTTGAAATATAATGCACCAATAATCTCTTGTCCTGATATTTTATGTGTTAATATTAAATCAATTTAGTAATAATAAATTTCAAAATATTTTACTATTACGTATTTATAAATATTAATTTAACGTAAAATTCATAGCATGAAATATATAATAATTTTTAAGTTGAATTTCTTATTGGAAGCACTATTATTGCATTCAACATTATGACGGTGTAGAAATGACAATTGTGAAATGTACAAAGTGGTTCAAATACTAATTATTATTTATTGGTTTTAGATGTTTAAACAAAAGTTCTTACAATCGTTTACTCTTCTAATTCTGTCTGAGAGGAGTATTCCTTGTAGTAATATATACTTAATATACTGTTTGTCCCAAAAGCCCCAGACCGGTTCAATAACTTAAAACGAAAAAAAAGATATTTTATAAGTGCCTTCTGGTGATAGAAAACTACTTTTTGGCAAATGAGACATTTTTACCTGTCACTTAAACATGGGGGGTTGGGGGGGCAACTTAATAATCTTAAATGGAAACTACTATCGAGTGACACCTCATGTTAAAGGGTTTGTTTAGTAAAATACATCTGCACAAACTAGAGGTCGATAGTTACTCCTATCTAAAATGGCAGCCGTTCAAATATTTGAAACGACTATTTTTACTTTATTTATTTCATTCGCAATTATAAGACGAATGCGTGATCAAAATGAATTAAAAACATTTGTGAACTTGGGTTGTAATCATAATGTACTATTATTTCACATTTAAATTAGTATGAATTCCTATTACAGGTTGTTCAAAAGTGAGATGTTAGTTGATTTATTTTTAATATTTAATTTTACAAAGCTGATTTTCCAAGTTATCCAACATTTCAACAAATTCAACAATAGATTTCGAGAAGTGTAGCTTTTAGTGGGCTTTTCACTTTAACAAAAAACGTAGTTACAGGTTTCTTTTTAAAGAATTAAATTATAATCTCAGCACTTTTTGGGAATTATCAGCTTTAACTTGCTCTAAACTATAATGGATTGTTATTTTTTAATACAATCAATTCTTCAAAGTTCTTTACATGCCCTGTAATGGGAAACTGTTTTTTTTTTTTTTTTTTTTTTAATATGAACTATGATTACAACATTATATTTTCTTAAATACAATTTTATTTCATATTCTCTCCTTCTAATTAATTTTGAATTAAATAAATATAGTAAAATAGTCGTTTCAAATCTTTAAACGGCAACCATTTTAGATAGGAGTAAGATATCGGCTTCTAGTTTGTACAGTTGTATTTTACTAAATAAGCCCTTTAACATGAGGGGGTCACTCGATGGGGGTTTTTCATTTAAGATTATGAGTTGCCCTCCAAAACCCCCATTTTTGGGGAAAAGGTAAAAATGTCTCATTTACCTAAATGTAGCTTTTATCACCAGAAGGCACATACTTATACTCGTAAAATATCATTTTTCTATCTTTTGTGGTTTTCAAGTTATTGAACCGGACCTCTTTAACACTCTCTCTCTCTCTCTCTCTCTCTCTCTCTCTCTCTCTCTCTCTCTCTCTCTCTCTCTCTCTTTCTGTCTCTCTCTCTCTCTTTCTCTTTTCTATTCCTCTTTGACAGTCCTAATCTCGCCCCCTCCCTCAAAAAAGACATCAACATTCATTCATTATTTTTGTGGTACTCTCTATCTATCTAATCTATCTATCTATCTTATTCATTCTCTATATATCCTCTCTATTTTTTTTTTGATAAAGAAGAGAACACACATTAGCAGTTTTCCTCTATGTGTATTAGATAAATTCACAATGAATATTTTATGAAAAACAATTGAAATTGAAATAATTTCACACAAATTTAACAACGAAAATGAAGATATTCAAATTGTAATTTGTATGTTTTTGATTAGTTAATAAGGTCAAAACATACAAGCTGAAACATTTTTCTTCCTTGAAATTTAATTTGAATTAAAAAATGACCCTGATAATAGAAATTGTACTTAAAAATTATTTTCGATTGGTTTTCCAGTGTAATATTTCGCTGTAATTATTCTATACGTATGTAAATAATATTTAAGAAAAACGTTAACAAAATATACCATGATTTTCTACGTTAAAAATGTTTTAAAACACGCTTTATTTCATTTACTTAGATGACGTCACAACTTAAGGTACAAAGAATTGTTTTGTTTTATTCTTAAGTTTACGTCTTCAACTGAAGATTGCGCGCTTGTTGTTGATCTTGTAGGCTGTAACAATGAAAACAATACTGCTGACGTAGAACCAGGCTGTGTGAGTAATTTCACAAAACTAATAGCTACAGAAAATCAATGTCTTATATAGTTCAGTTAGTGATTTTGTATTGTTTAAATATTTTAAGATAAACAATACAGAAATGAAACTGAGGAAAACCTGACTATATTTTAGAAGCATCAAATCTGCATTCATTTTTTTAAATTTTGTATGTTACCCAGTAAAAACTATTTGGAATGCTCTTCTTCATACAAAAAAAAACTATGTTGAACATTACTTAAGATAAAATTATTTTATATATATATATATATATAATTTAATTAAATTTGGAGCTACCGTATATTTTTCCACATCCGCATTACTAAATATTAGTACCTTCCAACTATTATTTTTTAATAAGCCACATATTCAGTTAATATTAAAATATAAGTGCCAAATTTTGTAATATTGCTGGAGGTATTATTACTGATTACTAATTTTCATTCAATGTTATGCTGTCATAAATGTTAAAACAAAATTATATATCGCTTAGTGTAGATTCTAAACCTGCATTGAACTACTCTAATATTTTCTAAGACCTACGGATGAAAAGATATTTTCACAAACTCCTTAAAAACGGGAAGTAGGAAATTTAACAAATAATTTCTCCATTCAATTAAGAGTCCGCTTTGTATCTTTGCAATTCTTTATATACTAATTTGAATCTGATATCATTGTTGGAGAGGGATTTCGTGATAAGGTTCTTTCAAAAATAAAATAATTACCCGTGTACAAAAAGATTTAACCAACCGCTAGTATTAAAATTAAAAAAAAAAAATTAACAATAAACACACCAGGGAGAAAATTTGTATTTGAATTTCGGTCAAATTAGTGACATAGCTAAACTCGCTATTCGGAGAATAAATCTTTACACTTAGAAACAAAATGTCATATAATTTTAAATCAGCTGCCATTTGAACCAAATTCCCTGATTTTTTTCTTAGCTTGTACAACAATTAATCTCTACCGCCTCTTAAATACCCAATACCTTAGGAAAAGTTCATCACCAAATATAATCTCTGTGTTTACAATCTAATTAGATCGAAACCGAATTTAGTGTCTAGGTTACTCCAACAGTCGAAATGAAAGTTTAGATTTACTTACATTGAGAAGCATTGTCTCCTTCCAACCGTATTTCTCTCTCTCTCCCTTGTCCATCATTTACTGCTTAAGGTCGGTGACTTTGACCTTACAAAGGTGGTCAAGGCAATTTGCCATCTAACAAAGTGATTGTTACTTTGAGTGAACACAATCTGTTTTAATTATTTATCGCTTTTTACTTGAAATAATCGAATTTATAATTTTGACAATAGAATCCACGTCTATTCATAGAATTCATTGGTGCTAACAAGGATAGAAAATTAATTAAAATTAACTAATATTTATATATGTAACGCAACTATATAATAGACTATATATATATATATATATAAATATATATATATATATATATATATATATATATATATATATATATATATTCCGCCAATCGTTTTCGTTAGATGGATAAATATAAATTGTAATATGCTAGCCAATACATTAATTTAAATAGAATTCATACAAAATTAGTTCAAATATCAAGTGATCCATTTTTATTTTTGAGGATAGATTAAAAAAATTTCACCCTCGTGTCTGTCTGTACAATTTAAACTGCAGCTTAAAAGATTTCGACTTTATGAAAATAACTGTCCCTAGGTCGTGTGGTTTTAGCACACGCTTGACAGTTTATTATTTATTAGCAATTTAGAAGTTGGTCGTAAGAGACCTCATCTTTCCTTCTCGTAGTTGTGTAAAGACGAAAAACCTCTAGATAATCGTCATTGTCTAATAAAAAAAGAAAAGAGAAGACCCTTCTCCCTGTTCAGACCTCGAATGCACCAGTGTCAGAGGAGAACAAGTTTTGGTCAAAAGAGACTTGATAGGAGATCGCAAAACGGAATTATCAGCAAAAAGGTTTGTATTTTTTTATTTTTTTTATTCATCACATACTTCCTCTAAATTATGTGTATGTGGGAAAAATCAAAAATAATTTCTTATCACGTTAGCGTACCTGTAGCTTGCAGAGTGAGTGAATTGAGACTAACTGCTTCCGCGATGACTCCCCCCTCTGTCGTTTTCTTAAGATGGTCTTTGGTAAGCTAATTGCAAATGTTTTTGAGATTAGAGATTTATGGTGCTTCCAGTCATTGTTTACACAAACTTTCTTGGATTTTCCTTTGTTACAAACATTGTTTAATTTTATCACCTTAATTGTACAACTAACTAACCCTATCTTTAGTAACAGACGTTCACTTGTATACAATTCTACTGAAAACAGATGTTCTCCAAGTTATGACGTCAGAAGCAAGTAATTGGTCACTAGAGTGTTGAGTAGATGTAGCCAGGCGAATCGTGCTAATAGAAACCTTCACTTATTGCTTTTTATATTAGAATTCTCACTATATAGAGATAGCTTATAGTAATTATAAACAAGTTGAATAAAGTGCTCTTTCAGCTAACTCTTATTCGGTTCATATTAGGAAAAACTAATGACGAATTCAAGTTCAACGTCTCAAATAACTGAGCAAATTAAGACTAAGTTAAATAAACTGTTAAGAACTTCTATTCATGTTGGATTGAAGTCTGTGGTAATTACTTTTCCAACAAATGTCCACTGTGTTTTCTCAGATTCTCGTCTTATAATGAATTCATTTTTGTGTATCTAGGTCTCAAATTATAAAATAATAGACAATACCTTACATTTTTCGTCAATGACCTCTTCTTTTCAATAATTTACTTGACGCGTTTCGGGATGTCTATCTCATCATCAGATATTTCTCGTCAATATCTTGTCTTATTACTTTAGTACGTAAATACACTTTTTTTAAATAATGTGAAATGTCAGCCTATATCTAAAGTCCGTAATCTTTAAAAATGACTTACAAATCAATATAACCAAAGGTCATATGGTACACCATTTATCACCACCGTTACATATCTATGTTAACTGTTTTCGTATGCGATACTTTAGTTTAAATAGAAGTTATACAAAAATATTTCAATTATTCATTCTTTAATATCCAGTCCATATTTTATGCTGGCAAGACTAAGAACGATTAATTACCAAAATAATAAAGGAAAACAAAGCTACCGTTAACCACTGCTAGAAATGTTGATCAAAATCCTCATCGCAGTGAACAACCTGCTTTAAACGCTTAGCTATCCTGATCCCTGACTTTAATTCACATATAAATAATACAATAGAGAACCATGATCCAGGTTGATAAGGAGATGACACTAAGTTGCCGTTACAACCAAGCAAGAAACGAAGAAAAGGGATCATTTCAAATTTCAAGGATATGCGTTCAGTAAACACTAGCAAATAATGAAGCCAAAAGATGATGTAATGTTCTAATGAGTATTTGTATACAAGAAAACCAAAAACGAAGTGAAGGACTTCATTTCAAATTCTAAGGATATTCATTCAGTAGACACTAGCAAGCAATGAAGCCAGAAGATGATGTAATGTTCTAATGAGTATCTGTACACAAGAAAGCCAAAAACGAAGTGAAAGGCTTCATTACAAACTCTAAGGATATTCATTCAGTAGACACTAGCAAACAATGAAGCCAGAAGATGATCTGATGATCTGATGATGTAATGTTCTAATGAGTATTTGTACACAAGAAAACCAAAAACGAAGTGAAGGACTTCATTTCAAATTCTAAGGATATTCATTCAGTAGACACTAGCAAACAATGAAGCCAGAAGATGATGTAATGTTCTAATGAGTATCTGTACACAAGAAAACCAAAAACGAAGTGAAGGACTTCATTTCAAATTCTAAGGATATTCATTCAGTAGACACTAGCAAACAATGAAGTCAGAAGGTGATGTAATGTTCTAATGAGTATTTGTACACAAGAAAACCTAAGACGAAGTGAAGGATTTCATTTCAAATTCTCGGGATAGACGTTAGCAAACCATTCATACTTGCTAGAGCGGATCGCTCTCTAATTTCATAATAAAATATTCATATCCATCCCCGATCCCGGTAAGTCGGTCATTCAAAACTGATCATAGAAAAAAATGTATAGTTACAAACATTTTCGTTCTTCATGATGTAATCGTTCATGAATACTAGCCGAAAGATGTGATATGACGAAGTTTGTTAAGTCACACAAATAAATCATTTTGTGAAACATATATCACAATTTAGGAAATATTAAAGCATATTATTTTGTTTCTGTTTATAAAAGTGAGAAATATTCTAATATTAATATTAAGGTAAAATTTTATTGGTTAATAAAGTTGTGAAATACGAAGTCGGTGAGACATGAAGTTACCGCCGTAACTCGAGCATAAATCTTTGATTTGCTTCATAAATTATTCTCCAGCAATTGCCTGTTACCGCCGATGCAAACTAAAAGTAATTGAAGTGCAAATGAGGGATCCCGACTTCGTTCCAGGAAAATTTAATTACCTGGGAAAAGGCAACATTACAGTTGATCATATTTTATTACCTTTGAGATAATCCAAAGAGTATACCAATAAACATTCAAAGTGACATCGTATTGAGATTTAATTCAGTACTTCAAAGGAATTATAAATTTAAAACGCACCCAGTTCGTTAAAACTTTTGAAATGTTATATGTGAAAGATGACGTCATGTAGTGTTTGTGAAATGTTTTATAGCTATTCCTGAAGACATTGGTCCACTCTAACTTCAGTTCTCTGTTTACATTATACTGTATTCGCTATGTAAGTACCATAGTGGTTATCACCTAATTGTTTAAATGGATATAATATTACTATCTATCTATAGATATAAAGCGGAAAGTTGAGAACGGCTTAACCAATTTGAATCGATACTTTTACACAGAATTCATAATGTATTGTTTATTACTACCAATCTTGTTTTGAGGCGAAAAAGTTTGTGGTCATCATCACCATAAAAATAAGAAAACAGCATACTATACAGACTCTATCCTCGAATACTCTTAATATGGTCTGGACTGGAAGAGAACAGCTGATCAAGATCTAATACAAAAGATGAAAGATAGGGATCTCATCCAAGACTTTCATATGAGGCCCATGAGAGGTTATCCATATATAAACGTGAGAACGTTTTATCCCATCCTATATGAAACCTTTTAGACTAGATTCAGTGTAACTGTGGAAATATTTTAGACTATAACACTTTTTTTTAAATGCTAGTCCTATGAAATAGAAAAAGCGGGAAACATTCCCACTTCCTAAATGTTGTGTAAATATAAATTTAAATGTTCTTAATTTCCTACTATATGTATAAATCCACACAATAGATCAGAGTTAATATAGGTCTAGTTGTGAAGATGTCCCAACAAATTAAAACATCATAGACGCAAAGAGAATACATTTTTAATTACCCTGCTAAGGTTTTCCTAATCTTCGATGATCCGGTTTTCACTAAATTTGTGTTAAATTTTAGGTCTATAATGTAAATTGTATACAATCCCCAATGTCCGAGAGGCCTACAGATTCTATCGTGTCATCTAAGAAGGCTAAAATTAGCTTTGCACAAATACCTTTGAACCTGAGTTAAATGGGTTTGAGCATTGAAGATATGACAAAGTGTAGCAAAGCATCTAAAGAGTCTACATTATATCTTAAAATGGCTTATTCGTGATTTTCTAGTTCTAGAAATACAATTAACCAATAAATAATTGTCCTAGAAACAGCTGTTCTTTTATAGGTTGTTTGGTCTAACAATTGTATCTATAAATTGGTTTCTTATAAGTTCTCTTAATTCTGAAGATCCAATAAACAACTTCCATAAAACGAAAGGCCTAAAATATAAATTCAGCGACACAATTCTAAAAATCGTACGATAAAACCCAAATAGCCTATTCGTGGTTACCATCAATGTGAGAACTGGCCGCACCGATGTCCTTCCAATTTGTGTTACAAATTGACGAAATTTTTTTAAATGTTTGAGTATGTAACAAAGTTTGTGCATAACTTTTACATTGATTACTGTTTGACTATGTATGGGAATCTGAGAAAGTTAGTGCAATATTGTTCGTAGATTTGTAGTTTTAATATATATGGGTATGTGAGAAAGTTTGTGCAATATTTTTTTCATTGATTATTAGTTTGACTATATATTATGGGAGTCTGAGAAAGTGCAAAGTTTTAATATGTCTTGGTATGTGAGAAAGTTTGTGCAATATTTTTACATTGATTATTAGTTTGACTATATAAGGGGGTCTGAGAAAGTTAATGCATTATTTTTCGTAGTATTTATTTTTAATATGTATGAGTGTGTGAGAAAGTTTGTGCAATATTTCTGTATTTATTATTAGTTTGACTATGTATGGGAATCTGAGAAAGTTAGTGCAATATTGTTCGTAGATTTGTAGTTTTAATATATATGGGTATGTGAGAAAGTTAGTGCAATATTGTTCGTAGATTTGTATTTTTAATATATATGGGTATGTGAGAAAGTTTGTGCAATATTTTTTTCATTGATTATTAGTTTGACTATATATTATGGGAGTCTGAGAAAGTGCAAAGTTTTAATATGTCTTGGTATGTGAGAAAGTTTGTGCAATATTTTTACATTGATTATTAGTTTGACTATATAAGGGGGTCTGAGAAAGTTAATGCATTATTTTTCGTAGTATTTATTTTTAATATGTATGAGTGTGTGAGAAAGTTTGTGCAATATTTCTGTATTTATTATTAGTTTGACTATGTATGGGAATCTGAGAAAGTTAGTGCAATAATTTTCGTAGATTTTTAGTTTATATATATATATATATATATACAGTATTATGAGAAAGTTTGTGCAATATTTCTGCATTGATTACTAGTTTGACTATGTATGGAGTATTAAAACGTTACAAAACAGAAAAATAAACAGATCGTTACGATTTTTGCTGGCTATAAATATAGCAATTTTACTGTATAAATACAGGTTTACTCCCGTACCAAGCGCGCCAATGGAAGTTTTCACTTCAAAAATCAAACAATTACCAAAAGACCTAAAGTAGCTTATTACCTAAAACGTATTATTCAAATTTTACTTCGTTTTAATGATCCGATTTACAAATTTCTACGTAGGTCTAGTTATGGAAAGTTCAATGACCACAAACTAGCTAAGAAGCTACAGTATGGGTCTAATCTTTTCCCCAGTATTTGCTAATGAGTTTGTTAGCTTTTCAGTGCAATACCAAAGTTTTATGCTTTTTGTATTTACTTCAGGTGAAATACAAATGGACTAGCTTCTATATATATATATATATATATATATATATATATATATATATATATATATATATATATATATATAATCTAATGTATTATTGGGAAGTTCAAGTAATTCCTTGATAACAAGTGTCAATGTTCCATAAGAATATATTGAATTCCTAACCAATACGTTGAAAGTAAGTACTACTTGACTGGTTTCGGAATACCTCCATCTTTAGATGTATAATAATACTATTTTAAAAGATTGATGCTCTCTGAAGAGGTTAGGCAGTTTTTTCATGAAAGTTGACAAATAATAAATAAATATTGTTCTAAACTTACGTATCGTGTTAATTTATTTTCTAAATTAAACAACAAAACAATTCAATTATCAGTTTATAGTTGAACAACTTATCACTGCACTTGACTGAAGTAGCGACAGCTGATTGTCTACTCTACACAGATTAATCACTTCTTACAATATCTTAAGAGTGTTTTTAATCACAAAAGTGTTTCTAGCAAGTTGTACAAAGGTTATGTTTGGGAGAAGGGGATGCATCCAGACAATGATTGATGAATGGATGGAGTTAGTCACGTGATTTTAAATTTTAGAGTAATTACAAATTTAAAAGAAATACAAAATGAAAATTTAAATTACTTCTCAACTTTTTTATGTTAGTTTTTATAGAATTTTGTGATTTAAATGTAGCTATACTTGACCCCTTTAAAAAACTAATTAGTCAAAAATAGAAACTAGTCAAATTTCTATAAAAATAATTCAAACACTCTAATTTCAACAACCAGAAAATAAACTAATAAAGTGACGTTTCAATGATTGTTATGATCCTCAGTTGTTACCTTGTCACACAATTCAAGAGAAGTTATGCCCATGAGTCCATAACACTTAGCCCATAGACTTTGGTGTATGGGATCATGCATTTTCTTGAATCAGAGGCACGAGGTTCAAAATATCACTTAACCTTCATCGACGAGTCTTAATTCACTTAGATCAGAGGCACAAGGTTAGTAATCCTACATAACATATTGGATTGATTCATGGATCTTAATTCTCTTTAATCAGAGGTACAAGGTTCGTAATATCACTTAAGACTTGGTTTTGATTCACGGGATTATTCTTTCTCTTTAATCAGAAGCACTAGCTTCCTAATACCACTTAAGACTTGAGTTTGATTCATGGCGTCATACTTTCTTTTGAATCAGAAGCACTAGCTTCCTAATATCACTTAAAATATGGGCTTGATTCATGGTATCAATCTTTCTCTTGAATCAGAAGCACTAGGTTCGTAATACCACTTAAGACTCTTTTGATTCACGGGATTATTCTTTCTCTTTAATCTTAAGCACTAGCTTCCTAATACAACTTAAGACTTGAGTTTGATTCATGGCGTCATACTTTCTTTTGAATCAGAAGCACTAGCTTCCTAATACCACTTAAAATATGGGCTTGATGCATGGTATCATTCTTTCTCTTGAATCAGAAGCACTAGTTGCATAATACCACTTACCACATGGGTTTGATTCATGGGACAAAAAACTCTTGGATCAGAGGCACAAGGTACTTGTTCTAATAACAACAGAGGATGTTAACTTAGTAATCGAAACGTCCTCTTACTAGTGTATCTTGAATTAGAACGCTCTCTTTCAACTATTCTATCAGGTCTCTCTTGAACAACTCTTATTCATTTCCGACTCTGGCGTTATGAGAGTATTCTACAAGAAAAATATTCATTATAAAGTTTTAACATTTTCAGTTCATAATATTTAATTAATTGGATTTATATTTATTACCACGTACAAAGCAAGAATCTCTATAAAAAACATAGATATTATAAATTTAACAATAACAATGTTATCACTTGATAACGGAGGTTGATTTATACCCACCGAAACGTCGTGTACTAGGTATATAAAAATGATGTAAAATGTTCAATTAAACTTTATTAACTATGCTGAATCATTCCGACAATCCATACTTCAGTTAATGCATATCCTTTCATCTTCTTCTCAAGTTTCATCCTAGCCCATAAGAGATTTTGTCAAAAACGAATCATTCAGTGGATATTGTGAGTCAGTCTAACAACCAGTTCTTGTAATGCATCAAACATTATAAAAGATGGACAGAATTTACAAATTGTCCTTCCGAAAATTGTCTACTTAAATTTCCAAGTGATCAAAAAGTAAAGACGAGTGTTAAATCTACTGAAAAAATATATTTTCAATTTTCTTTCAGCTATCACCGTCGATTTATTTATTATACAAAATATATTGAACTGTCACATAGTTGATCGGTAGATCATGTATTCACCTCCAGCAAGTTCTTGGTATTAAACAAACATCGTGGATTTCTGGTTCAATTCACATTCCTCGTTTTGATTGCAAACTATAAATCAAATTGTATTAAAGGATTCAACAATCGCAAAGTGAACTTCTTTCAATTTCCCTCAAAGATACCGAAGTTTGCTGCTCTTAATTGTGTCAACTTCGGAATCTATACAAGATGGGTTTTCATATTTCTATTTTAACTTGGGAACCTTCAGACGAGTGGTTTGTGAACTCGGGTTTTAGTTTAATTGTCTAGAGTGCGGAGTAACAATGTGTCAAAGATGATTTATAAGTTCTTTGATATTATAAAATAAGAATTACGTTTCTTTCAATCATTGCTAAAATTATATGTAATCAAATGTGAAGAATATGTCCAATACACATGAAATGTTAAATTTTAACTCTAAAAGTATTATTTTACAACATGCTCAGTTACTGTTATTATCATACTTTGTTCTGGGAATGATTTCATCAGCTTGGAAAGTTTAAAAGCCGTTTTTTTGCCTACGTCTGTTATCAGTTACGATATGGAGTGACCTTCTGGGGAACTCCGATGAGTCTTTAATATATATTTCGGCTTCAAACAATAATTATACGATAATTTCTCATCTAGTTTATAAAAGCCATGCAAACGTTTTTCTAAAAGAAACATCAATTGTTTACTTTTCCATGTATTTACATTTAAGCAATTTTAATTGTTAGATGAAATCAGATTATGTTTGAAATTATTCAACACCATCATGAATATCGTTTGCCCAAAAGATTGCTTATTATTCTCTATACACACTGACATTTTTTAGAACTGTAACCGATTTGTGAAGGATAAGTTAACCTTTCGAACCAAACTGATCACAGTTTAACTAGGGTACAAAAAAATAGCATAATAACATAGCAATTTTGAAAACGATAATGCATTTTGCCGTGTCCATTTCGAAAATCCCTTATCTCCTTCTGCCCATGCATCATACCTAACTTTGAAGAGACTATTCTAGTTAATGATAGATTACCGAAATATAAATCATTACTCATTGTAAATAATTAATTAAGTTGCCCGATTGGGGAATTGGTCCTCTGATGAAACCCCGAACGCCATGGCCACAAATAATTAACCTGCCATGGTGTAATTTATAATAAGGTATAAAAAAACCAAAATTATTACGAGACATGCACTGCACACCACGACTGACTGCTCTATTCTTTGCTCCTCGTATTGTATACTTAACATAGCGCAGACCATGTTCCGGTAATCTATTCCTGCCCAAAACGCACCATGCTCAACTTCTGGGCCCGAGCAAAGTGACACCGTCACAGGGCACAGTTTATAACTACTTTCATATAAATTATTTTAACTCTCTTACAAAAAATGTTTCTTTAATAGTCTCTGTAGTTCACTCATACGCTGCTTTACTGGAAGGTTTTTTCTTCAATGTGCCGTTTCCAAGAGTATTCTAACAACATTTGTTGGTATCAGGTCTGACTGATTTATTTGTTTTGTCTTGTACATGATATGTACATGTCATTTGTTAGTTTACTAAACTGTTTTTAAATTGTTTATGCCATTTGAATGTGGATTTTAGTCTTCTTAAAAGCCAAAAAAAGTCGATTAAATTATAAAGTTTCACATGTTTCTCATAAATAAAAGGTAATGAAAAATAAATACATAATCAAAAACACTTTCTTCTTCTTGTTCACAAATTACTGTAAAAAAAACAGATAAAAGAGACGAAAGATGAATCTAACTAAAAAGTATAGTTCCAGCTAAGATCTCTTGGAATTGCCACTCCCGTTACTCACTATAATACAAATACAAATAAATGCTAACACTCTCTGAATATAAAACTACATGTAGATAGAAACGAAATACAACTGACAGTAAAATATACATACCGTTACCACTTTCTCATAAATTACCTATTTTCGAAACTTGTCAAATTTGATTAAATTGGACTCCTATGCCTTTACTTACAACTTATTTTGATAATAAATAGATAAGATACGTCAACATTAGTTTACTGTTTATTTCCTTTTCAGCAACATGTTTCACCGTTACGCTAAGGTAATCTTCAGGTTAATATAATATATATAACAAAAACACTTACATATCAACGAAACTGTGAAAGTCTCAATGTAAAATCTTTAGATCTTTTAGTCGTCTTTGATAAAATATTTTTGAACCAATTTAAGTAAACATTACGTCCAATTTGTGGTTTTTAAAGGAGGATGGCTCTCCTCGTCTAACAAATCCAATTGTAATACAATATATTCCTTAATGAAGTAATTAAATTCTTGTGCTCCAAATCTTAACGAAGATAATTACACTCTCTTTTTTTATGTTTTATTACAAAACAAACAATGACTACAATAATAGTCGCTATAAAATATGAATGGATAAACTTGTGGGATAAAGAGAATTGGGTTAATAAAATCGAAAACAACATTGTGCTTCTGTGATAAATTCAACTGTGAGATAAAGCTACAAAACACGAACGTATCATTTCAATCCAATACACATTTCGAACTATATCTGTTAAAACAGAATTGAACAATCGCGTTCTGGAAAATAATTACTACCTCAGCTCAGTGTTATTTCAGTTAGGTAGATGAGAAAAAATTCAATTGATATTTGAAAAGTAATATTTTGTTTATTCATAGCAATCTATAAACTAGTACGGTAGGCCTACATAATAAATTTGTTGTTTATAAACAAGATGGCTTCGAGCCCTTAAAACACCACTTACTTTTCCGTAAAATGTAAATTCTAAAGGACTGGCTACAACATATAATCAATATTTTCTTAATTAGTTATACAACTTTTACAAATTAGATACAAGTTTGTAGATTAATAATAAAACGGTTTCTCATGTTTTACTTTTTCAATAAATTTAATTATTTAAATGATTCTGGAGTGGGAGGTGTGTTATTTTACTTTCGTTTCTCAACAGATCAATTTTGATGGTATAGTGAATCAATTAACTAATTTTTTTCTGTAGTCAGAGGTGTGTTATTTTACTTTCGTTTCTCTACAGATAAATTTTCACGACATAGTTAATCAATTAACTAAATTTTTCTGGAGTCAGAGGTGTCTTATTTTATTTTATTTTATCAACAGATAAATTTTCATTGCAAAGTGAATCTGAAAAGGGGGGATGTAGGAGAACGACAGTTAAAACCATTTTAATTTAACTTAGTGTTCAAATTCAAAACCAAAATGTAAAATTAAATAAATCTACTATAAAAAATAAATTGAAATTAAAATAAATCCAATGAGGCATAATAATGTTTTCCATATCCTTTGAGATATTCCAATTGAAAACTAATACTATCTATATATTGATTCTCTGCGAATAAATTATTATTGCAAATAGCTAGTGTAAAGAAAAGGTAGAGGATTTTTACATTGACGTAAAGTTCCCATACATTTGTATCTAATAATTATAAACGTATATCTTCAAACAAATTCTTAATTTATTGACAAATAATTCAACATATTATTATCTAGCATCCAGAGCCAAATTTTAATAATTACAATATAGTAATTTATTATTATTTATTTATTTTGTTCTCAACGCCTTCACTTTGTGCCCGTTAGAAGAATAAAGACGAGTAAGTAGTTAAAAACGCAATGTCATCAACAGGGCTCGAACCTGTATATCTTGTAACGGTTCACTGATCACAACTGCGGCTAGATCAACGCATTCTCTTCCAACTCAGCGACGCTGCTTCCCTCATTTATTATGTTTACATTGACGAAATATCCTTTGTTTAAGAGATTAATGTACTTTTCTTACAATAAAGATCTTGATAGTTAATTGTTTACCTCTTTTATTCTTTATTCTACACACTATAAAGGCAGAAAATCTTGTTTTATCAACAGATTATTCTTTCTATTTTGTAAATTTTTATCGTTTGGCATTATGAAAGTATTGTTAGGAATAAAGTTTTGTAGTGTATTTAAAGTATTGTGTTATACTATCAAGGAAATAGACACAAGTCTCATAAACGATAGTAAAATTAATTAATATACTGAACCACTGATTTTTGACTAAAACTAAGAACCCAGGCAATTTTGAGGGCCGTTCCATAACAGTATCTTATAGTCTCTTTGTACATTATAAAATAATTTGCTTTGAAAATTCTTTTTTTTTATGAAAAAATAGTGATACTGATGATTAAATTTATAACTTAATTTATATAAATTTAAAACCTCCACCAACACACAATGTGCATAGTAGCAGCAAAGTTCGTAATGGAAAAAGGGTTGTAGTCACGTAATTTATCTTGCTGCTAAAGATTACTTTAAAATTGTCTAGTCTCGTACATTTGTATTTTTATAGTTTAAACTAATTGTGATTTTTGAGAATAAATACAGTCGATTCTCGAGAAATCATATCATCCGAGGACGATATTACATGTTTGAAAGATGTTAGCCACTTGGTGGACTTAAATAAAGTGTAAGAAAAAGTTGAAATCTTCTATTAAAATCCCAAGTGTGTGGATGTAGTCGCCTCCCAAAGAAACAGAAATTAAAAAGTGGTACTAAGGTGAGAGTTAGATCATACAAAAGAAAATTTAGACAAAAGAAAATACGTGATAAAATAAAGGACGTCATTCCATATTTCAAGTATATACGGAATTAATCTTAAGACACCATGGTAACAGAAGATAATGTGGACAATAGGTAGGATTTTTTGTAATAAAGTTTGATAGTTATAAAGATCCCCCCCTAAAAAAACTAAAAAATATAGCTTCCATTCCAAAAAATCCCAGTTTGGAAATTCTGGGTCAAATTACGAAAATCAACCTTACAAGCTACTGTTTAGAAGATTCGATATCTCAAAGCAACCTACACGATTTCGATCAGATTTGGGTGAAGTGTAAAGAACATTACGTCATTGGAAACTCTATAATCTAAACATAAAATATATTAGTTCCAGCTGATACTCGGTTTGCGTGTGTGTGTGTGGAGAGAGAGAGAGAGAGAGAGAGAGAGAGAGAGAGAGAGAGAGAGAGAGAGAGAGAGAGAGAGAGAGAGAGAGAGAGAGAGAGAGAGAGAGAGAGAGAGAGAGAGAGAGAGAGAGAGAGAGAAGAAACTCAAGAACAATTTAACCGATTGGGATGAAACCTTTTACCTGAATTTAGTGTAACTATGGGAAACTTTTAGGCTTTAACTATTTTAAAAATACTATTGTATGGAAGAGAGAGAAGGAGAAATGTTCACGTTAGACAAATTTTATGTAAATAACCTATAAATATGCATTGTTGTAGGTTCCTCTGTATATCCAGAGATCCACTAGTCAGATTTCTATAGAGTTTATGTAGGTTTGTGCGTGTGGATATACCTAGAACATTATGTCATTAGATACTCTATAATCTAAAATTAAAATGTATTTTAGAAATATATTAGTTCCAGCTGATGCTCAGTTTGTATTTGTATTAGTGATTAAATGTCTGCACTGTTTATTCTAATAATAATTCTATGGTAGAATTTCATTGAGTCATGCGTCAAGTTACTGGAATAACTCGTGCATAAACCATCGATTGTTCCATAAATTCAACAGCAATTGCCTGTTACAGTCGATGCAAGCTCGTAGTAATTGAAGTGCAAATGCAGAATCCCAACTTCGTTACAGGGAAATTTAATTACCTGGAAAAAGGGAACATTGTGGTTGATCACTTTTTGTTACCCAAGAGTGAAAAAAATCCACAGAGTAATCAGGACATTGTCATATTAAGAATTAATTCAGAACATCAATAGAAGAACAAATTGCAAATGCACATTGTTCATTCACGATTTTGAAATGTGATATATAAAAGATAACTCATATTAACTCTAATGGAGTGGACTATCTGATCCTTTTACAGTCAGGAGCTCATATTTCAGATCTCTTGTTTACATTTAATGTTTAAACATACAGTCGTTTTTAATGTGTGTATATATATATATATATATATATATATATATATATATATATATATATATACGATTATATATAGGAAAAACTTAAGAACGGTTCAACCGAATGGGATGAAACCTTTTACCTGGATTTAGTGTAACTATGGGAAAGTTTTAGGCTTTAACTATTTTAAAAATACTATTGCATGGAAGAGAGAGAAGGAGAAATGTTCACGTTAGACAAATTTTGTGTTAATAACCTATAAATATTCATTGTTGTAGGTTCCTCTGTATATCCAGAGATCCACTAGTCAGATTTCTATAGAGTTTATATAGGTCCTGTGCGTGTGGATATAACAAAAGTACAGGTTAATAAATTTAGTATTTCCAGAATACTCATATTGCAAAATCTTAATTACATTAATCATCGCCTCACTCTATTTCCGATGCTTGAACTCCGTATCACATTATTACATAACAACTAAAAAATATACCACATTATTACATAACAACTAAAAATATACCACATTATTACATAACAACTAAAATATACCACATTATTACATAACAACTAAAACATACCACATTATTACATAACAACTAAAAATATACCACATTATTACATAACAACTGAAATATACCACATTATTACGTAACCGCTAAAAATATACCACATTATTTCATAACAACTAAAATATACCACATTATTACTTAACAACCAAAATATATTCCATTGTTATATAATAACTAAAATCATACCGTATTATTACATAACAATAAAAATATATTACATTATTATGTAAATACTTTTTAAAGAAAAACTTATGAATTAAAAGAAAAGAATTAAAAACAATATTTTTATAAAATCGGTAAATATAGGTGTACATGTTTAGGACTTCCCTCAGAGGGGTTAACTTATAGTGAATACGGAAGCGTTGCTGAATTCCCTTGCTTATTTTACACTGTTCTTCATCTAATCTTTGGTTACAACTCTCTCTTTCATCTTTCCTCTTAGGTTGACCTATTCTTTTTCTCTCGACCCTGATTCTATTAGAATATTCTATAGCTAGGGATTGCTTAAAAATATATAATATTAATAATTTTCTTTATTATACTACTTTATTTTTATTCAAAATACAAAACTTATTAAACTGTCACAAAGTAGACCAGTAGATCACGTATTCACCTCCAAAATTTCTTATATTGTACTTATTCAATAAACTTCACGGATTTGTGATTCAATTCACATTTCTCATTTAAGTTACAAACTAGAAATGGATTAACGAATTCAACAATCGCAAAGTGAAGTTTATTAAAGACATAGAAGTTAAATGCTCAGAATTGAGTCAATTTCGCAATCGATACAAAACGGTTTGTCCCATTTAGACTTGGAGAGCTTTTAGACCAATTGTTTGAACTCGGGGTTTAGTTTTATTGTCATGAATACGGAGCAGATGTAGGTCAAATAAAATGTTTTCGTTTTGCGATATTTTATAACAAGAATGGTGAGTTACTGCATACTTAACTTTCTGAACAGTGCGTGTGCAAAGAATACCAAAACGCATCCGGCTATGAAATGGGCATATTTTTTCTTCGTGTTGGGCATCTGATTTATATTTCAGTGGACTATAATTATTTCGACTACCAGACTGGTTACTCACAACTTAAAATGACTTAATTTGTAGTTTATACATTTAAAAAATGTTAATTATAACACCTTCATTGTAGTTATAAATAGTTCCAAACGTTTTTATTTTATACAGTACGTCATTTGAATAAAATTTGCTTCAAGAGGCCATTACAAAAATTAAGGTTTAAAAATGTATACTGCTATTATGAAACAGTCTGCATTTTTTTTAAATTTAGGAACACATTTGTGCTATTGGACATATAAATGAATGTACGATTTAATGAAATTTTTTTTGTAGGTTTAGTGGAAAATTAAACCACGACAGTTTGATGTTTGTCAAAAACACATGTTAAAAGAATCTGATTTGATTTTGTTCCTTACTTATATTTCCTTTAATGCAAATCTCTCTTTTTCACTAAGAAGCAGTTTGCTATTTTGAAACCAATATTAAAGTAAAGTACGTATTTTTCTTTCACGGTTTTAGTGATGGGAGTTAAAGTTTTTTTTCAATTACAAGCTCAAGCTTCTCAATTTTTGTTCTTAAAATAATGAAAATCCATTTGTACTATTGATATTCATATTTTACAAAAATATAATTTAAACTTTTAAAAGGGTTTGTGTGCTTTTTATAATTATAAGTCCAAATTGTATAAGTAGTGATTCTATATCGATATTTTCGGGTCCAATATCCCATTTGATCTAAATTTAATCAAAGTTGTTAAAACTTATTTATAAAATCTCATATTCTGTGTTTTTTTATAGCATCTGCACACAAATTTTGAATTATCTTCAAAATGTAACAAATATCCAGAGATATGACCAAAATGTCCACATACCAAATTTGATTAAAATCAGTCCAGGTGTTTAGGTTGTAGAACACCGCACAGATATCATTCACAAAACCACTTGTTTTTTCTCAAGGTAATACAAAACTAATATATTCGCAGAAAAACTCTATATTGAATTTTGACCCATCACCACAATATCTAAGTTTATGGAACAGTATATAATTTATAAATTTATTTTATTTCATCATAAAAAGACCAAACAGAATATGTAATTTTAAAACCTGATCATCCACACACAATAAAATGGAGGTGAAAAAAATTAAAACTTTATAACACCAAGCCAGCATCTTTAGAAGAACTTAGAAACAAAATTTTTGAAAAATGTCAAAGGATTTCCCTTCAAACTTTTGAGAATGTGTAAAAAAAGTAATTCATCACATAATTTATGTTCTCATCAAGTTATTGAGAGGCTATCTCCCTTTAGGTTCTGCAACCCAAATATAATATTATTCATTAAAAGTGTCCCCTACCTTCAAAATAGAATGGCGCAAACCGCTTTCAAATATCTCAAATAACAAAAACGTTGAGGGGGTGCATGTTTCTTTTCAGCCATTTTACTTTTTGTGCCGCCATTTTGTTTAAGATAATCGGATTGATAATTCAATTACAGAATCTTTCTCGTCTTTTCATTACGAACCAAATGACGTATCACATGTCTATCCTATTTGGAATATTTTGCAGGGTTACCCCTCCCCCTTTGGGCCCCGGGACCCAAATTTGAAAATTATTTTGTCATGAAAAGTGTCCCCTACCTCCAAAATAGAATGGGGCAAACCGCTTTCAAATATCTCATATAACAAAAACGTTGAGGGGTGCAGGTTTCTTTTCAGCCACCCTGTATATATATATATATATATATATATATATATATATATATATATAAATATTATGTATCTAAATATCAATAATGAAATACTGTACAGATTTAGTGAATTGATTAACAACTTATAAATAAATCATGTTATCTTCATAATCACAATTTTTTCCCTCTTGTATTTTCCACGAAAAAAATTTTTTTTTGTTCCTATTCTCTGTTTTATGTTTTTTATCTCTAACGGCCATTTTTATTGATAACATTTATTGTTATTGTGTTTCCTCTGTTGTGATCTATGAGTGTGTGTTTTGTGACAAGTAAAATACAAGACGAAACACAATTTTTAATGTGCTGAGTGCTCCCTACATTATGTTAACACAAACGTATATTTGAATACAAAATACTTTAATTGTCCTCTAATGAAACAGTATTCGACCTAATGTACTTTGTGTTAACTTCACAACAAATGATTATTGCAGCTAAGGTTAGTGGGTTAATCTTTAGTTGTTAGTTTATAGTCCGGTTTGCGAACAAAGCTACCAACTGTAAACTACAAATTCTATGTTTGTTTGACTTTAAATGTCTGCCTAACTTCGGTACTTGAATAGAACAGTGAGATATAAAACATTCTTGATGATTTCTGCTCAAATAATCAAATACGATTAATGAAAATAAATTTATTTGTACGATTGCATCACCAATATGAAATCTGATTTGTTTTTATGTATCGGCTAATCTATAGACTTAGACCTAAGTAGATTTTTCTTCGTGCAGGTTCTTAATAAATCTCTTAATAATCGAGTATATTTTAATTTAATTTAATTAATCTTTGAACAGATGATTCAGTCATAATAAACTGATAAATAATACAATACAGATTGAGGTTATCAACTTAATTACGTAATAATAATTATTTTTGTAATTATAGTATGTTTATTATTCTAACACAGATTTAATTTAAACGGTAATTGACTTTTAAAATATCAAAAATAAACTAATTTTTAAATATAAAACGTGAAATTTATTAAATTAAAACGTGAAATCCTTGGCTAAATTGGTTAGGCAATCACATGTTAGTTTCCGAAATGTTAGCAAATTCGTGTAATCTTTATGAGTTCATCAAAGTACTCCAGGATTGTCTTTTTCTTTCGGTTCGACACATTTATTTACGCCTAAAACCTGTAAATTATAATAAAAATTTGTGCAATTAGTTTTTTCTGATATTAAGTTACTCCTATATCCGTGAACGGAACAAAATCTGTTTTAACAAAAGAAAAGTTACAAGATATTTGAAGTTGCTATCAGTAGATCTCCTGTATGTTCTTATTAAAATTGAGTAGTCAAACTAATGTTCCCTACGGTTCAGCCCATACTGCTGTAAGGAAAGTTCCTAAATTGTCCCATACAATAACCCTCTTGATTACGAAAAAATAATTTAATACTGTGTTTGATTTAAGAGACTAATAAAAAATAATATTGTAATTTTAAACAAAGTTTACCTTCACTTGAGCGGATACATAAATAGCCAAAACTATCGTTCGCCGCGTAACTTCATTTAATCTCCTTTACGTCTATACGAACTTGACGTATTGTAAGCTATATCAAGAAAAAGTTATTAGTTCACTGTTCTTTGATACCACTGTAAATGCAAGACGTATCAAGAAATTATTCAACAATTCATTAAAGAAGATGAGAGCTCCTGTTGGTTGCAGCAGGACAGTGCACTTGTCATACTGCTCACTCTACCGTGAGTAAGTTGCATGAATTTTTAATTTAAAAATATATATATTCTAAAAAAACCTTGGCCACCGAGATCTCCTGATCTGTTTAGTTTAGATTTATTCGAAAAATCAATTATTCAAGTTGAACACATACACTTTGGAGTTATTGATAATAAACATCAACCGTGTTCTAAGAAAGTTTCCAGAAACATGTTGAAACGAGTTAACAAGTGTATGTATGTTATTAATGTTTGTTTTGAAAATTAACGAAATAATATAAAACTTTTCACTGAAGTTTCTTTTAAGTTAATCACACTGTACAGTCTTAAAATAATTTTCAATATTCCTAGCAAACTAATTCCATTTTTTACAATTACAATATTTATCATTTATCATATTTTACATTAAATAGATGTCTCTTTGTTTAAGAGATTAATGTACATCTCGTTTATAAAGAAGACTTTGTCATTTAGTTAATCTTTCATTCCTTTTTAGTCTCACTCCACAGATTATCAGAGTAAGAGAGTTCTTTTATAAATACATTATTCCATCTATCTATCATGTAAATTTCTATCCTAGGGCACAAAGAAAATATCTTGCAATTAGGTTTCTTTGTCTCTTTTAAAATAGATTGCATAGACATTCGTTTTAATGACGATAAAAAGTGAAAGTTGATTACATTTATTTACATATATTAATATATACCGCCAAAACAAACTAATTGCAATTTAATGTAAATCCAAATCAACAATTTTAATAAAGAAAATAATATTAAACACAGTTGAATTTAAATAATGTTGAGTTTAATTGTAGAGGTGGAAAATGGTTTAATGCTAAGTTTTTTCACTCAGACACAAAAATCAAATAGTAGATGTATGTGTAAGAAACTTAATTTGAAACTGCATTTGGAATTAATTGAAATATTTAATTATAAGTGTGCAATTAATTAAATAAAGTAGTTAATAAAATAATAGCGGAACTATTAAATTTAAATTAAAATGTTATCCATCAAGGATGATCTTCTCAGTTCTTTGAGTAGTGCAAGTGAGAATGAAACTGTAGTTCATTTTTTAGCTCTATCCACAAATGGGTCTGAAAGTTTTTCTCAATGAAAATGAAATTGTTGGTTTATTAAATGGAATGAGAAGTTGGAAATGACTAATAATGTAGGCCCCCTACACTAAGGAAGCTTGGGGGCATAGAAGAAGTTTGTTAATGAAACAAATAAATAAAATTATTTTCAATATTTTATAGTCAAGTAATAATTCTCTATCCAACTATAAATGTTTTATGAATTGAATTATACTAATTAGGTGCATAATAATTGTTGACAACTTCCAGAATTTGTATCTATTTCCACGTTATATAGATATTGTTATAGTTATATTTGTTTTTGTATTACTGTACTAACTGTGGTTATGTTATCGTTGCAACAGTATAATACAATAATTATTGTATTTATACAATATATTAACATTTATTGGTGAGAAAATATAGTACTGTATATATATATATATATATATATATATATATATATATATATATATTTGAAATATTGTCTATGTACTGTAGTTGTTAGTATTATTATTGTTATTGCACTGCTTATTGTGTGTTTACTAGTTGTGCACACTCCTCTGATGGTATTTATCCCAAAATACAATGATCATACTGTAATTTATTATGTATATTTAATTAAGACAATTATGCATTCATTATTATTCAAAATATATTTAATACACTCTATATTTTTACATATAGAAATACAAAACGTATATTAAAGACAAACAATAGTTGATTTGACTGTAGTACTGTACTTAACGTCTGCAGACACATTTCAGATTAACTCCATTTTCTAAAGGTATTTGCTTACTGGTTCGTCCCTCAAAGGAGTCTTCTTAAATAACCTATATAATCTCCATTCTTCTAAACTTGTAGACTCCACTCTATAACGTCACAAATTCCATCATAAAAAGTTAGCCTAAAATAAACGACACCAAAACAAAGCAAAGTTCAATGACCCACAAAGCCAACCAAGAAACCGACACTAAAATATCAGCTGATAGGCCTAAACAATTTACGAAAGTAATACACAAGGAAAAACATCATCAATAACTAAATTAACTATGTCAAAACCAATTCACACCCCAAGAATTCACCCAAATCCATATAGAAATGGATATTATCAAATATAATTCTCAAATATAGAATAAAGCCTAGACAGAGCCTTGTAACATGAAAACCTATAACCTCACATCTAAACAAACACATTGAAACCAATTCCATAATACTATCACAAACACTACACCATAAATTAATATAAGCACTACACATATATATATATATATATAGCCTCAGTAAACAACTATTTTTTATTGTAATCATCAGAAGATAGCATATACAATATATGAAGGTAAAACGCATTCCCTATGAACGCCATGTTTTTGTTAGTACAACTAGATCAAAGAAACGACTATCACAATCGAAATTAATAAAATCAAATAAAAATAAATAATAAGTCACAATATCTGTTAGAATAGTAAAATAATCCTTAAAGTAAATTTAAGAACATAAATAGTAACCGTAAGACCCAAATGTTATATAATTAGAATTAGAACTAGGACTACTTGAGTCATAGATATAAGTACGTCATTCTGTTGGAACGGGAAATTATACAATTAACAATAAAATCAGTAAACTCATTTAAGAATCGGCAATGTAAATATGAATAAATATTATCACGAGACCAAAGGCAAAAAAGACATAAAGTAATATCAAAATTATAATTTATTCAAGTCAGGAACATCAAATTGTACAAGGCGAAAGAATATTATTTGAGTAACCAAGGGAACGGAAGAACAGTGCATGCTGGGAACCGCGGCAACAATTCAATTCAAAAACCGAAGCCAAAAATTCATTCCAATCCAAGACTTCAGAGCCCAAAGATGAAAATTTCTATTCGTAATTTTAAAAGTGATGCCGTCAAGTTTTAGTATGTTAAAACAGTATAAACAGTGGTAAATTCAGTGCTAAATCACACAGAGAGTGGTATCCTCTGTAAATTTAAACATAATAAAGTCCAGAAACTCTTAATATTGAAAATAAACTTTAACAAATTTTACAATTCATAAGCCTATTTCAAAAAAGAACACCGATCCTAAATATCAATTTTTCTTAACTGTAACTTCACAAAATGCGTTAAAAACAGTTTGTTCATGTCTGGTCGAGTGCCTGCCCCGAGAAAATAATAAATATTAATTACTAATATTTATAAAAGAACTTTGTAATTCTATGATAAAGATATATGTAATGAACCCAAACCTAGAGCTAGCCTGGAATAATTTAACTTTGTAATTAAAGACAATTTAACCTTGTTGTGTTATTAAAAGAACTCAAAAGCAAATATTATTAATGTTTAACAAGAAATAATTTACTAAAAGAAAATATTTATAATTTAAATGAATAAACAAATGAATTTCTATAACTGAAATTATCTGCATTATTGTCAACTTATTTAGTAGTAGTTGAAGACTAGTTGTAGATATTTCAAATAAATTTTAATAAAGTAACTTCACTATTTTGGATTTTATAATAAAGATAAAATATTTTATAACATATAAGAAAAGTATTATGTTATAAATGGCGCCGCAACGATTAGGGCATGAACAAACTGAGAATTCAACAGAATGACTTAGGTTAAGTAAATACATTATATAAGTAAATTGAAATTAAATTTAAGACAACAATTTAGAAATAAGGATTCATTCAACTTTAATTATAAGATTGAACAAATTTAATAGCCTAGAATAAGATATGTATTAGAATTAAGATTAGCCTAATTTCAATTTAGTAATTTATCTATTTAAACTCAAAAACATATACCAAAATCAAAAATAATAATTTAAAATGGACGCTAACCAAGAAGAAAGTAGCAAATATAACCTTAGGCCTAAAATTAATCCCACCGGAAAAGCCAAGGAAGGGAAATTGAAAACCTTTAGAGAGACTATTGATGCCAATGACACTGAACTAAATGTTAGGCCTAACCAAATAGAGGTTATGGAGCAGAGTAGTGCTAGTAGTGTCCAAGATACAGAACCAAATGTCCCTACGTTATTAGAACAAATGACGCTGTTAATTAACAATCTACAGATTAACATCGACCATAAATTTAAACAAAATCAGGAAAAACTAGAATTAAAAATGATTCAAAATGAATCCAATTTGAAGGAAAATTTTGAAATAGTCCAGAAAGAAATTACTAATTTAAAGGAATGTTTGGCAATACAGATAGCTATAGTAGAAACTCAATTTACAGATAAATTAATTGAAATGGAACAAGCTGTGACAGAGAACAACCAAAGAATAGACAACCTAGAAAGTAGATTAGATTCCACAATCAATAGTCAGAGTTTAAATGAGTCCCTAGACCTACAGAAGGCCACAATTGAGAAGCAATTGTTACAAAATAAAAATAATGTGATCCATGAGGTAAAAGCTATGATTGCTGAACTACCGAAATCAAATATCGAAAATGCCATACCATCCCATATAAACGTAACTTGTGGAGGTAATAGTCAAGAAATCAACAATTTAACTAATCCGATACTTCCTAAATTTAACGGAAGACAGAATAATCCAAATGATTATCTGGATAGATTAACAAGATACTACGAGAGGTTAACTTGTCGACAAATCAACCAGATCGGATACAACAGAGACTGTCTATTCGACATAATCGACAACAGTTTAGAGGGTAGTGCTGCTCGGTGGTGGCAATTAATAAAAGGCGATACTACAAATTTCCAGCAATTCTGCGAAGAATTCATATCCAAGTTTTGGAATAGGGATGTTCAAAAAGGAATTAGGCAAAAACTTGAACTCGAACAATATCGTTTAGGAGGAAAACTCACTCGAAGTGAATACTTCATTGACAGGGTGTTAACAATGAAGTCGATGACTCCCCAACCACCGGAGGAAGACATCATCGCAACCCTAGTAGAACATTTTGACCAACGCATACAGGATGCGCAAAGAGTACAAAATATAAGTACAATAAAGGAATTTGCTGACCTCCTCCAAAGAGAAAATACGGAAGAGGCAAACTCGGAAATTAGGAGACGTAATAATACAAGCCCGAGAGGAACACAAAATCCCACCAACAACAGACCATTTAGACATTACCAAACAAATACTAACTACAACCAACCACAAAAACCACCCTTTAGGAATTATCAATCCCAAAACGAGTTCAGAAAGAACAGAGAACACCCTTATAAAAGTCAAAATAGCTACAGACCCAATCAGAGGCCCACCAACGGTTATGGCCAACATTATACAAACAATTATAATCAAAACCGAAACTATAACCAGAAAACCAACTACGATAGACAACCAGAACCCATAAGGACTGAGTTCAAATACAGACAACCACAACAAGACCAAGAACGATATTATCAACAAAAAGGCCCATACCAAGAGCGAAGAGAGGTTAGGTATCCTACAAACGAGCAAAGAATGATATGTCAAGCTATAGCAATGAATACTAAACCACCGACACTAGAGAAACCAATACAAGTGCCTCAGGAGGAATGTAACCAAGAGTTAAACTCCAACGCACTGGCCTAGACCAAACTTCGAATAACAACCAAGGCTGTACAGGCAAAAGCGAGAGATATCTGCGAGAAAAACCTGAACACTCTAAGTCAGTGCCAACAAATTTTACAAAAATCGGAACAGAGCCACAAAAAGAAACCAAATCATACTATAATGATTACAACATCTCAAACCTTTATTGCGATAGAGAATTTCTATTAAATGAAGACAATGACAATAGTCCAGATCAAACCAACTGTAAGTGTCCAGAAATAACTATAAATTTAAATGGTATATCCACAAATACGTTAGTAGATACGGGAAGCAGTATATCCTGTATTTCTGATAACTGGTTCCAGGTAAACAAGAACAATTTAGGTCATTTTGAACAGTTGCCAGTGAGTAACACATTCATCACCACTGCGTTGAACAATAAATCGAAACGAATTTCACACATTGTGCTATTAAAAGCCCAAATAAAACATATCGAGTTTGATATCCAATGTATAATTGTCCCCAACCTTATTAAAGATTGCATAATGGGAATAGACGCAATACGTATGCTAAAAATGGAAATAAATTTCAAGATTAATACAATTACTATAATGAGTAAGGATAATAGAATATTAATAATGAAGTTCGATAGCAAAAGTAATGAGTCAGCAGGATGCAAAATAATAAAATACGACGACAATGAATATAGAATAAATAACAATAATCAAACTCAAAATCATAATACGTAATAACAACAACAGTGAAATAAACGATTTAATTAAAGACAACGATAAACTCAACAAAATAGAAAAGGACCTAATAATCAACCTAATTAAACAAAACAATATAGTATTTTCAGACAAACCTGGACGTTGCAACATGTACCAACACCATATCAGGGTAGACAATCCAGAACATTATAGAGCCCAAAGTTATCCAATACCCATAAATTTACAGGATGAAGTAGAGAGAAAATTAAATGACATGCTCGAGGACAATATAATTGAGGAATCAAACAGCCCATTTGTAAACCCTATTATAATTGTCAAGAAGAAGACTGGCGATCTCCGTATATGTCTAGACATGAGACGTATAAACGCACTAATTACCCCCGACTATGAATGTAACAGAAGCATTAATGAGCTATTAGCTAAAGCTACAAATTCCAACTGGCTGACTACATTAGATCTTACCTCTTCATACTGGCAGATTGAGCTAGAACCACAATCTAGACAGTATACAGCATTTCAATTTCGAGGCAAAGTGTATCAATATGTTGTAACCCCTTTTGGTCTATCCACTTCACAAGCTGCCCTAGTAAGAGCACTAGACCAAGTATTCAAGAACACGATAGAAAACTTTTCTTTAGTCTACATTGATGATATATGTGTTATATCACCTGATTTCAATTCACACTTACAACACTTAGAATATGTATTTAGAAAACTTGCAGATGCAAAGATGACAATAAAACTGTCTAAATCAATCTTTTGTCGAGATAGAGTTCCTTTCTTAGGGTACTATTTAACCACTACTGGTCTAGAACCAGATTCAGAAAAGATTAAATGTTTTCAAGACTTTCCATCACCCACCACTAGGAAAGAACTCAAACGGTTCCTAGGAGGTATCAACTACTACAACAAATTCGTAGACAAATATGCAAAAACTGTACAACCTTTAATGAGATTGACTTCTAAGAAAGTAAAATTTATTTGGACTTCTAATGAAGAGAAACACTTCCTAGAAATTAAAAACTTATTTCTAAAAACAAATGTATTGAACCATCCTATGCCAAACCAACCCTACTACCTACAAACAGACAGTTCAGACTTTGCGATAGGAGGACATTTATTCCAAATTGACAGCCAGAACAACAAAAGGGCTATCCTATTTATATCCAAAACATTGAAGAAATGCGAGATCAGATACACCACTACAGAAAAGGAGTTGCTAGCAGTCGTCTACTGCATACAAAAAGTCAGACATTACATTTTAAACGCAAAATTAACGATCATTACTGATCATAAAGCATTGACATTTTTGAAAACATGCAAATTGTTAAATGGTAGATTAACTAGATGGATACTTGCATTACAAGATCACCAATTTGAAATTGTACATTGTAAAGGAGTGGATAACACAATAGCTGACCTACTCAGCAGAGTCAGAACAGATGAGAATCAACAGAACTCATTGACAACCACACCAGAATTAATAGTCGCAAATTTAGAAAGAGAACACAATTTAGAACTTTTAGAAAACCTTCGAAATTTAATACAATTACAACAAAACGATCCAACTCTCAAACAGATATATCTCCAAATTAAAAATTCAAACACTACAGAACATAATAGATTTAGAATAAATGACGACATACTATACCAGAAGCATCACAACAATTGGTTAATTACAATACCCCAATCACTTGTCAATACTTTAATCTCAGAATGCCATAAATTTTATCTACACTGTGGAGCAAGGAAATGCCTGCAAATTTTACAAAAGGATTTCATATTTAAAGATATGGCTAGGAAAATTAGACAATTAATAGGAACCTGCGATACCTGCCAAAAATGCAAACACAGTAACCATCCTCTCTATGGAGAGACTAGTGGAGTCAAATCTGAAGGAAAAGGAGATCTAATCGCAATCGATTTGATTGGTCCTTTACCAAAAAGTCGAGGTGGTGTCCAATATATCTTCATCATTCTGGATACATTCACAAAATTTGTCCAATTATACAATCTAAAGAGAGCCACATCACAGGCAGTAATAGACAGAATGTTCAAAGAATACATACCCACATACGGAAAACCTAAGAAAATCTTAACTGACCATGGTACTCAATTCAAAAGTAGAATTTGGATTCAAAAACTAGAAGAGAATCAAATAAGACACATACTAAATCCAGTATACCACCCCATATCAAACATGGCAGAACGTCCTATAAAAGAAGTCAAACGCTGTCTCAGGACATATTGTGCTCAAAATCACAGAAGTTGGTCAAACTACATAAGTACCATAAACAGTTTCCTAAACGAAATACAACATGAAACCACTGGTTTCACTCCCAATGAATTACAACTAAACAAATGTGATATCAGATTCTGGGAAGAGGTAATACAAAACCCTTTCAAAATGCAAATCCCCATTCAACAAAAGTTAGAATTAACAAAATCTCGAATAAAAACCACACAAGCCAAAAGAGCAGAGAAATTAAATGCAAAACATAAGATAACGATACTCAAGGAAAATGATTTAGTACTAGTAAAGTCATTTCCCCAATCCAGTATGGGATATGGTGAAACAGCAAAATTGTTCACAATATATGTTGGACCATTAAAAATATTGAAGAAAATGGGAAAAGCCATTTACTCCCTAATCGATGATAATGGAAAAACCTATGGACCATATCACATATCTCTCCTACGTCGTTACAAAATTGCCTTGCCTGTACAGACCTCCGACGAACCAACCTAATCGACATAAAGTTAAGTGCAACGATATAAACAATGTACTTCAATATAAAACAAGTGTCCCCTATAAAACATGTGTTCACCATAAACAATGTGACTATCCATTTATATATAATTCCCTATATATATGTATATTCCCCATAAACAAAGTGCTTAAATATAAAAAAATGTGACTATCTATATGTATGTTCCCCATCAACAATGTGTTTTTACTACAAACAAAATGGTCCCTCATAAACAGTAATTTTCCCACAACCCACACAACTTATTCCCCCCATAAACAGTGAATTATCACAAATATTTATATGTTAAAATATATGTATATCTCCATGAATAGTGAACCCATATAAAAACAGTGAAATAAAAATGAACAGTATCACAAAATATGTATTTATGTAAAAGTGTCCCCGAAATGTGTATTCCCCATGTCCAATGGACATTCCTTAGTATGAACTATATGTCATATGACAATTATATGTTTCCCACCCCAATGATAAAACATGTGTCCCCAACTATAAAGTGTTACCCAAATTAAATGATAAACTATGTATAACCCCATGAACCATGAATTATGATATAAAATATGAATTAATTAGGTATATGTAGCCTAATATGAGAATAAGATCCATATGATCCAATTGTTAATTTTATTCAATTTGTTAAACCAATTCAAAATCAACTGATAAAATAAGTAAGGATAACCTATAATTCCATAAGAATAAGTGTTCAATGTATGTTATGTTATGTTATATTATGTTATATATGTTATTTTACAATGTAATTTGTTAGTTATAAATTTATTTATTGTTCAGTAAACTTCACAAAAACAAATTTAAAGGGCATTTATAACGTCACAAATTCCATCATAAAAAGTTAGCCTAAAATAAACGACACCAAAACAAAGCAAAGTTCAATGACCCACAAAGCCAACCAAGAAACCGACACTAAAATATCAGCTGATAGGCCTAAACAATTTACGAAAGTAATACACAAGGAAAAACATCATCAATAACTAAATTAACTATGTCAAAACCAATTCACACCCCAAGAATTCACCCAAATCCATATAGAAATGGATATTATCAAATATAATTCTCAAATATAGAATAAAGCCTAGACAGAGCCTTGTAACATGAAAACCTATAACCTCACATCTAAACAAACACATTGAAACCAATTCCATAATACTATCACAAACACTACACCATAAATTAATATAAGCACTACACATATATATATATATATAGCCTCAGTAAACAACTATTTTTTATTGTAATCATCAGAAGATAGCATATACAATATATGAAGGTAAAACGCATTCCCTATGAACGCCATGTTTTTGTTAGTACAACTAGATCAAAGAAACGACTATCACAATCGAAATTAATAAAATCAAATAAAAATAAATAATAAGTCACAATATCTGTTAGAATAGTAAAATAATCCTTAAAGTAAATTTAAGAACATAAATAGTAACCGTAAGACCCAAATGTTATATAATTAGAATTAGAACTAGGACTACTTGAGTCATAGATATAAGTACGTCATTCTGTTGGAACGGGAAATTATACAATTAACAATAAAATCAGTAAACTCATTTAAGAATCGGCAATGTAAATATGAATAAATATTATCACGAGACCAAAGGCAAAAAAGACATAAAGTAATATCAAAATTATAATTTATTCAAGTCAGGAACATCAAATTGTACAAGGCGAAAGAATATTATTTGAGTAACCAAGGGAACGGAAGAACAGTGCATGCTGGGAACCGCGGCAACAATTCAATTCAAAAACCGAAGCCAAAAATTCATTCCAATCCAAGACTTCAGAGCCCAAAGATGAAAATTTCTATTCGTAATTTTAAAAGTGATGCCGTCAAGTTTTAGTATGTTAAAACAGTATAAACAGTGGTAAATTCAGTGCTAAATCACACAGAGAGTGGTATCCTCTGTAAATTTAAACATAATAAAGTCCAGAAACTCTTAATATTGAAAATAAACTTTAACAAATTTTACAATTCATAAGCCTATTTCAAAAAAGAACACCGATCCTAAATATCAATTTTTCTTAACTGTAACTTCACAAAATGCGTTAAAAACAGTTTGTTCATGTCTGGTCGAGTGCCTGCCCCGAGAAAATAATAAATATTAATTACTAATATTTATAAAAGAACTTTGTAATTCTATGATAAAGATATATGTAATGAACCCAAACCTAGAGCTAGCCTGGAATAATTTAACTTTGTAATTAAAGACAATTTAACCTTGTTGTGTTATTAAAAGAACTCAAAAGCAAATATTATTAATGTTTAACAAGAAATAATTTACTAAAAGAAAATATTTATAATTTAAATGAATAAACAAATGAATTTCTATAACTGAAATTATCTGCATTATTGTCAACTTATTTAGTAGTAGTTGAAGACTAGTTGTAGATATTTCAAATAAATTTTAATAAAGTAACTTCACTATTTTGGATTTTATAATAAAGATAAAATATTTTATAACATATAAGAAAAGTATTATGTTATAACTCTCTTGTGTGATTGGTTGACACAGTGCTGGTATTTAGTTGGTTAATGTTACAGTTTGTTCAATAACGTAAAATTATTAAACATTATATTCTACTGATTATTTATTTTATAAGTGATAATATTTTGTTCTGTTAATTATAGTGTTATTTTTCATTATATTTAACGTTATACCCTTGTTAGAGTGATGTAAAATTTCATACAATATTTCATTTCCTTAGGATTTTCTCTTCTAAAAGATGCGAGCAAAATTTTGATCCTGCCTTTCAAATTTATATGATCTAATTATTCAGAATGTACTCAATTCAATTATGTACATCATAGCTCAAATATAATAATAAATAATATAACAAATAATATAATAATAAGAAATAATTCACATCATAATAACAAATTTTTGCATTAGGACAATGTTTGATAACAATTTATTACTTCAAGCTAAACCCCCCCCCCCAACAATGTACATTGATACTGGCTTTTAAAACACTCTGGCTTATTATTATTATTTTTTTTTTAAATTAAGGTAGTATATACATCATACATTCAATATATTTTTAACAAATCGGTTCATATATATGATTCTTATACTTTTTTCGAAAATCACCACAACTCCCTAAATCATAAATCATATTAAAATATACAAACGTTATTTTTGTACTGAATTGTATCAATTCAAACACTTTATGAATATAAAGTAGTTTTTCAACCTTAAACGGTAATTTTAGACATTTTGACCTTACCAAATCAAAACCTGAATTTATAATAGAAGAAATAAATATTTTAGTACATCCTGTAGGATGCTGATGAATCTTTGACCTCTTTATAACAAGTATCCAACTCTCTCTGTCCTCCGCTTCTCTTCGCCATCCTTAACTCCTAATTTATTTCCTCAAATCTTCCTCTACACCATCTGTCCAGATTTTACTGGGTATATTTCATATACTTCTCCCTCTTCGTGTTGATTAGAACACTTCTCTCTACCTACATATCTTTAAATGTTATCTGCGCCCACCTTACCCCTATTTATTTTATTGTTGTGAACTATGCCTTACCCTCCTCTATATAATTCATCAGTTGCCTTGATGTTCTAGCTCCTCATCATCTTGAATTCCCACATATAAACTTATTAAACTTGTACGTTCTCACCCCTCTTCATGTATTGGTCCATGTACCTGATTTAATCTTAGATGTTCTGGTAAGTCTTCTTGACCTATGGATAAGCTTGAAAACGAAATAAGACCAATTCTCTACCCTAGTTCCCATTTTCTATTTTATTTTCACTTATATTCTGATGATTTCTTAGAAGAAAGCTCAGGAAACTTAATGTAATAAACTGATTCCGTTGATCAAAGTATATTTTGTTTTATCTTCATTTACTTTTAAGACTTAGGCTCTAAGATGTTGTTTCTACTGCAAAGAAAGCGGCCTTGAAAATTTTCCTGTACTTTGAAACTAAGATAATATTATTTACACACACACACACTATGTATGTAAGTAGCCTGTTCATGATCGTTCCTCCAGGGTTAAGTGGATTTTATATTAAATACTTTTCCAGCACCACCTGGAATGTTGATAATCCCCTTGTTTAACACTCCTTCCTACACTAAATACTTTCGTAAGTTATCCATCACATACTACATCATTACATCAGCTGATAAACACAGTAACTGTTTATTAACTGAAATTATAGTAGTTGTAAACAAATGTCTTTTATGAAAATAAATAAGTATGAAAATTGATGTAGTTAAGTTACTTATTTGTAGTAGAAATTCAACAAAATCAGTTGTTGTTATTATTAGAAATAATAGATCAACTAACCAGTCTGCAGTTAATGTATCAACGATGAAACCAGCTGTTTTTTGTTCAGTAAAATAATCAACAATTTTAAATAAACACTTTGCAGAACAATAATATAGCCATGCACAGCCGGACAAGAAAATCATAATCTCGTTTGTTTTTACCCAATTTCAAACCAAAAGCAAGTATATATCTGTCATAACTTGTACTAAAACATTTTTCTCTTTTAATTATTTTATAAAATGGTAGTTTTAGAGCTATTTCAATTTAAAAGCTTTGAATAATCGCCATTTTAAAACGAGTTAAGTTACAGTAAATAAATGTAACATACTAATAGAAGCTAATAATAGCAACAATTCACCCAAACCTGGTTCAATTCTAACGAGATAGATCCCTGGTTCTATTATTTTTTTTTTTTTATTTTGAGCTTCTTTTTGCTCAAGACACAATACTCGAAGTTTGTAAGAATCGGAAACACCCTGTATATATCACTGAGTTGATTCTAACTTACACTCTAAAGCCACAAAACTCTTGGTAAACCACTAAACCTCAATGTTACACCTAAATCGGAATAGAATTAACTACACGTAAACGCCGCAGTTCTTGATAATGTTGCTGTGCGAGTCCTAAACAACAGAAATAAAGTATAGACTTCTATACAAATAAAATCTTTCAACTAAAGTGTAAAGTACTGATTTTAGTTAAACAACACTGTGTTTACTTTATGAACTTTTATATTAAAACTTTGAGAAATTGAAATAATGCTCTTTTAAGAAATCCATACGTTCAATGGCTTCCAGTTTAAATCACAAATCATTGATAAAGTTTGTTTTTAATGAACTTTTAAACTAAAACTTTATGAGAAACTGAAATGACGCTCTTCTTCAACGGCTTCCAAGTTAAAGTTTAAAATACGTTGATAAAGTTTGTTTTTAATTTGTGCTTTGCGTGTTTGTTGCAGTATTTATAGTTTTCCTCTCTGATTATTGAACCAACGGATTCCGCAAAATATAAAATGCTTTTAGTAAAATTGTTTTAAGTAAGACACGTAAAAGGAAAAAGAAACTATTTGTATTATTTTTGGAAATCTTAAATTCTTTATGATTATACAGTTCTAAATCTTCCCCCAATCCTTCATTTTTGTTAATAATTGAAATAAAAAATACAATTTGAGAATTTTAGTTTTGGTATAGTCTCTACGTTCGGTGTAACAAGTCTTATTGAGTAGACAAAAATGACACATGAAAATGTAATACCGTTCAGTTAGTTTAACAATATTTCAGTTCAGGAATAATTGGCAAAAAAATTAATAAATCTTAACTGCTGTCCTTAAAAGCTCTATTTTAGAATTACTAAGATTATTATTTTACTTAAATTATTTGGTATTTATTGGGAGTGGGTGAGAAAATGTGTGCAATATTTTTGTACTATTTAGCGTAATTGTCACTATCGATAAAGATAATTTTGTAAACCACAATAGTAGGCAGTAGTAAGACAGGAAGAAATGTTTTTTAAAAAAAATTAAATGTAACACTTAAGAAGCTTTATTTCGATAAAAAAGAGTAAATTTAATACTTCCATTATATATATATATATATATATATATATATATATATATATATATTTGTAGATAAAAACAGCTCCATGTATATAATTAGAGTCTGAACCATGTCATTGCTGTATTCTTAATAATGATAAATAATAATGGTGTATTCCTTCGTGTTATATGATAAAAGCTGTTGCAGAAAAATGTTTTCAAATAATTTGTTTTTTACGCCTCAATATCTTTAAGTGATATAACATAACAACTTTAACATAACATAACATATATCATACACTCCTCCTTACCATTAAAGATATTGAATTGACAATCCACCTCTATCCAAGGAAGTAGTAAAAATTGCTATAACAAAAAAGTATAATTTATACTCAAAATAATACACTTGAAGTTTTAAATTTTCATTCAAATTATTAACAGCAATAGGGATGTGTCTGACACTTTTCGATCACACTATATATCAGTTTGATAACAACAGCTCTATCTGTATATTTGAAAGTCTTAGAGTAATTTTACCAATGACGTCATCTCAATAAATTTCACATAGAAGTAAAATAATGTTACAAATCTAACTGACGCATCTTATATAATAATAGATCTAATTTTATGACGTAACCTAATTCAAGCTATTAGAAAACAATGTATGAATCCATTAGTAATGAGAATTTCTGATATTTATCCCTATAAAAACATCTGGCAAATAATCAATCTTATATCCATTTTATTTAAATACAAAATTATCATGATTTACAAAAAATAAACCAAAACTATAAATACAACAAACATTTAAGTTATATACATATTACATAGTAATACAGGTACTGTTAAAGTATTTCTTCAAATGTTAAATAATAAATTGAGCCTCAGTTTAATCAACTAAAAAAAAAACACACAACAAAATCCTCTGGGAGAACAAATGCTATTGATACTTTGATTGTTTGATCTCTTGGGGGGGGGGGTTGTTATATTACGTTGGAGGGTTGACATGACTATAGAGTAAATACTCTAGAGGCAGTATACTGCAATGAAGTTTGTCCCGTTGGATTTGTGTTTATTCATTTTCCCATGCAATTCTTCAATAAAGTTACACCATTTCACTTTCTCTAGAGAGTCTTTAAATGTAACTCTTAAAATTGTATCTACATTTCTTTTCATGACACCACGTTCTCTCTCTGAATTTATATTCTTTCCTCTTCTGTGCATTTCTCTCTCAAATCTGTTTCTTGTGTCAACTTCTGAATGAAATCTCTTCTTTTCATTTATCATAACAATTTTATTTTCTCGATTTCTTAAAATTTTTGTTAATTTCTCTATTTTGTTATCATCCCTCTATCCACCTCTCTCGCTTGATCTATCTTTCTCTTGTTCTTATTCTCTCAATAAATCAATAGTCTCATGTTTTGTTTCATTGTTTTCCTCTCTTTTATTCATTCTTTTTAGATTCTTCTTTTCTCAGATTTTTCAGAGTTTCTTTTTTCCTCTCTTTCTATGATTTTCTCAGTTTATCTGTCTACTTTCTTCCATTGTCTTCCATTATCAATCTTCTGACAAAGATTATCTCCTGAAATTCAATAATACATTTCTATTGATTTGTTGGATTTACATATATAGTAAGTTCTGGTGTAATCTTCTGAAGCTTTTCATACATGTACGTTCTAATTACTCGTAAATTCTTTTGATTGTAAATATTAATAAGAGAGCGAATGTGTTTTAAAGACAAACTATCTCTTCTTGGAAAAATTGAACTTATTTAATGCTCTAAATGATTTGATGTTCCGAGTAGGTTTAAAATTTCTTGACATTATATGCACAAAATAGACTTAATTAGCAACCAGTTTATGACAATTTGTTAGTTTCGAGTATACAGCTTATTGTCATCAATGTAACAAATATAACAGGATATTGTTAACAAACTCAGAAGAAGAGAGAGAGAAAAGGTCTTTTTAGATAGGTAGTGTCAACACCTTCTTTTACTTCTTGTTTTGGTTTTATATTGTTTTTGACGATATATTCTAACTATGGTAGAGACAGTATTACTATTTGTGGCATCGCAACTCGGAATCTGAGAGCGCATCACTCAGGAAGCGTGTGAATTATAATTTCAGTACTTAAACTAACAGGTCTCAGAGAGAAGGGAACACCTTAGGCGTTTCCAACCTCGCAATGGTGCAATCTTCAAACACGTCAGCAGGTTTTACATAATCCTAGAATAATTAATTAATTAGCACAATGGGATCATTAGCAATGGGATCTTCTATTCCCACAAGCTTACAGCCCGAAGCAAGTTATTTGACCTATTTCCCGTGTGTTAATTATTTGAATTAGTTAAAATCTCATTAAAGCTGGCTTAGTGACCAGATTAATGTGTGTGGCAGGTTTTCCCGATCGGTATCATCTAATTGGTAAATTGTGTGCTAGCCTCTAGGTGGTAATTACACATGGGCTAGGGTAGTAAGCATAAAACGGAAGATGGGTCACGAATACCAATATAACGGAATTCCCCAATATTACCGATTTGTTGAACCAGGCAAATGTTGACGTTATTCAATAAAAGCCGGAACCGAAACATACACAGTTACATAATTGAGCCTTTAAGAGAAATTAAATGAGCTTAACAGTATCGTGATATTATATCACAGAGAAAAAACGAACTAAAATGTGGTATGAAATGTAAAAGGATGATGTGGAAAGCAAAATGATGAAAAAATAAATAAAGTTTATAATTGTAATTATGAATGGAGACAAGTTTAGCTTGAATGTAAGAAAGAACACAAAGTTATGGACGAGGAAATGCAAATTATTTTACTTTATAATGCGTGATTGTTGGTGATAAAGAATGCCTCAACACTGAAGTACAGCAATATTTATATCAAGGTTGAAGCGATGAGAGATTATGGAAATTTTACTTTAAAATATACACGAAACCTAACCATTTCTGAAATAATATCTTTACTTCATTCAAGTCGTATATTATAAACTTCTTTTATGCTTCATGTTTTAACAATTTTTCGAATATTGGAAACTATCGTTTCCTCGGTCGACTTACACTTCTTAAATGCACTTATGTATGAATTATTACTTTCAAAAGTATACTTTCTTCGTCAAACCGCTCTGCGTGTCCCTTCCATCTAATTCTGTACTCTTTAATTCTTTCTTTTAAGCGAATCCTATTCAACTTTGTTCATCTTTTTATTATAATGCAAGCTAACTTATAAATGTTTGGCCCAGGTATTTGTTTCCCATCAAAAGCAGTCAATCCTTAACTCTATCTATCCCTTACACCAACGATTATAAAATATACAATTTTGCACCAAAATGTATCTGTAAAATTATCTTCATATATAGTTTAAATTTGTCATTAAGTAATAGACAACATAATCACTTGGGATAAAAAAGATGATGCAGATATTTTAATTGCTTGATCTCTTGGAGAGTGTTGTTATAGTACATTGGAGCGTTGCCAGGGCTACGGAGCAAATAGAGGCAAGATACTGTAATAATGTTTGTCCCATTGGGGTCGTTTTATGTAATTTTCGACCTCATGTTTATTCCACAGTCTCTATACTGTGAACAATCGTATCTCCTAAAATTACATTTTTCGTTTCTGATACCTTACCTCCTTTCTCTTGATTTATTATGCATTCCTTTCATTCTCTAAATGTTTTTTATTTCTCCTCTCACTCCCAGGATTTGTTCTGTCACTTCCTCTTTTTACTCTAAATATAAGTACCATAACATGACTGATTTGTCCTCTCAATGCCCTTTTGGTTTACCTTTTTTCTTCCATTCTGTTTTTGTTACTCTTTAACCCTGATCTGTTTTTTATAAAGTAATCACCTTTCTCTATTTATTTTTCTTCTCTCCTTTAAAGACTCATTCTACTTATTCTACTTCCCCTTTTCTCAGCTACTTAGTCCCTTTCTGTATTCACCTATACCTCCCTCCGTTCTTTTTCTTCTTTTATCAATCCTCTGTCATGTGGTAAAAATTCTGTTTCAATGAAACATTTCCCATGATGGTCTGACTATAAATAGTAAGTTTCTAAAGTACTCAATATTTGTGTTTTAATCTGTTCAAATTTGGGCTTTATTCTAACTCGATACTTCTTAACAAACCTTGAGCGTAACACCTATACTATTATATTTTCGAAAATTTGAAATTTGTTGCCATAATGATTGAAGTTAAATAATTAAATACTTAAATTTCTTTGGTTAAATAATTTCTTGTTCCTACGAACCAATAACTTTACTGAGTTAGTTTCAAGGAATACGTGTTATTTATAAACAATATAACAATTTCACCAAATACAAGGGAAGAGGAAGAAATATCATAAATCTTCTAGAGCAATTAGGCCTACTATAAAACTGACAGCCTGACAAATAATGAATTCCTTTCAAAAGTGTAGACAGATAATTTCAATCGTTATCTCTAACAAATTGTTTTTATTGGCTGGACATTCAAGTGTGGTAAAAGAGAAACCATTATTCTTCAAGGTGAGATTGAAAATTTTGTCGCAAGATATGGTGTTATTCATAATGTTAATAAAAATATTTTATGTTCTGAATAATAATCTGACAATAAAAGAAAACCACAAGAGTTATATTTATAACTAATAATATTTAATACGGAAGTCAAACAACGTTTGTATGTATGCGGATTATATGATTACAAGAAGTAAAATATCGTATGAATAATTAATGAGATGTCAAGAATGATGTGGAAAGTAGAAACGAGCAAAAATAATGAAAGATTGCAATTTGAATTATGGATGAAAGCATCTTGTAAGAAAAAACACGAGTTTTGAACAAGGACATGTAAATTACTGTGCTTTGTACTTTATGATTGTTTGTGATAAAGAAAGTCTCACATCGTTATTTATGTTAAGGTATTGCATGACTCTTTGTTTTTTGAGGAACGCGCCCATTATTTTTTTCAGAAAATGTTCTACTACCTAGTAGAAAAATCAATGTGAGAAAGTAAAATACTTTCGTAAAATTTTTTGTTTACAGTTTTTCAAAGTTTTATTATTTCAATATTTGATCTTAGCTATTAATTGTCCATTATCAAACAATTTACAGACTATATTTTAAATAACTGAATTTATTATTAATTTTTAAACAAACGAAGAAAATTAACATTTCTATGTTTTGCCAGTTCTAGAGTTAATATCAGAACTAAAATTGCTGTCCTTTGTTTCCAATGATTTTGAATATTTTTCTTTCTATGACATACAATCCCAAGTGTCCTCTGTCCAAAGCCACGTCTTTCCAAAATCTGACCCATATAGTATGTAGATCACTATATTTTGCCGATTTACCGTACTCCGTGAATTCCACGTGATTCAATCATCCAAGCCTTAATGACTTCATATTATGTCTGACTACATTTTCTTCTCTCAATAATTCATTCTTAAGTCATTTAACTCATTCTTAGTTGTACAGATTCTCCAGATATTATTTTCATGGATTGACTATATATTCTTTTTTTTAAATCATTTGTAGATAATTCATAACGTTATGGCCATAGTTCAAGCTTGCAAACCGTAAGTGACAATAGGTCATATTACTGTTCTATATAAACTCATCAATTGCAACTTAGCCTTGATCTGAATAGGCTTTGAGAAACATAAAAGACTCTGTTATTGCTCAATGAGTTTAGTTCTGATTTCATATGATTCTCGCAATTTAATAAATTTCCTAAATAGTTGAATGGTTTGACACATTCAAGGATATTTCGCCTTACTCTCAGCTTTTCTACATCTCTACTACTTTTAACTGCTGATATTTTCTTTATATTGTACATGTATTCAAGTTAAATCAAATAAAGCTATTACAGATGATAGAAATTTTAAATATACGAACATTGTAACTAACCTACCGGCTAATAAACCTAATTTTATTATCTCATATATATATATATATATATATATATATATATATATATATATATAGAGAGAGAGAGAGAGAGAGAGAGAGAGAGAGAGAGAGAGAGAGAGAGAGAGAGAGAGAGAGAGAGATTTGAAAAATATTGTAGACTTAATTTACATGTCTGAAATAATTATAATAAACAAGTTCTGTATAGTAATATGATCTTCAAAATTAGAAAACCTGAAAAGTAGCCTGTCCCATACACCAATGCATACAATGTATATTGAAGCTTCACTATTAGTCAAATCAACTGAACTAGTCAGCTTCATTTTAATTAATTAAAGAATAGATATCAAAATCTCCTGAAGGGAAGGATGCCGTTATACTTCGATTGTTTGATCTCATTTTGTTATACGTTGGAGAGTACCCATGACCACGGATAAAATACTTTTGAGGTAAAACTCATATTTATTTCTCATTCTCTAGGGGGCATTCAAATGTAACTCTTAAAACTATATAATTCCATTTGATACCATTGTCTCTGAATTTATATTCTTTCCTCTCTGTCCACTTATCATTCAGTATGTTTCTTTATTACTTTTTCATTGATTCAGAAGTTTTCTCTTCTAATTTCTCTGTTTACCTTAACCTACATTTTGAATCTTCTCTTTCTCTCATTCGCTTTTTATTACTTCTTTTGTCAATAGTCGGTTTTTATTCTCTTACATCTCTTACTTTCTTTATAGACAATCAATGAAAAAACTATCTTGATTGCAAGCAAACGATAATCTCATATTTTGTCTCTTTGTATCCTATATTATATTTCTTATCCTTTCTTTATTTAATTTCACTCTATTTATTCCTTTTTCAAAACTCTTCCTTCTCTCTCTTTCTCTGTCCACAAACACTATCCATCGTTTATCATTTTGTATCACTCTTCTTATAGATGAGAATTAAATTTCATTAAACATTTCTTATGGTGGTTTGTTATGTATATACACAATCCACCATCAAAACATTTTATTGAAACTGAATTTTGCACTTTCCTAAAGCATACAAATTTATAGATACCGTATCTTAATGTGTAGGAGTTTAAATTAATTTTATTGAAGAGTTGCTAAATCAGTTAGCAACTACTCCTTGAGAGCTAACTAATTTCTTGTTCTAAAAATTCTTCTCATTTCTCTTGGAAGAATTTTCAAAATTTATTGGTTACAATTTACTTAGTTTCGAATGTACATATTATTGCCAACAATATAACAAATTTGAACCAAACTAAGAGAATAGAGAGAGAAAATATCATCTACCTTAAATCTACAGTCTGAAGCAGTGTAATATTTTTCTAAAACTGTAAATTGAAGGCAGGTGATTTCAACATCGCGGTCCGTAATAATGGTTTTCCAATAAAGTGATTTTTTTATTGTGGTGAAGATACTATTAAGTAACAATTTTATTATTTGAGCTTTAAAATGGTATTGTATATTTTTTAGTTAAAAGAGTTAAATTAAATAAATAAATTAATTAAATATCCTGAATAATATACAAATATGTAAAATATAGTTATTATTAATAATATAAATGATCAGTCGAATAAAGTTTTTAAGTGACTTTATTACGTGATTAAAAGAGAAATAAAAAAATTAAAATGTGGCATGAATAATTAATAATATGTAACTGATTATGTGGAAAGTAGAAAGAAGGAAAATAAATAAAATCTGTAATTTTATTGATCAACGGAAGCAAATTAAGTATAAATGTAAAAAATAACAATGAGCTGTGGATGAGGAAATGCTACATACTGTTCCTTGTACTTTGTGATTCCTGTTAATAAAGAAAGTCTCAACTCTGAAGCACATCATTATTTGTGTCAAGGTTAAGAGATTAACATGGCTCGTAGATCTCACCAAAACATTTTTCTGCAGCGTTGACAATCTAGTTCGAATATATAAAATATATCTGTAAACAAAATCATTTTCAATCTATAAACTTCTAAATCTGTAACTTATCAAATAAAAATTGTACTTACATTAGGATCTAATTCCATGAACAAGTTTGTAACCTAACCATTTTCTGAACGATTATCTGTTATTCCAGAATTTATTTATTAACTTTAACTGTAATTCTCAGTTTAATAGCCTGGCCCTTACCTTAATATATATAATGTATTCAAATTTACATCACAAGTGAATAAGAAGGCGTAAAAATCAATCTTAAGTAATTCAGCCTTAGTTTAGTCAACTAAAGTATAGATAACAAAATTATCTGAGAGTAGGGGTGGTGTATTTACTTTGATGGCTTGGAGGGTTGCAATGGCTACGGAGCAACTACTTTAGAGGCAAGGTATTATAATGATGTTTGTCTCATTACAGACTTATTTATTCATTTCCCCACACAAAAGTCCCACCTCAGATTTATTTCTAATTCTCTAGAGTGCCTTCAACGGTCACTCCATTTTCTTTCTGAAATCGTTCTCATCTCTCTTTCTTTCTATCCTTCCCTCTCTCCCTTCCTCTCTCAATTTATATATATTTATCTCTCAATCTCTTTCTTTTTTGTCTCTTCTCTAACTCTGTAGTTTTCTCTGCTATATACATATATCTCCGACACCACACTCGCCTACCAAACCATGACTCCATTCATGACTTTATTAATAATAATATTTTTGATTTACCCATTTACGTCTATTTTTTTTATATACATAGAATCAAGGCAGTGTCAAATAAAATAAAATTTAAATAAATAAATAAAATAAGTGTAAATAAGGGAGTGAAATTTAAAGTGTCAAATATCACGACCCCTCCCCCAACTTGAACACAGCGTAACCTAAAAATTATTTTAATTTTTAAATTAAAGTAAGGTGCGATATCATAGATTATAGTTTTTTTGTATGAAGAATACAAAATTTAACCATACAATGAGAAATGCGTGGCGTATAAGTTTTAAAAGCAATTTTTTAATTTATTTAATTTATTTTTTTATATTCATTCCAAATGTTTTGGAATGAATATTTTTTTTAGATTTTTTTAGATTTAAGGCAAACATTTCAATAGCTATTAAATGGTGAATTGTATTTTCACAAACAAAACGATAAATCCTACATTTCAAACTTTATATTTATATTCTTTCTACTCTCCCACATATAGGAAAACTATTTCGGTAATAAAAAATATGACCTTGCGATAGTTTAGACGCAAAACTCGAGTTGAAAAATATTATTTTTGTAAATATTATGTGTGGGGGTAGCAAATAAAACTAGAAGTCGTTCTGGTTACGAATATGTACTTTAGTTTGACAAAGAATACTTTGTCTTTGTCTTTATAAAAATAACTGTCACTAATGCCTACGGACAGTAAGTAATGTAGTTTTAGCATGCGCTTGACTTTTTTTTTTTTTTTCAGTTTATTCTGTTTTTTCTTTCCCAGAACTTTAAGAGTAATTTTGTCCCCTATCTTTAAAGTCCGTTAACTAGTCAACTAATTGCTTCGTTTTTTCCCCCTTAAATCCTCCGCTGTAATATTTTAATGATCATTTCTATAATATCTCCGTTTCATAACTGTATTAACTTTCTAAAACTGGCTACGAGAGATGCCAAGATTTATCTTTAATAATAATAATATTTTTAGTTTTTTATTGGCCAAACATGTTGACTGTTGTTTTGTACAATGAATTTATAGATTTCTACATTTTGTAGCAAAGAAATGAATATGGAGTTATTCAAAACAGAATGTATACAGTTATTTTCTATAATATGATCAAGTCAAACCACGTTGTGTATCAGTGCTACATGTTTACAAGAGAGATAGTAAAGTAAAATGCGCTGTGAATAATGAATGAGATGTTAGAAATTATATGAAAGGTAAACAAATACAAAACTGAAGACATTTTATTTATATATAAAAGCAAAGGTATCGTGGATGTAATAGAAAACATTGAGCTGTGAATGAGGAAATACAAATTACTGAGCTTTGTACTTAGTGATTGTTTTTTGATAAAAAAAGTCTCTTATCATTATTTACGTCAGGACTAATAGTGATTTATTGTCTGTTGAATTCATTTATTGTTTTCTTTTATAATTCGTTACATTACAAAAATGATACACATGATCAAACTTGCCGTAAATGATACATATTTAACATCATATATTTATTTCAAAGAAGAAATAAACATTGTAGACATCATGACTCAAATAAATAGGGACAAATATGGACAGAATCATATTAAATTTTTCCCTTCACAGGAACTGATTATTTTCTCAAATATTGAGCAGCTAAAAGCACCTTGAAGATAACGCATTATCTGTAAAATTCACAAACTGTTATTTTCATGTTGCTATATTTGAGAAATTAAAATATAATAATTTATAATCTTTTAACTACATATATTTGATTTTTATAAAACATTTAAGAGGTTTTTATTCTACCAATTTTTTTTAGTAAAAGTTGAATATTGTGAACTTTAAAACTATTTTCAAATCAATACTAATTGATAAATCTTCCAACCACAATTACATAAACAACAACTAAAAATATAATAACTGCAAAAATTATTATTTAAATATTCTCTCTAATACCCTGATGTACATTTCGATAACATGGTTATCATTAGTAGAATATTCTACTGCTAAACTGAAACTAACATGTAAATGTAATCTAACACAAATGGTGGCTTACCACCCCACCCACTCCAGAGATATATCAACCAATCAGCTTGAGGCCACGTCAGCCCTATGTCATTGACCGAAGGAGGGTGGTAACCTTAACAAACACGTTATAACATGTTACCTTCTATTTACAACTAATCTATGTAAATATTTATTGTTTTAAACTACTTAAAACTTGCTCTAATGATATAAAGTTATACATTATTATCTAAAGTGAAAAATATACCGTGTGATATTTTTCACTTGAGCCATAGGGATTCCAATGTTAAATTTAGCACTTATCAGACGAACTAAACAGAAAAGGGTAAAAAACTGAAATTATGAATTGAGATAGAACTTATCGCCTTAGTAATTTTTTTTGTGGCTTGGGTTTTATTTTAGTAAAAAAACTAACTTTTTTTATTTATTATTAAATTTTTCTGAAATTTAAAATGCAAGTAGATCTAAGTAAACGGAAGTATTTGGCGTAAACAGAACTTTTTTTACAATGGCCAGAAAAAAATGGCTGCCGAAATGGTGAAATAGGTGATTATTTTTTCAAAGCCGCTATTTTTTGAGAGTCGAGTTATAGAATAACGGGATAATTTACATAATTAGGTATGTCTTATTTATAATATGTGTATATATCCATTAATTTGTGTTGTATTGTATTATGTATATATCTTTATCATGACAACATAATCTACTGCAGCAATGCTATTTGTACACCAAATGAAGCTAATAAATCAATCAATCAATATGTAAGTTTTAGTTGAGGAATTAACCCTGTTCACCATTCACACCAGGTTATATAATGGAACAGACTAAATAATTATTATTATTATTTTAGTAATGTCTTTGTAATTGCGGTTAGGAGTTTGTAAGTTAATATTGTGATCCATTCCACAGTGGTCATTGATAATGTAGGCTATATTTTCAGATCCTATATCTTCTAAACTATTGTACACTTTTTAATATTAGGAATAAAATTGTTTTAAGTTTTGTCTGTCGATCTGTATTGTTCATTAAAAATATTAAAGTAAAATTCAACAAGGAATGATGATGGAAATTTTATCTAAACTACAAAAAATGTAATTGAATTAGAATCTATCATGAAGCCTCCCCCCCCCCTCTAACCCAAGTACTGTATGAAATAATAATTAGGATTTTATTTACATCGTGTATTATAATCTGATTTATAAAACTGTAGCTTGTTTCTTACTTCGATGAATATAATGTACATAATTTTGCATCTATGCTGAAATAAGTATCCATAAAACCATCTTCATTGAGGTAGATTAGCCTCAATTTTGTTATTTAAAGACTAGATCAAAAATTCCCCAGAGATAAGGGATGCTGCAGATACATTGATTGCTCGGTCTCTTGGTACAGATTTCTATATCAAATGTCAACTGTAACCATAACTACGAAGCAAATACTCTGGATACAGGATACTCTAATGAAATATCTCCCGTTGGAATCACGTTTTTCCATTGTCCCGTGCAATTCTTCAATAAAGTCCCCCTCATATTTATTTCTCAATATCTACAGTAACTCTTAAAACTGTATCATTTCATTTTCTTTTTTAATAGGAATCATCTCTCTTTCTGTTCGTGTACATCTCTTTCAATGTGTTTCTTTATTTCTTGTCTCTCCTCCGAGAGGCTTTTTCCTTTCACTTCCTCCACTTATTTCTCTGTTTCCTTATTTTAAATACTACCTATATTTTTTTTTGTTTTGTCATCCTTAAAACATTTTTGCTTTGTCTTCATACAATTAATAAGTACTACAACGAAAAAACTCTACCTTTTTTAGAGTCAGACTAATTACGCCCCCTATCTTTATTAATACGTAACAGTCTCGAATCCTGAGATTTTTAGCCTACAGGATTCGTTCTCGCGTGACAAAAAGAATAAATTATCCAATCCACTGGAAGTTTTTGGCTTACTATCTTGCTGGCCTGGATTGAATAACTTCTTCGATAATTTGAGTTGCCCCAAATTACCGGTACCCCCCGTTTTATTTACGACTTCCAGTAACTGTATTTAAGATTACCCTCTTTCTCAGGGAGAACACGAATTTACTTTATTTTCGAATTTTAATCTCGTAGGTGTGTGTCCTTAGGAATACCTTTTTGATACAATATATTTTTCCCTTTTTTATAATAACAAACCTGAAAATACAGCATATAATTGTGTGACCAATTCTAAATAAAACACAGATTTAGAGGATATATAAAAAAATTAATTCATTTAATTAATTGAAACAAAACAACTGAAATAATAAGCTTGACACAAGTCAACAAAATAAAATTCAAAACAATTTCTCTAATAAAATTAATGGATAACAACTAAATATTTTTTTCTTTTGAGCAGAAGGCAATCACTTAAAACTTTCTTAAAATTGATATATATATAAAAAAAATTTCTATTATTTCTGAATTTAAATTATTTAATTTATCAAATTTATTTATTGAAAAAGATTTTTATCCACACATGAGTTTGACATTATCTATTTTAATATATTTATTTAATTACACACAAAAAAATTATCTCAGGAAAATCAGTGAGACTCTAAAATCGGGCCAATTTTGCCCTTTAAAAAAGGAAATTTGGATTTTCTCAGACCTTGTCCGCCGTGTTGAAGATCCTGAGTCCTGAGATGCTGATGGTCCTCTGGTGTCTGGTTGGTTGAGTTTAGCGATTAAAGTTGTCTTATTTTCTCCATGGAGTTTAGAAGGCTGGCTGGTTGTTCGAATCTATCACCTTCTATCGCTCTCGCTGACGCTGTTTTAATACTTTGGCATCGTAACACTTAAACTTCTTTATTGAGAATCTTGAGTCGGCAAACTGGCATAGCCACCCCTAGCACTTGTTCAAACTATTTTTCAAAAGAGAGACATTCGGGCATAGTCACCCCTAGCACCTGTTTTACAAATTTTTTACGAGAGAGCCGTCGGGCATAGTCACCCCTAGCACCTGTTTCAACGACTTTTTTTTCGAGAGACCTCTATGAGATTCGTGCGGCTCTTTTTATAGCCAAAAACTATCGTATATCGATACCAATTTTTTTCCCTCACTGGACCGATACGATAGTTCCATTTCTGGTGTATTTCTATGCAATTTCTTGATTATTTTTGGTGTAGGTGGTTCAGTTATTTATTATTAATTTATTTATTACGTTTACCGTTTTTAAATTGTCCTTTTTAATCACTTTGTTCTAATTAATCCTTTAATCTATTTTTGCTGTAAGTTGGTATTCTAGCTCCGCCTCCAACTACGTCACTTATCCTTGAACATTTAAACCCTGCAACTTGTAACTGGCCGATGAAAAAATCTTCATTGTTTTCCTTTTAATTGTCTATAACACTTTTCCTAACAGTTTTTGCGTTTTTACGTAACCGGTGTATTGTAGCTCTCGACCGCGGCAATTTCCCGCACTTCGAATGACATTTCTCGGACTATTCATTCGCCTTCAATAGCTTACGTAAGAATTTGCGTAATTTACAGTTTTTAATTCTTACACCTTTAAAGTTTTTTCTTTCAAACTTTGTCACTTTATTTATTTCGTGATTTAAACGCACTAGCCGTGATAACATAATTCTACGACTTCTGGTAGTGATGTAATCCAGTGCGTATTTTCACACCTTTGGGTTTGGGGTTTATTTATTAACTGATTTTCCTGAAATTTACACAACTTTTAGATATTAGGTTTTAACCTCTTTTTGCAAAATTTCCACTTCTTATCTTTTTTCCTTTTCATAATATAGCGTGAAAACCATAACTCTTTTGTTTTAATCAAATTTAAATTTTTAATCATTAATTATAATATAACTTTATTTATTTAATTACTTCTATACAATCCTTTTCTCAAAATTTATTCTTATTTACTTTTATTAGCTTTTATACTTAACCTTTTCTGCTAACTTTTTAAATATCAACTTTTTCCAAATTTTATCAAGAATACTTTTATTTTAAAATTACATTTTATTTTCAGAAATACCAAGGTTTTTCAATTTTTATTAATTTTGAAAAATTTTAAATTCTTCATTTAAATATGCCGTAACGTCTGTTAGTTAATATGAAATAACAGTACTAGATATGTATTGCATACAACTTGTATTACAACTACATATCCTTATACATTATTATTTCTCATTTTCAAAATTCATAAAAAATGATTTTTCAATTCAAAATCCGCCGACATAGGAATTTACTGTTAGAACAAGCCGGTAAGAGTTGACCTTGGACCATTTCATAGTTCAATCTCACCGACCGGCTATAAGCAGTATAAAGTTCTACAAAACATCCATACCTTGCATTGGGATTATTTTTTGATATTTTTCTTTTTTGACCAAAACATAACCCCATACAACGAATTTCCGTTGTAGCTCCCTCCTTATGTCAGCCACGTTGAAATATTTTCAATATTTCATGAGTTATGACATAACATACGATACCCCATATTTAAACTTCAACAATCTTCAAAATTAATCTCACCTTGTTACCTTGTTCTGCCTTTTCTGCTCCTAGATTTCTAACATAATACATGACACATCTTTATATTATACATTAATTTATGACATTTATTTATAATATTAATTGATTGTTTATAATTGTTTTTTAATTGTTTTTCTTATAATTATTTAGTTCACTTCACTTTTCACACTATATTGGGGCCTATCACTTTCCTGAGATAACTTGACATTATATAATCTCCATACCTTAACTTCTGGCTAGTATCTACTAATAATAAAGTTACCCCAGTCAAAACGCTTTAATTTCAATTTTAATTTTAATGAATTTACTGTTTTCCCTTAGTCAACTTACCCCTTTATTTTTTACTTTAAAATTTCCCCTTTAATTTTTTATTAGTTATTATTATTAAACTTTTTTATTTTAAATTATTTACTTTTTCTAAAAATTTTTTGTTAGGCTTTTTCGTCTGAACTTGCTGAATCCAATGATGTAACACTTAATCTGGTCCTGATTTTAATTACAAATTTTCTCTGTTGTGATTTAGTATAATTGTCGACATTCCATTCCCTTTGTATTCTTGCGACCTTGTTCCGTTAGCCGACTGACAGTAGACATCCTAAGTCAATATTGTCTTCCTTGACCTAGTCAACACAACCTTGCTTCCGTTACACATTGAATCTAAATATTATGTTTTTAATCTGCTTACGGTTTCATCCATTAGGGCTGGTTTCCCGTTATGACATCAAACCAGTTTTTAGTATGCATCTGGATACTTAATTTAGTCTTACAGCATGTTAAATCCATCAACCTATTATTCTCATTTATTATTGAGCTTAATTATACTATATCTTGAATTTTCTTATAACTATTAGTCATTTTCCTTTTAAACGTTGTATGCTTAGATTTCTTTTTACATTTATATAGGGTTTTCAAAATTCATGTCCTATCCCAAACACTTGTTTATTTTTATTTTTATTTTAATTCATGCTCCATAGTAGATTCGTAAATCCTTTATATCATATTTCCCTTTAATTTTATTATTGTTTATTTTTTTTACAATGAAAGTCTTACTACCTACTTTATTTACAATTTCAAATGGACCAGTATATTATAATTTCTAGTATTTTTCTAAATAAATCCTTACAGCTAATCATATTTTTCATTATGTAATATAATTTGTTCTTCTCAGGTGTCCATAAGCTTTATGTATCTCCATTATTAATTCCGTCTCTATTTCTGATAGAATCACTAATTTCCATCGGTTTTTTACATATTTATATAACAATTCATTTTCAACTCTGTAACTTCTATTATAATTATTTATTATGTTTAATCTTACTACATTCTAAGTTTTCGTCTTGTTTAAGCCCAAAGTGTTGTATTTAATATTGTAATCTTAAATTTTTTCCTGGCAAAATAACATTTTCTTCGGATTCATGGTAAGGCCACCATCTTGAAACTTCTGAAATATTTCTTCCCTTACTTGCTTGTTATAATTTAATGGAATTGGATAGTTCCTATTTACTAATTTTTATCAGATCCTAATTTAAGCTCACGTTCATATTTATTAGACAAACTTGGAATTTCTGAAAAAATACTTTGGTATTTATTTATTAAATTTTGTAACTGTATTTCCTCTTGCGCTGTAAGAATAGTATTATGTGAATAGTCGACCGAAACATTTATCTTGTTTATAACCCTTCTGTCAAAGTTCGGTTGTTTATTTATCGCTCGACCGTCTACTCTGGACCCTAACCTACTTTCTCTTTTCCTAACGGTATGGGCTGTATAACGTTTTAAATTTGTCTTCAGTTTCACGTGTGTTCTGTGATAGTTCGGACTAAATTTGACACTATAATTTTGCTTGTTTTTATGCAAAGTACTCTTATTACTATTATTCAAATTACTTTTATTGTTTCTTCCTTTGTTTAATTTAATTTCATTACGCGATATCTTATTATTCACTGAATTTTTAACATGTAGGTGGAAATCTTCTTTGTGACGTAGATTTTCTTGTCCGTCCGTCGTGGTGTGTCGTCTTCGGGTTTCGTCAACATCGGTTGTGTCTTTTTCCTTAGAAACAGATAATTCTAGATTACAATTATCTATTTCGTTTATTTTAGTGGATAGTGTTTTTAGTGATTTTGTGTTACAAGTGTGGTTTTTGGATCTAGTTTTATTTTCACGCGCGTCGACAGACATTCCAGGCAGTACCTTTATCCTACTCTGCATGTCCTTATTATTATATTTTTTATTTAATTGCTTATTCGTCGATTTATTTTTCTTTAATTCCTTATTCGTCGATTTATTTTTATTTAATTCCTTATTCGTCGATTTATATTTATTTAATTTATTTTTCTTTTCCTCCTCCGATAAGTATCCCATTCCTTTGAATATCTTATCCCCTTCTTTACTAACTAAGACCCTGACCGACTCCTGCATACACTGTTCGGGGTTGTCACGTTCTGGTAGTCTCATCCGGTTTTCTATCCACATTTTATCTCTCTCCCTCCCTCTTATCAAAGTTTGTTGATTTTTATTGTTAACCAACACTTTGTTATTTCCTGTAATTTTTGATATGCCTTCGGGTTGAATCCTTTTGTTCACATTTATCCCCTTAACATTATTTTTAAAATATACAGAATCATTTTTAGAATTCTTTTCTTTTAATTGACTTTTTGTTTCTACTAATTTTTCATAATATATTATTACTTCCTCCTTTTCCACATACAGTTTTATATATCGCTCTTCCATATTAATTCTAGCTTTTAATTCGTACAAAACATCACATCCTATTATTATTCTGGACCTTAAATTTTTTACAATTAATAATTTTAACTCGATTTCTACTTCTTTTATTTTTATTGATATCATAATTTGTTTATTTATTTTATATGGTTTACTTTTAACTGCAGTTACGATTTCCACCCCAGTTACAGGGAGTTCCAAAATTTCAAGCCCTTCTTTCTTTAACATTAAATATAATTCTTCACTAATTAGTGAAATTTCGGCTCCTGTATCTATTTCTACCATAACTACATTGTTTCCTAGATTTACGGGTATTTTAGGAGTTTCCTCAATCGGTTTTTCCTTTAAGAAATATTTTTTATCTTTTTCTAATAAATCCCCTCGTAAATCTAAATGCAATCCTCCGACACACAGTTTAGATGTTTCCTGCGGACTCGGGATTAGTTTTTCCTCTACAATTTGTTTTGTAGAGACCGAAGCGCCCCTATCTCGCACTCCGTAGTGGAAGCCGCCTTTATCTTTCGTTATTTTCGAATTAAAATTAGAGTTCGTGGGTTGTTTGTAAACTGGTGGTTCAACATTATGACGCAAATTGTCTCCTGACGTTACATAACTCGATTGTTTACATTTATTTTCTGGTTGATTTTCCCTAGAATCACATCTGTTTTTAATTTTTGACTCGAATGTTAACGATTGACATTTATTATTTTGTTTACTCCCCCCTAATTGATTAGTAGAGTCGTAAACACGATAATTTGGTTTCTTGCTTCCTCCTATCTTATTATTTTTATTATAATGAACGGTTTGTTTATTTTCTAAATTTTCTTTATTAATTTTTTCATTGTTTATTAAATTTCTACTTTGTTTATTATTTATTATTTTATCCGCAGCCTTAGTGTAATCCGATGGTCTATTAGGTGTCAAAAAGGCCTCTTTTATCCGTTTAAATTCCTAGGCGAGTTAGGATGGTTTTTTGATGGACCAGGTTTTGAAAGGTTTGGAGGTCGAGGTTTATTTTGGGTGTCACCATAGGATCTGGTTAGGGTTATTAGGAAAGGTTTTGGTTTGCCTATTATCCCTCTCCGGATTGGAATTCCAGTTTCCCCTACGCGATTCCTCCATCGTATCGACACTAGTTAGAAACGTGAGTGCTTCTTGAATATTTTCCATGGGTTTCCCCATACTAGTCATTCTAATATTCTCCCTAAAATGCTGCATAATCGTGAAAATTAAATATTTTTCCGGGATCGGTGGTTCTAAATCACTGGCTTTATTTACAAGTAAACAAAAATATTCGGCTTTGGTCATATTTCCGTTTTCAAAAAATTTCCCATATTCAATTTTATTTCGAACTATTTTTTGAGATTGCAAGTTCCAATAGTGATCTATAAATAGTTTCTTAAAGTCAATATAACCCATATCCGCGGTTTTCACTACATTCCACCATAACTCAGCATTTGATCTTAAATGTCGTTCGACAACCTTTAATTTTTCCTTATCTTCCATTCCCACTTGAATTTCTTCTAATAAATTTTCTATCTGCCTAATAAATTGCATGGGCCTTTCCTTAGGATTACCCCAAAACTCAACTTTTACATTTTCATTATCTATTCTATTTATTATTATATTTCTGCTACTAATTCCTCCTAAATTTATTTCCCCTACTTTTTTATCGATAATTCTAACTTTATTTTCCAACAATTTATTATCTTTTTCCAATTTATCTACTTTAGAATTTACTACTTTACTATTCTCAGCTAATGATTCAATTTTACCATTAACTTCTCTAAACTCCCCCTCCACTTCAGCTTTAAAAACCTCTTGTTGAGCCGCATTATTAGCTACTTCTAATTCTATTCCCTGAACTCTCCCTTCTATTTTATTCCAGAGTGCCCTTCTCTCTTCTCTTTCCTGTTGCCTTTCTCTTCTCTCCTTCTCCCTTTCTTCTTTATCTCTCTTGTCCTTTATTTCATTTTCCTTTTCTCTTAACGCCCTTTCTTCTAGTTTTTCTTTTTCTCTTAACACCCTTTCCTCTTGTCTTTCTTTTTCTCTTAACACCCTTTCCTCTTGTCTTTCTTTTTCTCTTAACACCCTTTCTTCTTGTTTTTCTTTTTCTCTTAACGCCTTTTCATCTTTTTCTCTCTTTTCTAAGTAGGCCATTAACGATTTACCTTCTTGGGTCTTTTCCGCCATTTTGTTTTTATTTATTTATTTATTTAATATTAAAAATTTATTAATTATTTTTTAATTGATTCTATCTTTATTTAATTTATTTATTTTAATCTTTTTATTTTTTATACTCGAATTTAATTATGTTTTATTATTATTATTTTTTATTTATTTCACTCCCTCCCAAATTATACAACCAACACAGATCACCAGAATTTAAGGTATGTAGTATACTTATAAACTATACATCTTATACTAAGCATACACATTTAGGTAAAATATACTGTATCCGTATTCTTTGAAGCCTAGCCTAATTTTCCCAAATAGCAGCTACACTATACAATGCAAACAACCAGTCCGTATTACTTGTCAATAGCACGTACTAATCACTTACCCTGTACTTTTATAACTACTAATTTAAAAACAATTATTCGGGCTTCACCGTATGGGCGCCATCTTATATCTACAACGAAAAAACTCTACCTTTTTTAGAGTCAGACTAATTACGCCCCCTATCTTTATTAATACGTAACAGTCTCGAATCCTGAGATTTTTAGCCTACAGGATTCGTTCTCGCGTGACAAAAAGAATAAATTATCCAATCCACTGGAAGTTTTTGGCTTACTATCTTGCTGGCCTGGATTGAATAACTTCTTCGATAATTTGAGTTGCCGCAAATTACCGGTACCCCCCGTTTTATTTACGACTTCCAGTAACTGTATTTAAGATTACCCTCTTTCTCAGGGAGAACACGAATTTACTTTATTTTCGAATTTTAATCTCGTAGGTGTGTGTCCTTAGGAATACCTTTTTGATACAATATATTTTTCCCTTTTTTATAATAACAAACCTGAAAATACAGCATATAATTGTGTGACCAATTCTAAATAAAACACAGATTTAGAGGATATATAAAAAAATTAATTCATTTAATTAATTGAAACAAAACAACTGAAATAATAAGCTTGACACAAGTCAACAAAATAAAATTCAAAACAATTTCTCTAATAAAATTAATGGATAACAACTAAATATTTTTTTCTTTTGAGCAGAAGGCAATCACTTAAAACTTTCTTAAAATTGATATATATATAAAAAAATTTCTATTATTTCTGAATTTAAATTATTTAATTTATCAAATTTATTTATTGAAAAAGATTTTTATCCACACATGAGTTTGACATTATCTATTTTAATATATTTATTTAATTACACACAAAAAAATTATCTCAGGAAAATCAGTGAGACTCTAAAATCGGGCCAATTTTGCCCTTTAAAAAAGGAAATTTGGATTTTCTCAGACCTTGTCCGCCGTGTTGAAGATCCTGAGTCCTGAGATGCTGATGGTCCTCTGGTGTCTGGTTGGTTGAGTTTAGCGATTAAAGTTGTCTTATTTTCTCCATGGAGTTTAGAAGGCTGGCTGGTTGTTCGAATCTATCACCTTCTATCGCTCTCGCTGACGCTGTTTTAATACTTTGGCATCGTAACACTTAAACTTCTTTATTGAGAATCTTGAGTCGGCAAACTGGCATAGCCACCCCTAGCACTTGTTCAAACTATTTTTCAAAAGAGAGACATTCGGGCATAGTCACCCCTAGCACCTGTTTTACAAATTTTTTACGAGAGAGCCGTCGGGCATAGTCACCCCTAGCACCTGTTTCAACGACTTTTTTTTCGAGAGACCTCTATGAGATTCGTGCGGCTCTTTTTATAGCCAAAAACTATCGTATATCGATACCAATTTTTTTCCCTCACTGGACCGATACGATAGTTCCATTTCTGGTGTATTTCTATGCAATTTCTTGATTATTTTTGGTGTAGGTGGTTCAGTTATTTATTATTAATTTATTTATTACGTTTACCGTTTTTAAATTGTCCTTTTTAATCACTTTGTTCTAATTAATCCTTTAATCTATTATTGCTGTAAGTTGGTATTCTAGCTCCGCCTCCAACTACGTCACTTATCCTTGAACATTTAAACCCTGCAACTTGTAACTGGCCGATGAAAAAATCTTCATTGTTTTCCTTTTAATTGTCTATAACACTTTTCCTAACAGTTTTTGCGTTTTTACGTAACCGGTGTATTGTAGCTCTCGACCGCGGCAATTTCCCGCACTTCGAATGACATTTCTCGGACTATTCATTCGCCTTCAATAGCTTACGTAAGAATTTGCGTAATTTACAGTTTTTAATTCTTACACCTTTAAAGTTTTTTCTTTCAAACTTTGTCACTTTATTTATTTCGTGATTTAAACGCACTAGCCGTGATAACATAATTCTACGACTTCTGGTAGTGATGTAATCCAGTGCGTATTTTCACACCTTTGGGTTTGGGGTTTATTTATTAACTGATTTTCCTGAAATTTACACAACTTTTAGATATTAGGTTTTAACCTCTTTTTGCAAAATTTCCACTTCTTATCTTTTTTCCTTTTCATAATATAGCGTGAAAACCATAACTCTTTTGTTTTAATCAAATTTAAATTTTTAATCATTAATTATAATATAACTTTATTTATTTAATTACTTCTATACAATCCTTTTCTCAAAATTTATTCTTATTTACTTTTATTAGCTTTTATACTTAACCTTTTCTGCTAACTTTTTAAATATCAACTTTTTCCAAATTTTATCAAGAATACTTTTATTTTAAAATTACATTTTATTTTCAGAAATACCAAGGTTTTTCAATTTTTATTAATTTTGAAAAATTTTAAATTCTTCATTTAAATATGCCGTAACGTCTGTTAGTTAATATGAAATAACAGTACTAGATATGTATTGCATACAACTTGTATTACAACTACATATCCTTATACATTATTATTTCACATTTTCAAAATTCATAAAAAATGATTTTTCAATTCAAAATCCGCCGACATAGGAATTTACTGTTAGACAAGCCGGTAAGAGTTGACCTTGGACCATTTCATAGTTCAATCTCACCGACCGGCTATAAGCAGTAAAAAGTTCTACAAAACATCCATACCTTGCATTGGGATTATTTTTTGATATTTTTCTTTTTTGACCAAAACATAACCCCATACAACGAATTTCCGTTGTAGTACATTCTTGTTTGAAGGCTATCATTTAATATCACAATCTATCCCTTTCTTCCTTCTTTCAGACTGTCACTCTGTTTCTACCTTTCGTAGATATTTCAACTCATCTATTCTCATTTTTATTCCATTCTTTATTCACCTACTTCCCTCCATTCTTCCTCTTCTATTTTAAGTATTATGTCGTATTGAGACAATGCCGTTACTAAAACACATTTCTCATAATAGTTTGAATATATTGCGTTTCTGAGTTTTTCCCCAGAAGCCGTTCATAAATGCACGTTTTGCTTATTTGTAACTTACAGTTTTGCGTTTAAAAAAGAAATTGAAACTATGATGTTACGTTGTGTATGTTTCTTTCTAGTAGAATTGATATAATTTAATATGTGTAGACAAGTTAGTCTAATTTATTTCGAAAAATATTATTAATTTATAAGGAAAAAATGAGATTGTACTTTTTATGATAAGAAAAGTTGGGATTACTACCAATGATTAAAGATATTATAATCTGAATAATAATTATATTTATAAAAGTAAATATATATGTGATACATAGTTATCAGTAATAATTTAGATTATTAGATTCATAAATATTTGTATATCTTTGTGTTACATGATTAGAAGAGAAATATTGAAGTAAAATTTGGTTATGAATAATGAATGAAATGTCAAAGGTGGTGTTAAAAATTGATGAAGAAAATAATGAAAGTCTAAATTATATTCATGGATAGAAGCAAAGATAGCATGAAGGGTATGAACCTTGAGTTGTGAACGAGGAAATTAAAACTATTTTATTTTTCAGTTAGTGATAGTTGGTGATAATGAAAGTCTCAATACTGAAGCGCATCATTATTTATACATGTCCAGTAGATATTTAATTAATTGAAAACCACTACCACAAACTGACGACGTGTAAGGAGCTCATCACATAATTTCTCAAGATATTTATCCTCCACATTAAATGGCCCTGACTTCTTTGGTTTAGTAAATATTTTGAGCTAAAGAAATTAAAGATTATTAGAACAGTTGTTAACTTTTATAGACCATCAGGAGTAATATTAAACATTTTGTTGTTGGTATTACGTTTCAAACAAAAATCACGGGTATAGCGAGAGGGATGTACCCGTATGTTGGATGCAGATGGTAAACACGTTTGCTCTATCTAATTCCCACACCCTATATTATGGAATGACCAGTAATGGATGTTGCCCAGATATAGTGTAGATCCTTCAAAAAATTCCCACTGGTGTAGGGGATGTTCATTGATGAAATCTTCACTTAACTCTAATGGAGAATCTTGTAGAAAGGTCTCCAAGTCGCGTAACTGCTTCTGCTTGAGGTACACCAAGTAATACCATTGTACCTCCTCATGAGGTTGTGTTTACTGAATAAGACTAACCGAACAGTGATATTTAGGTTCACTTTGTTCAAGATTTCTTAGAGGACTTGAGGTGAACAATCAATGGACTCGTTCTATGACAGGGAAAAAAGAAGGAAACGTGGAAAAGGAGTAGACTTACACCAAAGCAAAGTAAGGAATTGAATTTTTCTCTTTTGTTACCTCGACATAATTACCTTCAGGAGTATGGAGAAGCATTTCTCAACAAATTTGGCATGCCCCTCACTACTACATGACCTTCCGTAAGAGATAATCTCTAGACCTAAAAGAGTACTTCAGAGAGACATTCTCTCCGCCGGTCCAGACCTGAACATTATCTGCATAGCCCATATAATATGTTATAATTACAGACTGTCCAGTTTAATGTACAACTGTTAAATTTTCATCGGCTTTCAAATATAGGATAATTTTTATTGTTATATTGATCAACACAATAAACCAATTAATTGTGGGCGCGGTCTGTTTCTTCCTTTCTGTCCTAGTGGTTTGAATACAATAACTCAATCTTAGGTACGTTTTGACCGATCTGTTTTGAACAATCTGTCTCCATAACTCCCTTCAATTCAATACAAATTCGATTACACCATGTGCTTCAGACTAAGTGTTAAATGATTTTTTGTGTTTCAACCATTTACATTTAAAAAAGTAAAAATGGTAATTTCATGCTGAATAAAAACTAATCACTAATAGCAATTCACTAATACACTGAAGATGTTTGAAATGTAATTCCTTCTCAGGATCTGACAGGCCTTTGTTCTTATCCTTTCTACTCTTATCTTGGAAAACAAAGGATGTTCAACTGAGAGGAAAACTGGAGCTATTCATTACATCTCCACAGTCATTGCAAGAATCATAATTCAAATTCTTTACAAAAAACAAACTGTGAACTCTATCTTTGCATAATACCACAATAGTAATGCTAATGTAATATTCATTCATATGCTGTGTAATATACAAAGTTTCACCACTTTAGTGGGTTATAATCAACTATTCCAACTCTTTAATTAGCGACATAAAATTAATATCTTGGTTTATATTTTACAGATCCTAAGGGACTCACTTTCTTGGGACCAAACTGGATATACATCTTTGCTCTTTCATCTTTTCTCTCAGGTCTCTCTTGACCAAATCTTGTTCTTTTCCGATCCTGATGGCTAGAAGTCTTTATTTTATGATCTTTTTTTAAGTAAGACTATGATGACCAAGAGATATTATCTCATTAAACAACTTAGAAAATATATTGTACAATTATAAATATTTCAAGCATACTTTTGGTGTGTTTGATATATTGGTCTTATAGCTACCGCGTCTGAGAGAAGTCCTAGGTTCAATCTCTATTGAGACTAAAAATTCATCTTGAGAAAAATTGGGGAGTTAATATTGTTAGTGAATTAGGGTTGTGTAGGCTAGAACTACAACGGCGGGAACTCAATGTGGGAACAGGATCATAATAAAATCCTGTCTGCAACTTAGGCCCTTCAAATACTGTTATGTCGTAGTTATTATATATTAATCTCTTCTTGTGTTTAATGTATTGGTGTGCACCAGTAAGAAGTACATTTTATAAACCCTGTTAGTAACAATATTATTAAACCTTATTGACATCTAATGCCATCAGATTCTTAACGAAAGAACAAAGTATCTTGTCCAGTGCCATGTTGAGAAAGGATAGCTACGTGCTCAGGTTAGGTTATAAGAGATAAGAACTGATAAGAGATATTTTAGTACAATTATTTTTTAAATTAAAATTTTAATTATAAGCCAAATCTACATGGTCAAATTAAATATATAAGTAATAATTGATTCTATATTCTACATGATCTCATGTTTTTCCCCATTTGAATTGTTAAAGCTACATTTTGAAAGAAAGGAAAAAAAAAGAAAAAGGAAAAAAAAGAAAGAAAGAAACTGTAAGACATATTTATATTCTGTTTGTTTTCAAATGTAAATACAGTCTAGAAACATATATCTACGTCACTTTGCTATTACAAAAATTAAAGTTCAATCCAACATGGTTGATGTTTATTATATTGTACAACAAAATTAAATGTAATAAAAAATAATAAAGCACAAATAGAAGAAAATCATTAACCTATTTATTAATATCTTAAATAGTTTTATCTCATAATAGTTTTTTTAACATTAAGAAAACATTGATTTAAGGAATCACTCAATAAGTAGGAAGATTAAACTGGTGTTTACTTTGAACAAACGAAATTTATCGTGTGACCGAGTATAAAGCTGTTGGTGTGACATTATGCTGTTAAGTGAAATGATATTTATTGCTCCTTATCTTTATACATACAAGTATATATACAACCTTACATATATAAGGGAAACAATAATAACATCCCTAGGTTAAAACCTGTTTGGGATGTATATAAAAAAAGAAAAGCACTTAAACATAACAACTTAAAATACTCGGAATGAAAGAAAACCCGGCAACCAACCGCACTCCTCCGAATCTTACACACTACATCAGTCTTAGCGTGAAGTTACAATAATGGCTTCCAAATTAAATACAAATATAAACTTACAAACTACCACAAGAAATTTGAATAGAAATCACACATTACATCAGTTTTATATATACATTTAATTAGTAACTAATTAAAACAGTTTTTAGATGAAGATAACACAGCAGCTCTAATTAAACTGTGATTAAGCCTTTAAAACAAATTATAGTAATTAGTTATCGTGGAACAGTTGCAGTATTAAGATTAGTAGTATTTAGAGTTTTCAGATTGTCGGGGAATTTTGTTTCTAAAATGATAAACAATAATGATATTGCATTAAACATTTTAATAATAATTTCGTCATTCTAATCACGGATTATAGAATATTATATTCTACATACAGGGTGGCTTGAAAAGAAGCTAGCATTTTCCTTTGACTTTGTTATTAATTAAAATATCTAATCACGATTTCTGTCTATAGTGAGGAGCTGCTTCTTAATTTTTACTTAAGGGGAAATTTTCGAATGGGACTTTTGATCATATGATACATAATTTTAGAGGCTATACTGAGACAAGAAACATAACATGAAGATAATTATTTTGAACCACCGTATGTAAAATAACGGCTGCTAACATGATTGTATTATGATTGTTAAAAAGAAAATAACATCTCTCCACTTTAACTTTAACTATTTGAAAATCTTCTCAGCTTAGAGAGGCTTCCTAAATTGGTTCTAATTTTGGTTGATTAGCCCCTCGTAAAATGCTACAAAATACATCTTTTATTAGACGCCCAACTCCGCGTTCAAATGAGTTTTTAGCACGTTTATTAAAACTAATATCATCCTTTAATATACAGTACGTTATTATAATTAGAAATATTATAACAATTCACATTACTTTAGTTGGTATGCAGAGGTATTTCTTTCAGCTATGTTTAATTGTTATAACAGCAACAAATTCGTTCCGTAATAAATAATTATTTACGGTACCACAACAAAGGCTTTCAGAATAAGTAAATAACCAATACACTATAATATTTTTATATTTTTGAAATGCAATAAAAATTATAATTTTTTGTTAATTATAGTAGATATAATTAAGTTCATATTTAACATTATTCTAAGATTAAAATCCAATCTAGAAGCAGAGTACCGCACTTAAAACTCTCGGCCATAATGGCACCTGAGGTACAGTACGAGGTCTAACAACGCTGTCACGAGTATGAGTTATGAAAGATTACGAAATTTAGTAAACCTCTGACAACTGTGTAGGTATCATAAAGGCTTGTTTCAATTTGTTCTGCATCCATCTTCAGGTTGTATAAAAAGCTACATAACAATTTTAAACGTTTAAAAACAGCATATAAAAAAACAAATAAAAACTAAATATACTACATATTTAAAACCCAATAATGTCTTTTATAAAAGTCTAAATTGCTTCTATTTAGAGTAAACACTTTTTCCTTTCATGTGAAATTTAATATAATTTTCATGACCTGAAGATGACACAATAGTCCGAAACTAAATAATACTTGTAAAACGGATGTGATAGGTAAATTTGAACAAGTTATATCACAAAGAAAGATATGCAATAGGAACACAAGGATGTATTTCAATTGCCTACTCTGTCCCGTGATTATCTCAGCAAGGGCAGAAACCAAACTTTTTATTATTTTGATCCGCCACTTTCTTCATACTTTTCCACCTTTTGTACCAAAATTCTGACATTTTTATCAACGGATCACCCACACACTTAAAGTGAGGATAGTACACCCTTCCAAAGTAAATCCAAACAATCATGAAGAATGACAAATGATTTTGTGTTTAAGTCGTCACACGAAATCTTTCCTGACAGTACACTCTTTCTATTTTTTTAAATAACTATGAATCGAAATGAGATAGAAACACAAAACAAAACTATATAAAATTAATTGTTTTATATATTTAACAGTTTAGAAATATACAACATTTTTATTAAATTGATTTGTTTACGATACCGACGTAAGAAAACTAATTACGGTAGAAAATTATTTACGAACAAATCATAAATAACTGTAACTGGTAGTGATAATAAACTCATTAACAAATTATTACAGGGTTTTGGTTTTTTACTTCTCACATGTTTCACTTTAACATAATTAAAGCCACAAAATGTTAAAAAATAAACATTAGTTTTAATAACGTTGATAATTGACTGTACATAGTAATGGAAGGTTTTAAACAGATATGTTCTGTTTAATGTTGGTTAATTTTTATATAATTATGTTTAGCTGTTACATGAAATTAATATTTAAAACCTATGTTATAAACCACCAAATAAGATTAGTCTAAGCTAAATTAAATTATTGATTATACTGATACCCTAAACTGTTTTGTACATATAAACTTTTGAATGTTGATAACTATTAATGATCTATTAAACACATATTAAGTCTTTGAGATATTTTTTTGAAATATTTAAAGTATAGAAAAAAATAATTGTGCTTCTTCATAACCCAATTTGTGGAAAAGTAGATGGTAAGTGAGAAAAAAAAATTTGATAACTGAAAAACAATAGAGAAAAAATGAAACATGGATAAAAAGTTATTTATAAATATAGATATATTTTACTTTTAAACAAACTCATCCTTAAAAACTTGAACCTAATGGGATACTTGTAACGTTTTATTTCATGGATGTTTTGGATTTTATTGCTTCACAACACACGTTCAACTCTTACAGTTTCAAGAATGTTCAATCAATACTATTAAAAGAAACAGTTTAAATTGACATGTTAAGGTTCAAATCACAATTATAACATGTTAAAGCATTCAAAAGGTACTGTGACACGATAGTACACAAATTTCTTTTGCTGTATGTACTCATTTGGCAGCATCAACATATACAGATCACCAATTACATATAACCTATTATGGACTCATGTAGGTCATAAGAAAGCAATACTAAAAAACCATTTCAATTGACTGCTATTTTGAAATTTTATGGCCATTTTTCTTTCATAATTTTACAAATAGTAAATTTTATTTTATATGCTAAATTTGACTAAAATTTTAATTAATTAAGCTAATGTTTTCTAATTTTGAGGTTCTTTTTTAACATTTTAATTTTTTTAGTTTTATTTGTCTTTATTTTTACTGTCTTTACTATTTCACTTGATCATTGGCGTCGTCAGCATCAAAACTTTGGGGGGGGGGACAAATGGGGGTCTGGGGGCACTCCGGGACAGGAAAATTGTAGAATAATTGTGACCTTGAAATGACGTTTGAACACTAATTTAAATCAAAATCTTACATTTGTACAAGCAGTTTTTCATTGAAACAATTTGTATTTAACCTGAAAACATGTCTATAGTTCGTTTTTTGAACCATTAGACTTGACAACAATGGAACGCCCTATACCACACACTTGATTCCAAGTCCAATCGTTCAAGAAACAAACTATAAACATACAATTGAAAACTCATTCTAAAATGTATATATTATATAAGTATCAAATAAAAACTCATAATCAGGTCAGGTTTAATATGCTTTATTTTACACACACTACTGTTATTACATACGGTCTATCACATTACAACATAAACATTAACTTTAAAATCTTAGACTTGTTTCTCTTTACAGTACATTGTAAAAATTCAAATTGACCTCTTGCTAAACGGATGTATACTGGAACTGAAACAACCCCAAAATGGTTTATTTATTATCCTTTACGTAACCAAAAACATCTCTCCTTGTTTCACATTTTGAAATAAACAGTTTTGCAACATTTTTTGCTTCTACCTCGTCCAATATTTCTTTGTGAACGTAACAAACAGCAACATGATTCAACCTTTTTTGAGACATGGTTGATCTTAGGTAGGTCTTCAGTTTACGCAGAGCACTAAAACTTCGCTCTGCTTCACAACTTGAAGCTGGACATACAAGCATTAGTCTCACCAAGACTTCAACATTGGAGAACAGCTCCCTGACCTCTTTCATCATAGAGGTCAACACGTCCTTGGCGTCTTTTAAATTCTTTATCTTGTATCTTTGGTGGAGAAGCTCAAGTTCTGACTTCAACTTTTGACCGTTGATTTCCGGATATGGCCAAAGCACATTGACATCAAAAATATTACGATTTATATTAAATTTTTTTATACAATTTAGGGGGGACATATTGGGGGGGACGCGTCCCCCGTGTCCCCTATGGCGGCGACGCCTGTACACTTGATGCAGATTTTAAATCAAAAATAAGCTATTGAGGAAAGTTGTACGGAATTTTGGTACAATATTATTCTCAGATAACAGGTTTTTAAAATTTGAAAATCTTTCACTATTTTGTAATTTAGTAGTCATTTATAAGTGGTTAACAAACTTGTCTAATGGTTTGTAAAACCAAGCATAAAATCCCAAATTTAAGCTTAATAGAACAAAAAAATTCATAATTTAACCTAACACACAGTTATAATATACTGGGACAAAAATTTATCCCAAATTACTCCAAAGGATAATATTGGCCTCGGGTGTCACCACTTCCGTACAGGAGATCGCATTGGAAATTATATATTCGAAATTCTCTTATATAAAGATATTTCATAGTTGAAACAACTTTAGTCATAACTCTTCTTCATCCTCTTTACTGAAAATGATTTATAGTTGTCTAAGTTGGTTTTATAACTTGCACTACATGAGAAATGAAAACAACAAAAAGAATTTTTACAAAACTTCTTGGAACAATTTTGCAAGAACGTGGTTGACCTAATGATTCGGAAAAAGCAGGCAGAGCCTTCAAAAGAAAACATAAATGTCATTTATTTATTTTGTCTTTGTAGAAACCATACTCTAATAAATGGAAATGCTCAAGAAATGCATTTATTGTATTTTGCTAGATTTAGAGTTGTGTAATACATCTTAATCATGTTCTCAATATATCTGACATATTTGGAAAATAAACTACTGATATCATTGACAGGTGATAACTTTTGATAAGAACTGATCACAGTTTTCTATCACCTATTTCCTTTATTATACTTTAATATAATATTTCAAGTTATATATCATGTTTCATCGGGGGGTCCCTTGGGGGTTTCAACAATCTCCTAGATCAAACAAATTTATTCTGATGTTGTTTGCCCAGTTGGGAACTGTTCTTCTATATAACTGTTCTTCTTTTTGGTAGTTTCAGATTATGTGTAAAATAGGCAAGCCTTTAGAACTTACTCCCACTAACTTTCAGTGGGAACATTGTTTATTAACATCAACTATAAGTCAATAAGTCACACGCATACAACTGTCAAGAACTCTTGCCAAAATTTTACTCTTGGTATATTCCTAGTATATGTCTAGACTAGAATGGTTAGATTTTTTACCTCTTCTTCCTGAAACAGGGTGTCTTGTGCAAGTAAAAACATCTTTTCGTCATACTGCATCAAAAACAGCTGTTTTCAATACATGCATTGAAATGCTAAAGTTGTTCTTTTTTGTCCTAGGACTTAAAAACATCAGCTGAGGTCGAGGTCATCAGCTGTTACTTCGTTTATACAAATTAATTAACGATTGGAAAGCATCTATAAAAACAACCGATACTCTCGATTGTAAATAACCGTTAAAACACCTGTTACCAACGATTTGAAGGTTAATAGGTGATAACATTTTAGTTTTTGTGAAATTGTTTTCTTATTACTTTGACTTTTGGTCTTAGTGATGAAATATACTATATTGTCATTTTACTTGTTTTATTATTATAAGAAACGAAATATTGTCTCTCTGTAATATATTAAATCCTTCTTAAATGAATTATGCATAAATTGTATTTATTTACTGGCACTAAATACATTGTCTGAATGGCAAACAATAACTGTACTAAAAATTATTATCCTGTACTGATTAACCTTACAATAAATTAGTTCGACTTAATTACATGTCGTTCACCATTTATCATCAGAATATGCCACTGGCAGTGTTTGTGTACTGTTTATTTCTTTAGTAATGGTTACATTTAAGGATATTTTGTTTTTCTCCACCACATATGTACTTGTGAGCAAATTTGTAAAAGTTGTTTTATTGTTTCTGTTCACAGTACTTCCAGAGGAGTGCCAAAATGACTGACATGAACCGCAGATTAAAAAGTCAAATTTGGAGTTCTGTTGTAACTATAGTATTAGTTGAAGGAAAGAATCTGTTGCCAATGGACATTGATGGCTATAGTGATCCTTTTGTTAAATTTAGGTATGTCCTCTTTACGTTCTCTTATCTTAACATTATATACATTACAAATTCTTGTAGATTTAGCTTATTAATGTTCTTTACCTAATGAATGTGGTACATGTCTGCTCCAGCCATCTGTCTGTCCAAGATTTCACATATCAATCTACATGAAATTTAATAACCCTGAACTGCCAATGAATTTTGTTGTCATTTTTATTAAATTAGGAACAAATTAGTTTAAATAATAACAATTTATAATCCACTCTAAAAAAATCAAAATGATGATTGAAATTTTTTAATTTATCTTTAATCATTTTTATAATAAACTACGATGATCCTTGTTTTTTAAATTAAACTGAACTTTAGTTTAGTAGTTTTTGTCTAAAGGTTATTGGAAGGAAACTAAGTAAACAAAAAAAAACATTCAAAATCTATTAAATGCATGTTATATGTTTGATAATAAGGAGGCCCTATGTCCATTTCATTGTCAGCTGTAATCTGTGTATCCTGTAAATATAGAACCATCAATAGAATAGTTTTTCAAATATTTTTCCTAAATCGAAAGTTTGTTTCCTGAAAAGAATATAGATATTATTTAGTATTTTAATTACTAATTTACAATTTTTGTTTAAAGTTTTAAGATTGGTATATTACAGATTAGGCCATGAAAAGTACAAAAGTAAAGTAATCTACAAAACATTGAATCCTCATTGGTTGGAACAGTTTGACCTTCACCTTTATGACGACCAATCACAAGAACTTGAATTAACTGTTTGGGACAAAGATAGGTCAAAAGATGACTTTATGGGAAGGTAAGCCTAACATACAGTACTTATCTACTTATGTATTATGTTACAAGTTTAAATTTTAAATCTGCAATTTTGAATAAATTCCTAAAGATAGGTTAACAATTTGTTTTTATTTATGAGGCTAACAGCTTCGAATTTAGAGCTTATAGCATAGAATTTAAAATAAACTAATATATGCGAAAACTTATGTACTTGTGCATATGTATAGAGTCACAAAATAATGCTTAAAGTAAATCATTACTTAAGATAAATGATACAACTTTTGTTGTATGTCATCAAGTGTTTTATGACATTGGTATATTTTAAGTACTTGCAATTTGGCACAAAGTAATGATTTGTTTATTATTTCCCCCAAATTTTATTGAAACCAGTTGAACCAACCTGGATGTTTTGGTGCGTACATTTTTTTAGGATCCATAAGGACTACAAATTTGATTAACCCTTACAACTCTCATGTCGGCTGTCAGCCCAAATATTAATTTTCTCGTTCTAATCGGATGTCGGCCAATGGCCAACAATGAACAATTGAATATCTTAATGCTTATTTTTTATAGTTTACAATATTTGGTTATATCAAAGTTGATCTATTAACATTGTTCTTTTATTGTGTAACTATAGAAACTAAATTAAAATTAGGAAAAAATACATTTTTTTTACTTTATTTTATAAAATTTTGAGTATTAGCTCTATTTCGGCTGATCAATTTGATATTTTAACACTAATTTTCCATAGTGTATGATATTTGGTTATAACAATGTTGGTCTATACACATTGTTCTTTTATTGTGTAACTATAGTAACTAAATTAAAATTAAGATGAAAATAGATTGTTTTTATTTTATTTTATAAAATTTTGAGTATTAGTTCTATTTCGGCTGATCAATTTGATATTTTAACACTAATTTTCCATAGTGTATGATATTTGGTTATAACAATGTTGATCTATACACATTGTTCTTTTATTGTGTAACTATAGTAACTAAATTAAAATTAAGATGAAAATAGATTGTTTTTATTTTATTTTATAAAATTTTGAGTATTAGCTCTATTTCGGCTGATCAATTTGATATTTGAACACTAATTTTCCATAGTGTATGATATTTGGTTATAACAATGTTGATCTATACACATTGTTCTTTTATTGTGTAACTATAGTAACTAAATTAAAATTAAGATTTAAGATGAAAATAGATAGTTTTTATTTTATTTTATAAAATTTTGAGTATTAGCTCTATTTCGGCTGATCAATTTGATATTTTAACACTAATTTTCCATAGTGTATGATATTTGGTTATAACAAAGTTTATCTATACAAATTGTTCTTTTATTGTGTAACTATAGCAACTAAATTAAAATTAAGATGAAAATAGATTGTTTTTTATTTTATTTTATAAAATTTTGAGTATTAGCTCTATTTCGGCTGATCAATTTGATATTTTAACACTAATTTTCCATAGTGTATGATATTTGGTTATAACAATGTTGATCTATACACATTGTTCTTTTATTGTGTAACTATAGTAACTAAATTAAAATTAAGATTTAAGATGAAAATAGATTGTTTTTATTTTATTTTATAAAATTTTGAGTATTAGCTCTATTTCGGCTGATCAATTTGATATTTTAACACTAATTTTCCATAGTGTGTGATATTTGGTTATAACAAAGTTTTCTATACAAATTGTTCTTTTATTGTGTAACTATAGTAACTAAATTAAAATTAAGATGAAAATAGATTGTTTTTATTTTATTTTATAAAATTTTGAGTATTAGCTCTATTTCGGCTGATCAATTTGATATTTTAACACTAATTTTCCATAGTGTATGATATTTGGTTATAACAATGTTGATCTATACACATTGTTCTTTTATTGTGTAACTATAGTAACTAAATTAAAATTAAGATGAAAATAGATTGTTTTTATTTTATTTTATAAAATTTTAAGTATTAGCTCTGTTCGAATAAAAACAATGTATTTACTTCCTAATTTTAATTTAGTTACTATAGTTACACAATAAAAGAACAATGTGTGTAGCAAATAAATGTTTACTTTGATATAACCAAATATTGTAAACTATAGAAAATTTATTTTATTTTATAATGTTTTAAATATTAGCTCTCTAACCGTATAAAAAAAATTAGATCTGAGGGAGTGTCGTTGCAATAATAATGATAGTGGTAAGGGATGACATATTTTTAGACCGTATTGAAAAAATATTACATTATATTTTACATGCATGCTCCTAGAGGAATGAATGAAAAAAGAAGTTTATATACAAACTTTAAAACAAAGACTGTAAACAGTTTCTGACAAAATTAATGCTGTACGATATTGAGATACAATTTTGTAAAATCTTTTATTTTTTACACAAACATTTTGTAGAGATTTCCTTCAACAAAGTGGAGGTAATAAACATAGCAGAAATTTTCTAATGGAAGAAGTACCCAGCGTAGAGGAGGAAACAGGCCAAAAGGCTTCCAGAAAAAACATTCCACTCCTACTGCTAAGACAACCTGCAATAGATGAGCCCTAGAAACTGGAATAGATAACCCACTGAAAATGATGGGATCTGCAGATTTTTCTCTACCAAAAGGGGGAGGAGACCTCACACCATCTATTAATCAAATGTGGTGCAATAATGCACGAAAAGTCTTTACTAGAAGTCTGGGAGGATACCAGATAGATGTAGGAAGATATCTACCCTTTACCCCTTGTGCAAGAAGTAGAGGGCACAATAGACCTTGGAGTGCATTTCACCCCTTACATCACTACTATTACTTACTACTTCCTGTTATAAATTGAAGAAGTTATATGATTATCTTGTTTTTACTTGTAATTTCTACAATTTTAATTATGTCATTATATCCATTGTGTTGTTGATCGCTATTAATTTTTTCAGGAGTAGTATCCTCAAAGATCGACAAAAACCCACATTTTACCTTTCACATTTTACAAACAAATAAATTATAATTTAAAAGTAATAAATGACAATATATATATATATTAATTAGAGTAGAACTCATCACTAACAAATAAATACATAATCTTGAATTAATTTACAAAGAGTTCAACTCAAAAATGTTTTTCTGTAATGGTTATCTTTTATTTAAATGTGCTATTCAGTGTTTGTGAAAATGTATCAAATTATGTTTGATCATGATACCCTTATAACACGCTGCTCATCAGTGAAACATAACTGCAGTATTACAGACATAATTAGAATTAAAATGACTACAAGTAAGAATAAGGTCATCATAAAAAATAATCCTGAGGCTTGATAGATGTCTTGTCCATAAGATAATGTGTGGTCAGCATATCGATTTCTCATTATTGTTTTTCGAGCCTTCACAACCAGAATTCCCTACCAATTGTAGCACCGACAAGGATTGAACCTAATTCACACACCAAGGGTAAACATTAAGCCAACTAAGCATTTGAGATAGCCGGTTTGATTTTTTCTAAATAAGATAACTCAAAAGAAGTGGTCGTTCTAACAAAACCTGTTTTTTATATCAAGTTATGGTAGACAAATTGTTCTCCTTTAATTTCAATTAATGTCTTTTTTTTCTACTTTCATAGGATTCTGTTTTGAAAATTATCGGTCAGATATCCATTTTTACTAAATTTCATTTTGTAAATTTAATTCCTGACATCGTCAGTTTTCTCTTTGTAAGTTCTAATAAGCTCAGTGGTTGTTCAACTGTTGTAATGCATTGTGATAGTGCTCGAAATGTGCGTCACTGAAATAATATTTTATTATTTTAATATAATTCATTATTTTTATATTAATTATTATCTTTGTTAGAAGATGTCCCAAGTATCTATGAATGGATGATGTTTAGATTTTGTTCTGATAGAAATCGTATGCTTTGTTCAGTATTTTCTCTCCACTATATTAAATTAAATGAATAGTCTACCTTTATAATAAAATATGTTTTGAATCTAATTGTGTAATTTGTGTACATAGTTCACTCTTAAACAAAGCTAATTATTTTTTTAGAGGCATTTACCACATATAGTTTTCTAGATTTTTCTATAAATTATATTTTATTAAATTAATTTAAGCATTCCTTATTCTAGGTTTCATGATGCACTTTTTAAGTGTTCATTTTTAATTCATGAAATAAATACAAAATATAATAATTAAACCCCACAGCATAGCATATAGTTAAGAGATGCTAAATTTTTGATTAGTATTTTAAAAATAAATTTATGATTTTCTGTAAATTATACAGAATATTGAAAATAAACACTCAGCCTATCAGCTGATGTGATGTGATAGTAATTTATATAATGTCTCCATTCTATAGTATTTAATTTAGCAACACATATTTGGTATCCAAATTTTATTCCGTATTCTGTTATAGAAAGTTAGGAATAACTTTTAGTTTAGTTTGTATTTTTGTACATTATTTGCCTTGTAAACAATACAAAAACATTTCTTGAAATCAAACCCAATACCACAATTTAATAAAACAAACTTTTATTTTCTGATGTACATTTCAGTAACATAGTTACCATCCTCAGAGGTTGAGTATTAAACAAACACTAAATCTATAAATTTTATAAAAAGATGTACAAGTGAAGTTTCTTCCCCACTCTTTCCTGTGGTTAGTTCAACCAATGGCATTGAACCAAGTCATTAGCCTGGTCAATGACTTTGTCCCTTCCACTACCTGGAATGGGGTTGAATACTCTAATAATGTTGAATACTACCTAATGGGGTTGAATGTTACAGTATTCAACCCCATTCCAAGTAGTGGAAGGGACAAAGTCATTGACCAGGCTAATGACTTGGTTCAATGCCATTGGTTGAACTAACCACAGGAAGGAGTGGGGAAGTAACATCACTTGTACATCTTTTTATAAAATTTATAGATTTAGTGTTTGTTTTATACTCAACCTCTGAGGATGGTAACTATATTACTGAAATGTACATCAGGAAATAAAAGTTTGTTTTATTAAATTGTGGTATTGTGTTTTATTTCAATCTTTAAGTTCGCCACAGTGTGCTCATAATTGTATTAATTTAATACAAAAACATGTTAACAGTTTAAAAAAATATTACCATATAAACAGAAAAACAACAATAAATTTAAAAAACAAATTAAATTAGAACTGTTAAGACATTAAATAGTGTAAACATACCCATTGCTATTCTGTACCCATATCAGAGCAAAACTACCTCGGACAACAAACAATTCCTGAATAACAAGTTCCAGACGACAATAGTTATCTTAGGCATACTATTATTGTGATCATTTTAGGCCTCAACATAATATTTTACATGTTAACCTTATAAAAATCATACTGCCTCGTTAAGGGACTTTCTTGTAAATCTTTAATAGTACATAATAATTACAAACAATTAATAAAAATAAACACCAAAACAGTTACAGCCAATTCTTAGCACCAAGGATGTATATCAAACCACTGCTTTGAATCGTGGGAATCATTTGAAAAATTGAGAATCGATCAATGAAAATTAACCAAGGCAATTTCTCCATAAACTGCTGTTACCTTATAGCCAAATCTGGAACTTCCTCTATATTTTGTGTACCAGAACATCTTCTAGGTCCAAATGGAGTTTGGAAGCTTTTCCCCATTTTTCCCCAAAACCAACAGTTCCTATAACACATACTATCTTTCCTTTTGAGGTTTAAGCTCAGCTACATCTAATTTTGATCTTGATGACACTAAAATTTACTTTCTCATGCTAATTAGTTTAACTCTTCTGATTTGAGAGAACTCCAGAATTTATCCTTAATATGTACAATGTCTGATACAACTATTTTCTTTTCTTTTTTCTTTGAACAATTTAAACATATTAAAAAGTAGTAATCATAAAAATAATAAATGGTTTTTAGCAATAATAAATTTAACAATTTTGACACTGTCCTTATTTTCATTGGAGGTGAATAAGACAACATGCATAAAATGTATTCTTGAAACAAATAACTCTGAGCAAAACACATTTATCAATATTCTGTGTCACAGGTGTAGCATAGACTTAAGCCAATTGGAGAGAGAAAAGACACATCGTATAAAACAGGAATTAGAAGAAGGTGGGGGAGGTTCAATTTTCCTATTACTTACAATAAGTGGTACAACTGCCTCAGAAACCATATCCGATCTCACCACATATGAAGAAAATCCAAGGGAGAAACAAATAATAGAAGATAGATATGTAAGTATAACTGTAATACAGTTATTAAGAGACAATAAAATTATAAATATTAAAAGAACAACAATCTTGATATAACAATAAAGATTTAAGCTTTTTAAATTAATTCAGTTGAAAATTAGTAATAAATACCTTATGACTTTTAGTATGTTTTAAATTTATAGTTAGTTTAAGTTGCTTGAAAATTCTATTCCAAAGACTAATTTCCTTCCAATCCTACCCATGAATATTTCAGTAACATTTAAAAAAAATCAGTATATTTATATGTTATAAAAGCTTTAGGGGTCACAGTTTATTTTTTATAGCAAAAATCTATAACAGGCATCTTTGCAGGTCACAATTTATGACTGATATTGTTATAATTTAATACGTAAAATCAACTTTATTGTTTTTATTAGTTTGTTAAATAGAAAAAAATTATTGGTAAAATTTAAATTGTTTGCTGTTTAAAATAATTGATGACAAACAATTTTTCACATGTACAAATTACATTAATTCAGTGTAAATTTTTATTTAACGTTTTAAATTGTTTTTCATTTTCTAAAAATACCATTAAATGTAATTTATAACTTTGTAGCCTCAAAATTATATATTGAATAATTTAAGAATAGCTCATTTCATTGAAACTAACGATCTGTAAATTATTTATATTGAGATTTTAGTCCAAACCAAATATATTGTGATATTAAGTAGATTTTCAAATAATATACACATAACAGACTTCAGGGTCGTTAACTCCACATGCCATAGTCCTAAAGCATCTATTGTCAGGATATCCTCCGATAATCTCTTTAAACTTACTTTTAATCTTCTTTCAAATGGCAAATCATAACTTTATGAAAACAAAAGTGTCTAAGAACAAAAAAGGCTTTTCTTAATCCAATAAAATTTATACTTTCCATTTTACATTATTTTATTTTACAGAATTGTTATCTAAGCTATGGTAATATCCAGTATTTATAAAAACTTTGATGAAATAAAATATATGAAGACTGTAAAACGGCCATTATTTTCATAAGATTAAATCATTCTTGCTGATTAAATGAAACCTTTCAAATTATTGCAAATATAAACTTGTTTACCAAATTTCATCAAAATTGGGCAATTTTCTTCTAATATTACCACACACACACACACACACACACACACACACACACACACACACACACACACACACACACACACACACACGCACACACACACACACACATATTTAATATATGAAAATTAATAGCTTTAAAATCTTGTTATTGGACCGTCAAGATTTGTGAACATTTCACAGTTCTAAATATGTGAGTTCAAAGTAACATTTATTTAATAATTAGTTCTCAAAGATGAGAAGCTAGTTAACCTCTACAGTAATTATTTTGTTTTGCATCACCCCTCCTTCCACTACAGACAGTCTGACTAGACTACTTTCAAAACAAAATCATAAAAGACAATTCTCTAAAATAGCTGTAAAAAATAAAACAGTTTGTTGTATCATCACCCTTGTATTTGATAGTTTAGCAACTTCAACTAGTTTCCAAATATTAAAATCATTTCTTAAATATATCTCAACTTAAGTCTACTTTTAAAACTCTTATCACTATTTTTTTTTAATGATGTGTCTTATACAAGCTGTTCTCTTCAGTAGATAATTATAATAAATAAATAAATAATCATTGATGTGGATTTATCACGATTCTTAGAAGTAAATATAAAAATATCTGCCATTAAATTAAAATCATTGTATCATTTCCTTCACTCTTTTTTCTTTTGCTTTGTACTATTAGCTAAGAATTTTAAGCAGGGAATATTATTAACAGTTTAAAACTATTGTTGAATTGTGTACTTATTATTTTAGTAACTATATTAATTTGTAAAAATATGAAATTTGATTTATTAATCCTGTATGTTTAACAAATTTTAATTGTTAATAATTAAATTTTAAATAATTTTTAAAGATTTGATGACATACCCAGTCAAGGTCGCTTTTGATTTTGAGTGATGGCTATGGTGGAAAATAGATTATTAAGTTGAATAATAATATAATAATAATATTTGTTTGTGACAAAAACCATAAGGTCATCATCGCATCGTCTGTATCGAAAGGATAAAAATTACTCTTAAATGTAAAAATACAAAATATAAACAATTATATATAAATATCAGCTGCCAAACATAACAACATTAACTATTTGAAGACTAAGCCTACTGCTATGGTAGTTATGACTTTTCAAAATTCACTAAACTAATGTTAATTAATATTTCTTAAGACAATCTAACAATATAAACATTATATTCTATCATTTAGTATTGTATACAATTCACTAGGGTGAGCGAAACTTAATTTCAAAAATACATTTTTTTTTTAATTCTAGTTTAGTTTTCAAGCATGTACAAAAGAAAAGGCTGCAGAGGTACCATAAAATTGTAACTCACTCAGCCTTCCTTTTTTATTCAGTTGACCGGCAGTGTAAAAGAACTTTCTCTGATACAAATCATTCCATCTGTCTGATCAATAAAAACTACAAATGCTCATCAGCCACCATCGATTTTTTGTAAGAAGAATCATTCAACTCCACCTGAGAGGCAGGCTCAGTCCCTCATTGGACTAAATGTTTAAATGTCTTGTTCTAAAGCATTGTCAATGATGCACCAACCACAGGAATGGGCATACTTTGTCAGTGAATTTTAAGCATCTTGATCGATCTCTACAAAGCGTAAAAAACTAGTTAACAAAAGTAAACTCTTATAAAATTTAACAGAAATATGGAACAACATAACATAGGGCTGTTTGATACCCTGCAACAATAATATTAAATTAGTGTAAAATTCAAGGATAAAATAAAGCAAAAGCTTAAAGTTTCAAATATTTAATAGTAATTATAAATGAGCTACAATTGTTTCGCCTTGCGGCATCGTTAGTTGCCCGACGATGCCGCAAGGCGAAACAATTGTAGCTCATTTATACTATTAAATATTTGAAACTTTAAGCTTTTGCTTTATTTTATCCTTGAATATGGAGTTTCAACAAGAAATATCTGCTATTACATTAAAGTTAGTGTAAAATTTATTAAAAACAAGAAGGCTAACACACAATTCAGGTATCCTAGAATTATCTCCCAATATCATCTGAATGAAAATACTTAAACGAAAATCCACATAAACAGGACTAACCTAATCTTATATCAAAGTTTCCTTTATCTAAAAAAAAAAAAAAAAAAAAAAAAAAAAAAAAAAAAAAAAAAAACTTTGATTTAGGTAAGAAACTTATTGTTCTGTTTTAGAAACACAAACATGAAAACAGCTGTTGAGTCAAACCATATACTTGTTAACATACCTTGTTGTTAGACTACACATTAATGGTTTACTAAGTGTCACTTGTATCATTCACATCTTTTTATGTGGTAATATTTATTTACTTTTGTTTTTTTAGTCACTGAAACGCACATTCCATAATTTAAGAGATGTTGGACATCTAAATGTACGAGTTTACCGAGCTCAAGGCCTAGCTGCAGCTGACCTAGGTGGGAAATCTGACCCATTTTGTGTTCTAGAACTGGTCAATTCAAGACTTCAAACACAAACTGAGTACAAGACTTTAACGCCTTCCTGGCAAAAAATATTTACATTGTAAGTAAACATTTATATTTTTGTGATGTAAGAACTATGCTGTTTTGTCACACTTACAATTGTATTGTAAGTTATATTTTATTAAAGCACTATGAACATTGCTAAAGTTGTGAGTTTATCTTATTGAAGCAGTATGAACAATGCTAAAGTTGTGAGTTTTATCTTATTGAAGCAGTATGAACGTTGCTAATGTTGAGAGTTTTGTCGTATTAAAACAGTATGAACATTGTCAATGTTGAGAATTTTATCTTATTAAAGCAATATGAACATTGCCAATGTTGTGAGTTTTATCTTATTAAAGCAGTATGAACATTGCTAATGTTGTGAGTTTTATGTTATTAAAGCAGTATGAACATTGCTAATGTTGTGGAGTTGATCTTATTAAAGCAGTATGAACATTTCTAATATGATAGCTTAAGACAAATTTAGTTTTAAATAAATAGTGAAAAAATATTCTCACATAACCATTCACAAAACAAAATTCTAAGCAAAGAAAAACTATTTGTCTCATTTCTAAAAAAGTTCTAGTTCAGGAGTTATTTGTCTAAATATGTAGGCACCACCTTAGAATCTCTCGAAATCAGTATAAAGTAATTTCAATTAAATTTTAGTGATGAAGGTTTATGATCCAAACCATTATACAAAATACAAGATAGTAAGTCATTTTAAAAGTGGTTTCCGATGGCAATCAGGGTTCGTTTTGGTATTTTAAAACTTATTAACTGATGATATTTTTGTTGCTAATTGTTTACATATTAGTTCATATCGTATTTTAACTATATCATACGAGGTGTGGCAATTAAATAACCAAACTGGTGCTGCTACCGGCAAAGAGTGAGCACGCCATGGCAGGTTTTAATATGTCTGTGCCTGTTGATGTTTCCCCCACCCTAAGTTGTACGTTGCTTAATCTCACTGTAGTAATCGCCCGTTCAAATCCTTGCATAGTGTCTCATCTAAAAAATGCAAAGTGTTTCGATGGATCAATGAGTTAACCTCAAGTTTCTTGTGAAACTGGGAAAATCTGCTACACAAGCTCTTCCCATGTTAAAGAAAGTGTACTAAAGTGAATGTTTATCAAGGACACAAATTTTTTAGTTGTTTAAATGGAGGGACAAGAAACTACCAAAGATGATCCATGCCCTGGACGACCCTCAACAATAGAAATGGGCGACGACATCCAGAAAATTGGTAAATTGATCAGCAAAAATCGTCATCTGAGTGTCCGAGCTCTTGCTGAAATCTCAAGAATTACTAAAGAAAGTATTCGTCAGATTTTGCATGAATTATTGAACGTTTAGTTTGTTGATCATTGAAAATTTGTGCAAAATTGGTGCAAAAACCTCTCACTCTAGAATAAAAAGAATAAAGAATTCATATTTGTGCTGACAATTTGAACAACATTGACAAACATCCAGAATTGTTAGACAGAGTGATTACTTGTGAAGAATCATGGTTTTTTTTACCTATGATCCCGAAACAAAGCGCCAATCGATCCATTGGAAGAGCCCCAAAAAAATGAAAATGACCAAATCAAAATTCAAGGCCATGATGATTGTTTTTCTTTGGAACCGTGGAATTGTCTACGCTCACTGGGTCCTCAGAGTACAGACAGTCAACCAACATTGTTACGTCAAAGTTCTGATAGTCCTTCATGAACGAGGGAGAAGATGAAGATCCGATTTGTAGAATAGCAATTCCTGGATGTTTCACCAAGACAATGCTTCTGCCCATTCCGCCTTGTCTGTGAAGGATTTTTTGCAAAATACGGCATCACCTTGTTGGACCACGCACCGTACTCACCCGACCTGGCCCCCTGTGACTTATTTTATTTCCTAAGGTCAAATCAAAGCTTAAGGGGGCAAGATTTACAGTGTGGAAGCGGTATAAGCATCAACAAGTTGTCAGAAGCAGACTTACAGCACTTTGAACAGTGGAAAATTTGTATGGAGCATTTTAGGGATCGTTATGAAGAGTACATTGAAGGGGATAAACTTTGTATTGTAACTGGTGATTAATAAAATGTTTTGTAGCACCAGTTGGTTATTTAATTGCCACACCTCATATAATAGCTGAATGCAGCTACAATAATTAATTAAGAGTTAGATGGTGACTAATTAAAACCTTTTTTTTTATCTTGAGTAATTCAACCTATTATGTTCGATACCTGTTTAGACACCAACCCAAAGCTTTACGATGAATTGAAGTAATTGCTATGAATGTCAATTTGATATTCACTTTGTTACCAGGAATATTAAGATCTAAGTCACTGACGTGAGCATAATAAGACTTGTTTACATATGTGGCAGAGCTAAGAGGCAGAGTTGTCATCAAGAGTTCAAATATTTGCACAATTATGATCACCATCGCTTATATTAAAAACCCATGTGCTTCTTTACAAACTTCTAAACATATTTCAACTCTCAATACTCCAAAAGTTTTAAAATATGATTGACTTTTGTTGCAAACCTTGTATTCAAAAGTAATGTGTGTATTAATGTATGTATGAAACTACATGTCATACAGCAGTATGATAAGTTAATTCAGCCAGTAGCATATGGCCACATTATTAAAACTTTTTTAAATTTTATATTTTTACGACAAATGTAGTTTTCATACGAAAAATGTATATTTTTAAGGTTTTAAATAATATTTGTTAGTGATATGTGAACAGTTTTAAGTATTTAGCGAGCTGCCTGTGGTAGGGAAACATGTAGCTTCATAAATAAATTTATACATGCTGTATCAAAATTTTGTACTTACAGTACTTTAGATGTTAAGATGAAATGTTTGAATTAGTTATTAACATATTTTGTTTATTTGCTCATAACAAAATGAGTAAAAAAATGAAATAATAATACTTTGAATTTAGGATATTAAATAAACATTTGTAATAAGAAACTCACATAACTAAAATACACACAGCAATAATAATAACATAATTTAATTTTGGAATGTGTAAAAGAGGGAAAGGAGAGAAACAATTATAAACATCAAAATAACGATTTACCAGTTTAGGCCATATTAAATTTAATCACGCAAGGTTCAACAAGGAGCACAAGTTACATTCACCAGAAAAAGGCTATATTTTTAATACACAATTTAGTTATAAGAAGTTCGCAAATAAAATATAGAAATAATTATTTAAACACTTTTGGATAAATAAAGTAAAAATTAAGATAAATAATAATAAAACAGATGTCTTTGATGAGAATTAGATATCATCGGCGGTAATTCCAAAATTATTGCAATAGTATAATAAATAAGACAAGGAAAAAAAGGTAAATAAAATAAAATTTATATTCAATTAATTGTAAAACTCAAATAAATAGTAAAGAAAATAAATAAATGACCTAGATTTAAAAAGTTAGTGTAAAATGTTTATAGCCTATATAAAAATATTGTGAAAATTTAATAACCAGGAAGTGAAGGGAAGAAGAAGAAACTAATTATTATGGAGAGTATTTGTTACAACAAGGAAGAAGAGGTTCTCTTTCATGTATCTCATCCAAATTTGAATTCACACCATGAGGCAACCTAAAACTTTGTAACATCTTTTATATTGAACTTTTAATAAATTTTTATATTGTGGAGTGTTTGAACTTTTAAAAGATTTGGCTACATGTGATTTGAAGAAAACTAAATAAAGACAGTACTAAATAGAGACAGTACTTTAGAAACATTATTTTGTAAAATAGCATTAAGTTGGTTAGGTTAAATATTTTATGTGATGCAAGTAATAATTTAATTTAGACTGTTTGCAAGTATATTGAACTTTTAACCCACAGTAACCCCGATTAGAGAGAGTTTTCTCCAAAATAAGAATGAAGAAAAAATGTGACCCTAGTAATTTGTATAACAATAATGAATAATAAAATTGTTAATTATATAAAACTTGACTTACCACATTAAATGAAAATTAATAAAATTAGGTTATAATAGAGTCAAATTTATAAATTTAATAAAACTTAAAATATATTTGTGTTCAAGAATTTTGTTGGTTATAATTTTGTTGGTTATAATTTTGTTAAACTATGCAAGATAACTTAATACTGTAAGAGAAATGAAATAGTATTCATGAAATTAAAGAAATCTATATTGTATTTATATGTGTATCAAATCCAGCCATTTAATAATAATTTTGTCAATTTGTAAATCTGTATGAAAATTTTTATTTCTATCACTTCTTGTTATAATCCACTACTTTTGATTACAACTAGGTTTGTAATAAATTTATAAATAGTTCTAAGGATAAAACTATTGACTTTTGCTTTGCTGACCATCCATTTTGACGTGTGACTGATTATAATATAAGATTAATTAAGAGATGTTGTTTTTACACTTTTTGATAATTTGATGAACTTATTTATTTATCGCAGCAATGTCAAAGACATCCATTCAGTGTTAGAAGTCACAGTTTATGATGAAGATAGAGATCACAAAGTTGAGTTCTTAGGCAAAGTTGCAATTCCACTTTTAAGGATACGAAATGGAGAGAAAAGATGGTACGCGTTAAAAGACAAGAAATTATATGGACGAGCTAAAGGAAATTCACCTCAAATTCTTTTAGAAATGTCAGTTTTATGGAATCCAGTAAGTAAGAAAAAATATTTTATATACTTTAGAATTAAATAATGTACCTACTTTAACTCTAAAAGAAATGATTAATTGATAAATAAATTTATTTTAAAGAACATATTTACCCAACAAATATTATCTCGTTCATCTGCAGTTAGTAATTGTACCCATAAAAATGTTTTTGGCGACAAGTCTGGCTGTCCACTAACAGAAAACCATCATCTATTTGAAAATATATATCATAACATTCAAAATATGCTGCACATGCAGATCATATTTGTACACAGATACGAAATAGGTCTTATTGTTATCAAATATATAAAATTGGAAAGGACCTCAAATCCTTTGAAGGATTGAATAAGTAACCACATTTTTGAGCCAATAAAAAGAAAGTTTAAATCCAATGGAATGTGATCCAAATTTTGAAAATTATATTATTTTAGATGGAAATATTTTTGAAATGAAGAATATTTTAAATTAAATTTCTAAAAATTGTTAAGAAGTATATCAACTAGTTTTAAAAATTAAATCATGTTTTAGTACTTAGAAAATCCTATCCAAGAATTTAAAGTTTTACACCTGCTGATATAATTATTAATTTTACACCTGTATATGGAATGTAACATTTATCAAAACACTCCAATATATAATTTGTAGAAAACAAAAAATTTAAAATCAAATAAAAATTTCTTAAATTTAAATTTATATAAATTTAAAAGCCTCTAATTTTACTAACAAATTGCTAAAAAAATATTGAAATATATTAATAAATAAGTAAGTTACAATTATTTTTATAAAACTCTTGAAAACAGTTATATTGACTGCAATCTTTTTCGGTATGCCTGAAACATAGTATGATGTTGTATCCCTAAATGCCCTAAAATAAATCTTACGTTTTAATGTTTTAGATAAATATAAAATTCCAATTGATCTAACTATATATACCGTATATATATATATATATATATATATATATATATAAAATACTGAAAGTTTCATGTGGTCTTAATATTGAGTTACGTATTATGTTTTATTTATTTGTTTGTTTTTAACTTTGTAACATAGCTGAAACCTGTTATTCTACAACATCCATAATAGAAAATTTCATTAAACTTTTTATTATTCTTTGAATTGAATTGTTAATTTATTTAAGTTAAAATGTTTTGATTCATTTATGCTAGACAAAGTATTGTATTATTCTACTGAAACGTAATAATAAATCTCCTGCCCCAAACACCATATCAAAATGAAATTAAATATCGTCAGGAAAACAAATGTCGACCTATTGTGTCAAATAAAAACGAAACTTAGTAATAGTACAATATTTTATTATTACATCACAATCAAAAGGAACTGAAATTGCATTTGATAGAGAATAAAATAATATAAAATACAAATACAAAATAATCATCGACAAATTCTAACTTTACAAAATTATTTTACATATCAAAATCTAAATCTACATTAATATTGAATAAATTATTCTTCATTCTCATAGACCCTAGCCAACATCATCATTACAAAGAAAAGGACTTCTAATAACAATGATTTAGTCAAGATAAAAGGAGATATACAATTCTAAAAAAACACCTTGTGATATGGCCTATAATATAATTTTTTTTTTTTTTTTAATTTTAGCATTTAATTTAAGTAAAACTTTAATTCAGTTTCTCACAATTAATGTAGGTTTATCAAACCTATTTCAACAACATTGTCACCATCTTCAGTGATGTATGACCTACAATAATCAAACTAAACATACGTTTGAGTTAATAAACCTATTAATTATTTTTATTGTTTATGATTAATAAATCAGAATTCAACTGGAAAAAATTGTTGAACTGTAAATAATTATAAAAATTAGTCTAGCAGTCAACACCCATTATTTTCTGACCCTCCCTCTTCAATTCTACTGTTCTTTCAAAATGTTTTAGTAGGTATAATTTAAGTCTGATTTAATTGAGATTTGATTTGTAGTTAATAACAATAAAGTTACTATTGGCAATTTTTATATTTTTATTTAAATAAATTAATAACAATAATTTCAAAATTGTATACTGTATTTCAGAAATAATAAAACTTAGTGTGTTGCTTACAACTAATATCTGACAATAAAAATGATAAATAAAACATTATTAACATACTTCTGTATTGTCTTTAGAAAAGAAAACTACATTAATATAAGGTAAAAGGCTATAAAAATAATATCAAATATGTGTTTGATTTAGCTTCGAGCATGCATAAGAACACTAAATCCTAAAGAAGAAAAATATATGCAAGCTGAAGTGAAATTCAAGCGTCAAGTCTTCGTAAGAAATGTAATGAGACTGAAGGCAATCATAATGTGGTTCATTGAAATCAGCAAATTTGTTCAGTAAGTTCCAAGATGTTTACTGTATTGTTACTTTTTAAATCTCATCATTCATTCTAAAGTAATTACACTGTTTTTCATATTGTCATTGTTATAATCCTTTTTGGCACCCTTAAACTCAGCTCTCACAGGCAAGATACTAAAGCTGTGTAGAGTTTAATCTCCTACTGACCTCTCACATAACAAGCTAATTAAGAGAATATCCAATCCTGTTGAAGGGATAAATCCACTAAACTAGGCTCAAGAAGCTCAGTTGCACAATAGGCTATATTGCGTCATAGTGTCAGGAAGATTTTAATCTCCTTAACTTCTATTTCTATTTTAATCCAAATTATATCTTAAATTATAATTATATGGATCAAAACATGATTGCCAGTAAGGCAGTTACAGAGTTATAAATTAATAGTAATTAATTGAGAAGTGTAATTTTATTTTCATGTAGTTTAGTGGTCATTAACCTTTATTTCATCAAAATTGGTTTAAACACTTTGACTAATCTTTAGATAACACAAACTTTTGTAACAATGCCAAGTTCATTTTAATTTTATAATCAATTAGTTATTTTCTGAGAGATGTTGACCAACATATTCTGTATAGGTCCTATGAGCATAATTGCATTTAAAAAATCTTAATATTTTATTTTGATCTTATGGCAAGAAGTATAAATTTAGGATATGGTTTATGGTATATTTTCACATATTTACATTTTACTTTCAATTTTCATGGAGATATTTATTAAATACTTTTTGTTAATTAAGGATTTGGGTTTTGTGTGAGAAATTTGTGAAGTTGGTGAAATGGTTTTGTTCCTTTTATCTATTTAAACATGAGGTAATGATTGTAATAACCAACACAAATTTAGTCCTGTAAATCACTTAGAAATATCTGTTATGATCATCTAAGGTCAATCTCGCACAAAAGATTATTATGAGCCAGCTGTTGAGTGTCAGAAATCCATTGGCCGTACTCAGAATGAAGTGTGGTCTGGCAAATAGGTTACCTTCATGGGCTGTATAAAAATCTGTAAGTACCTTTTATGTTACAAGTTTCAGTGACATTCAGAATCATGATTTAATTTTTCATACACAATATTTTCATAATAATATAGTGGCGTTTTTATTATTACTAATTATTATAGAAATGAAGGATGCTTTATCTATAGACAGTATATTTTTTTCTGTTGACTTATATAGCTTCTTCAATGCTTCTGATTTTCCAGCCATAATCTGCTAAAGTTCCTTGCCAAACTTAATAAATAAGACTTCTTTGTTTGTGTTTCTTGTATGAAGTATTCAATATCAAACACTAGCATATGTGTCCACATTGTTGTAAATATAACATATTAAAAGGAATGAGTAGATTGACATATTCTATATGAAGGACAACACTGGTGTGTGTATATAAAGAAATCATCCACCTGACTGTTGTAAATACTAGCCATATACAGACATCCAGTGGCGGCTTACTCATAAGGACTCTCGGACGCCGCCCCCCACCCCAATGATAATATTATTTTAATAATGTAAATACCTATATGTATTTAATTCTTTGGAGACAAATGAATTATGAATTGCCACTATGGATTTCACCATCATTTGTAGCGGAAGTTTTACAATATAAAATATTTGACGAATGTATTCTGGAGTTCGGACGGTGGCCAGAGCGTCCCAGTTTCATTGCATTTAGTCATATGGGGCAAGCAGCAGACAGATCTGAGGGTGCCGTGACGTCATTTACACAGCGTGTAGTGGGCTTCTAGGGCAGAGTCCGAAGCTGCGCGCGCAGACAAAAGTCAGTGCAGCCACCATAAATTAGATGCCGATACCGTTGCCGGTAATATCTCAACGGTAAACGTTGTGACACATGATGTAAGTTTAATCATTAGTCAAGGAATTAAAAACATAGAATTGCCTTAAAAGATTTAGGACCTCCTAGGCCTGACATGGTAATAAGTAAAACTCAAAATAGTTCATTTATTTTATTTTAATTTGTATTTTATTAGCTATAGACTGTACAAACTTTGCTTTATAATCGCTATGTAGTATGTAGACCCCCACATGTTTTTAATATGGAGTGAATAACACTTATGTTACGCCTGCTTTCTGAACCATAGTGTATGTTTTGATAACATGCCCTCCCTTACGTGTATAAAATAAAACAGAGCCCTCCCATTGCCCTTAACCACCGGCCGCTTCTGCAGACATCAGCTGGTTATATCCCATCTGATTGAATTGTGTTGTACTGCTTCATATATGAACAGCTGGTTCATAATCTTTTGTGTGAACTGACCTAATGGTTGCTTAGTTTATATACATCATTAATTATTTTATTTTATTTAGGAACTGCTTTGAATGGGAGTCAACAATACAAAGCATCATTGCTTTTGTGCTATTTATTGTTCTCTGTTACTACTTTGAACCATATATGATTCCTACAGCAATGCTTCTCATCTTTTTAAAATGCTACATTGTAAGTAACATAGTATTATTGCTTTGTGTTAGGCTAAATCTTAAACTGTAGTTCAAACTCAAATAAACTACTTGTACTTTGCACAATCTAAAACCTACTAAACCAAATGTAAAAATTTATATTACTTTTTAAATTGATTGTATTTCTTCATGAGAATAATATTGACTTTTTTTTTATGTCTTGTATGAATCTATATTCAATTGTAAAACTAACAATTTTGAAACCATCTTACAAAATTGTGGTTGTTCAATATTGTACCCTTTCTTTCCCTCTTTCTATTGAGCTAAGAAAAAGACATTAATAAAACTTGGCATGTATTATTACCAGATCAGTTTAAATATACACCAACAGTATCCTGACACGACTTTCTATATATGTTATAATTTATTTACATAGTGTTAAAAAATTGTTTTATTACTTTTGAATGTAAAACAGTAAAAATAGAAGAATTTCGTAGACTTATGGTCAAATAAAGCTAACTACAACCCAATTGATACCTAGTACAAAAATTGACCATTACAGAGAGTAAAACAAAATATTAACATCTTAACCTTTATTTTTTATTTTAAAATGATTTTATTCTTTGTACTTGTTAAAAAATATGCAACCATTTTAAGGAGACATTAGCTTTCAAAAGTTATTGAAATTGTAAAATTATCAGCTCTAGAAAATTTGAAAGATTAAAATTGTCTTAAAGTTATCTTATTGCCAGTTAATAAATTTAAGTAATCTGGTTTGAAATTAATAAAATAAGAATTTAGTTTGTAAAATAAGTCTCTGGAACCCTCAAAAAGTAAAGATTGGTTTTAAAATCATGCAATATACAATTTTATTTATATAATGGAAAATGTATTCTTTGATTAGAAGCTAAGTTTTAGTTTGAGAACTGAAAATTCTATATTTTCATCAATTTTTAACAGTCACACTCTCCTAAATATGTTTTTGTTTTTAATGCCTAGAATAAATTAATATTTTTAAATTATTTATATGAAATTTACACAAGTACATTTTGAATAGTTTACTTTACTGTCATTCTTTTTAGGTGAAGTTTTGGTAGTTAAATTTGACTAGTAAGTATGTGACCGTCTCCACTTCTTTTGACCAGCTGGAAGCTCCGGCTGGCTGGAGACCGCGTACACTTAGCCGAATCTTGTCAGGATGGGCCAAGGAGTTGGGTTAGGACGCTAATGAACGCACGCAACGCAAGTGAAATCAAATATTATATTTTATTATATGGCCGAATTAAAAATTACAGAATTGATTATAATTTATGAAAAAGACATAACGGCAAGATTAAGCCTTAAAAGTGGCCGAAAAGCATACCGTTGAATTTACTAGCACGTGGCCGAAAATGGACTGACCTTGTCCCGTGGCGGTCTTCCGTCTAGCGGCTCTCGGACAAGACTCCCGGTCGGCTCGCTAGCTCAAGGCCTCCACTCCTCGTCTCTCCCTTCCCCTTCTTCTACGTCATATTGCACTGCTCATCAAAACCGCAAGTGCCAATTCATATTTTATTAATTAAAAATCCCTTTTCAATACATTCTAATTTATTATTATTAGGATTTTGGTTTGGTGGGCTCCTTGGCTGGGCCACAAGTATATTGACCATTTAAGTTGGTATAACCTTACTGATTGCTACTACTAAATGATATATTTATAGATTTCTTATTTGCCTTGGCAATCTTATATAAACTATTACAGTTTACAGCTGTTTTGCTTATTTGTCAGGTATCATCAGAACATGTAGAACACTATCACATTACAATATGTTAAAATAATTTTAAAAACACACATTTAGAAATCACATTTAAACGTAAATAAATAGTATATTTAATCACTAGGACCAAAAGTGAAGCTTTTCAATACAAGCTCAAGTTTAACTCAAGGAAAATGTGCAAGGATCGAAAAGCTTTTTTTGGTCCAAGTGATGAACTATATTTTTCATTATACTGCAAATAATATAAGAAAACAATTTTACAAAAACTACAATGTTATAACCTATTTACCTTAAAATCGATGGTAACAGCTGTTTTAACATTTATTTACAATCGAGAGTATTAGTTGTTTTTATAGATGCTTTACAATAGTTAATTAATTTGTATGAACAAAGTAACAGCAGAGGACCTCGACCTCAGCTGATGTTTTAGGTCCTAGGACTAAAAAGAACAACTTTAACATCTCAATGCATGTATTGAAAACAGCTGTTTTTGAAGCAGTATGACAAATACATTTTTAACACTTATTAAATTTTATATCACAGTGAACAACCGTCCATTTTCATATGAGAGTGAAATGCGTAGGTGGACGGTCACTCACTGAGATGTAAAATTTAATAAGTGTTAAAAATTTATTTTTATTTGTATTTACGTTTAAATGTGGTTTCTAAATGCTAAATTATTATAACATATTGTAATATGATAAGTGTTCTACATATTCTAATGATGCCTCACAAATAGACGAAACAGTTGTAAACTTTAACAGTTTATATAAGATTGCTCAGGTAAGTAAAAGATCTATAAATATATCAAGTATATTGAAATTCAAGTATATTATTTGCTGTTATTAGTTCAAATGTAATCATGCCATTTCAATACATTTTTAACACCTATATGCATACATACATACAAGGCAAGCATATTGTCAATTTCTTAAAAAATATATAATTGTTATAATGTATGATTAATCTTATATGTTTTCACAAAAAATATCAGTAAAATAAATTAATTATGGACTGAAATAAACTTATCATTTTCACTCTAGTGAAATAAATTTACTAGAGTTTCAAATATAATTTGATTACTTTTAGCTATGACCAGATCGGTTTTTGTTTTGGTGTTAGGTTCAAAGTCTGACTGGAGGTCTAGGCGTAGCAGAGGAAGATGATGAACCATATGGTGATGAAGACGATGATGATGATGACAAAGATAAGGTTAAAAATCAGTTCTTTTAAACAAATTGTTATAGCTATACTTTTTACAATTATTGTAGTTTTTGATTTCCACTAAATTAGTAGTTATTGTTTTAAATAATGTAGTTGAATTTATTTTATTTTACATGAAAATACTCAATTTTATTTATTAATTTTATATAGATATTGAAAAGTTTATTATTATTGATGTGGTGATAACACAGAAATTTATTTTAATAGTAATATTAGTCAAATTAACATGTTTCAATTTTTTAAATATGAAATTTCAAAACATTAAACTATATAGAATTAACAATAACAATTAAAGAAGTTTATACCAATTAAGACTAGTGTAATCAACATTATCATCTATATCTCATGACAACATAATTAAATGGCCACATTTAATAATATAGACTACTCAATACTCCGTTTCCTACGTGTGATTTTCATGAAAAAGTTGACATAAAGGCAGCTTTCAACAGTGATTAATAATTCTTAATTGCATTAATGATTTAATTAACCCATTCAGGATCAATTAAATAGCATGTGTTATCGTTGGTGATATAAATTAAACTATAAAATTTATAGTACATTATGACTTTATTTTACTCATATATTTGATTAATAGTCACTCACCAAAGATTCCTCGCAAAGTTTTCTTCTCCATTATATAGTTTTTAAACAAAACAAAACGAAAGCTTACGTTGTAGAATTTTACCCACACCTCTTCCTCTATTTAGGATTGAATTAAATATAGAATAAGTTGAAAAAGACGAAATAAAGTAAACCAATCAAAACAAATAATAAATACTGTAAATGTTATGGCAAAATGAAGCATTTCCTTAAAAAAAAAAAATAATAATAATAATAAAATTAAAAAAAAAACATTTGACTAAATTAAACATTGGTTTACCTGTAACTAATAAAAATGTGTGTAAATATCCCTTATGTCATAGAATGGTAGTTAGCATAAGTACCATAAGGCTTGACAATACATCTATTAAATATTATTGAAAACACAAGTTATTGCTGAAAACAGAAAAATAAGACATGCTCAGCAAGTAAATGTACTTTTGTTTATGATTCTTAAAAGATTAAGATATTCAAAAGAGCATGAAAAAGAAACAGATAAATTTAAAGCATGCAAGAGTATGTCTTCAACAAATAGTATTATATTATCTTGCAACAAACAAAATAATTTGAGACAGTTAATACAAAAACAACATTATGTGGGCAAAATAATTAAATACATTGTGCAGAAATATTTTTCAATCTTCCTCACTCACTCATCTTCAAAACCAAACAATAACCAACTAAAACTATTTTGTCATCAAAAATGTCACTTCGTTAGTTGTTAGTAAAGAAGTGAACCATGAACACCATCTTTAAAAAAGTATATATTTAAATAAGCCCTAAACTATCTTTGCTTGGTGCTATAAACACATTATCAGAGTAAATAGTAATTGAGCTTCTAATAACAGCTGTCAAGATTCATTTTTGTTTTTTGCTGTAATATTATTTTACTTTTGGATTTGCATGCGATTCTGGAGTCTAGATTATTATTATTCAGATTTCAATAAATTTGAGCAAAATCAGTTTAACTGATGTTGAAAAATTACTTTTTTATAACCATGGCTGATTTTTTAAAAAATTTTTTTTACCAATAACTTACTAATAGGTAATTTTTGGTAGATGGCAACCAATATGTTTTGCTTGGGTTCTTAGCACTTAACACTTGAACAAATTTGATTAAAATCAGTTAAACCAATTTTGATAAATTCATAATTTTGTATTTTTTTCTAAGTGCAGCTTCCTCCTAAATTTTAGATATGAAAATTCTTTGAACTTGTAAAAAAAATAAGAAAATAAAAATGTACTTCCAAATATTAAAAAACATCCAAGGTAACTTACCTGACTTTTTGAATGACAAACAAAAGTTCAAGTCACATTTATTATGATTCTGTAAATTGATAATGTCCTACCCTTATATCATCCTCTCTTTTCCATCTAAAGACAAACCATGTGCTCAGTCAGTTTGACCTCAACTACAATAATGATAACCCCCCCCCCTTTGTTGATAACTTTTACAAAACACAAATAATTGTAACATTATTTTTGTAGTGTGAATAACTCATAACATTAATTTTTATAAAATTATTTTTATCTGTGTGTATTTTTAGAACATTAAAAGACTTAAAAAATATAAAAAAGCCTATAAACAAGAAACATAGATGAGATAGAAGTCACGGAAGGAAAGACATTTTTATTATAAAATAAATTAAGATATATATTTTAAAGTTATATTGTTATACTTCTACTACTTCTGAAAGAAAAAATATTGAAATATTTAAAATATATTATGTTTAAATATATATTATATATATTTTAAATATTTCAATAATTTTTCTTTCAGAAGTATTAACAGTATAGCAATTAAACATAATATATTTTAAATATTTCAATAATTTTTCTTTCAGAAGTATTAACAGTATAGCAATAATTAAACATAATATATTTTAAATATTTCAATAATTTTTCTTTCAGAAATAGTAACAGTATAGCAATTAAACATAATAATTATATTTTAAATATTTCAATAATTTTTCTTTCAGAAGTATTAACAGTGTAGCAATTAAACATAATATATTTTAAATATTTCAATAATTTTTCTTTCAGAAGTATTAACAGTATAGCAATTAAACATAATATATTTTAAATATTTCAATAATTTTTCTTTCAGAAATAGTAACAGTATAGCAATTAAACATAATATATTTTAAATATTTCAATAATTTTTCTTTTAGAAGTAGTAACAGTATAGCAATTAAACATAATATATTTTAAATATTTCAATAATTTTTCTTTCTTTCAGAAGTAGTAGAAGTATAACAATATAACTTTAAATTATATTTAAAGAGTGTCTATTTAATAACAAGACTACATTTCTACCTCTTAGAGAAAAGAGTAAGAACTATTTGTGAGCTCTTTTGCAGAAATGTACCTAAACCTGTATGACAAACATTAACACTCTTGTTCATTCAGTTGGTTGTAAGTCGTCGTTAGGTGGTGTTGTGTTTTCTAGTGTGATCTGGAATAATGCTCAGTTTAAATGTTGAGCAATCTGTCAATTTCAACATTTTAATAAAAATTGAACAAAACACCCAATGGAATGTTTTAAATTACTTACTGTGCATTTGTGTTTGAATGACACAAAAGATTCAGTGAAATATGTGAGAATGTGAAATCTGTTGCCCTGGACACTCTTCCATTTCTATAAGTGAACAAAATTAGCTAGATTGTTCGAGAAGACCGCCACCTCAAGCCTGAATGACAACTTAAGTCATGAACTTAACAACGAGACTGCGTGGAAAATTTTGTCTGATCTCAACGGAAAAAAAAGTTTGTACAAAGATAGTCCCTAGAGTTCTACACCACAGCGAAAAGAATGCCGCAGAGTAATTTTACATTCTGCAGGAACTTTATGCTGACCCCAACCTTTTTTCAAACCATAATCACTTGTGATGAAACCTGAATCTTCCAATATGATCCTGAGACAAAATGATGATTAAAACATAAGTAAACAAGAACTAATCCATCACCAATAATGAATAAAACTTGTCAAAGCAAGCCCAAATTCAAAGTTATGTTTACTATATTTTTTATATAAAGGTCACAACTTTGAACCAGCATTAATATAAGAAAGTTTTGACAAAGCTAAGAGAAAATGTCAGAAAAAAAACAACCAAAATTTTGAAGGAAAAAAAAAAATATTCTTCATAAGTATAATATACTTGCTGACAGCATTTTCTGTGAAACATTTTTTGACAGACAAACACATTACTACACTAGAACATCCTCATGTCACCATTTTATTCCTTTTCTTAAAGTAAAAACTGTGCTTTAAAAAAAAAAAAGTTTTAAATTGGTTGACACAATAAAGAAAAAATCGTCAGATGTGTTAAAACAGCTGACAGAAACAAACCTGCCTATAACCAATGGAAAAAAGATCACATCAGTGTGTAAATAGGAATGTGTGTGACAAGCATTAAAATTGTGATACAAATAAAGGTGAGTTATTAGACTTGTTATCTAATAGACACACTTTGTATATGTACATTAGAAAAAAAAACTTTATCACAACTTTATGCATGTTTAGACACTAGAATAAACTATGTTGACTTGACTTAATTCCTAGGTGGAACATAGTGCTTCAACAAAATCATACCAGAGTCTTCAGTCTAGAACTCACCAAGCCGTATTGAGAGCCACTAACTCCCTCTCAAGCCTACAGGTAATGTTTGGTTTCACTCTACCTAGTGGGATCCATTGCAGTTCCTGCCTCGCAATGTTTTCATAAGGCTTCTGCAAAATGTGTCCTGTCCATATCCAAGTCTTTCTCATTATCTACACCTTGAAGAGATATTGGGTTGTGACCTCCCGAAAATCTTTATTAGAGATAATTTTTTAGTCACCGTATTCTCAAGATTTTTTGGACACCAACTAACAAAAACTGCATCCCGGTGGTGGTATTTGCTCACTTCCATGTCACATATGCATATAGAAACATATAGGGAGTCAAAGATATTAAGCTTAGCTTTCCTGTGATTTAGCTCGATCTGGATATTGATCATAGTTGTGTGAATTCGTCTTTAGATTTATTATACAACTCTTTACGTCTGCTGCAGCATTTCCATCCTGGCTGACCATGTTTCCCAAATAACAAAACTGTGTGACATGTTCTTCATTTTCACAATCTCATGTAAATCTAGAAATGTTGCTTTAATTATTGTGCATTTCCTTTGTCTTTTTGTTATGTTAAGGTATTTACAATATTTTTTTGTACAATATGTTTGTTAAAAGATCTCAAACTATGCTGATTATAAATTTAATAATTTTAATTTATAAATTTATGGATTTAATTCCTTTCATATTATATGACTTTAGTCTCACCAATATATTTAAACAATAGTGTTACAACTAGTATGTGTGTGTGCCATAGGAGGAGAAGAAAACGTTGAAGGAAAGACTGCAAGCAATACAAGAAGTAACGCAGACTGTTCAGAATTCCATTGGCTATATTGCTTCTCTTGGAGAAAGTATAAAAAAGTAAGTTACTTCTGATCACCCAAGTGCTTCATTTATAACCAATATATAAAATTTGTTGAAAGTAATTTTGTGATTACTATTTTTATTCATTTTAGTATTGAGGCAAGTATCACAAATTTTGAGTTTTATGGGCTTACTCAAGTTTCAATTAGAATCATGACAAGTACCTATAATAGTCCACCAAAAAAAAATTAATATAAAATTGCATGTTTTTCAGAATTTATTTTAATCCAATAAAATATGTCAAACATTTAAAAAAAAGTTTACCAATTACATTTTAAAATATTTAATTTTACCTAAGCTATACAAAAATATTTACAAATTTGTGTTTAATGTTGCAAAAATTGTAGGAAAACCAACATTCAACAAAATCAATATCTAAAAGTTAAATTAATGGTCACAATTACAAATTTTTAGGTTTGAAATTAAAGTTGTGTGTTATACATTCTTCTTATTGCAGAGTCTTTGAATATACTTGGTTGTTTTGTCTAACGTATGTTAACCAGATAAAATATAGAGGAACTTATAGCTGCATTAAAACAAATATTTGTAATTTATTTTATTCTCGAATTGTTATTTATTCTCGAATATTTCGCTTGTCATCTATAATTTCTTGTTGTAATCATAATCCACTTCTAATGATTTTACTTCTCTGAAGCACCTCGGTTGTTTGCTTTTCCCTATTACTAAAATGTATAGTTTTCTGTCCCCGTCATGTTAGCACAAACTACAACAGTTACTTGTTCCTTGCTATTTTTGCCACCAAAACACTTATTGTCGTTAATAGCTAAAGTCTTATTTGGAAGGCATTTATAAAATGTCCACATTAAACACGTCACCAAGTTGATAATCTTTTAAAATCAACTGCAATTTCGGTTTCCATTGATCACAAGCAGTTTCCGATACACTGGCACTTTCCCCTGATACTACCTTCTCTGTTATTCCGTGGCGTTTTTTTTTTTAATTTGTCCAACAACCCTGAACTTGCTTGAAAGCCTTCAATACCTAACATTTCGGCATATGCAATAGCTTTCTCTTTTATAAGTGGTCCTGAGAGAGGCAAATTTTGATCCCGCACCATTATTACCCACTTTAGAACTGCTTCATCTACTGAACTAAACTTGCACTTTTTAAATTTTTTTCTTTCTTCTCCTCAGGGCCGGCCCGAGCTATACGCTAACTACGCGGCCGCGTGTGGCGCCGTGATGCGGGGGGCGCTGAACTAGGCGTATAAAGTTTAAATCAACCAACAACGCACAATCTATATCTGGCATAAAATTTCCGCTTATTTATCGTTTTGTCAGTTACAGTTGCCAAGCAATTCAACGAAATAATATTAAAAAAGACTGAAGTAATTGGCCTATTACTAAATCAACTCATATAACCTATTACTGATTAATAATAATCAGTAGTATTAAGAGAATATCTGTCAATCTGTGTTTGTGCTAATAGTAGTGAACTTGCGAATTATCTAGGGCTGTGGGCGGCCGTAGCCGCCGGAAGTTAGACCGAGCTCATCGTTCAACTTACACCTTACACCCCTTGACCCCTTTCACGAGTCAGAAATTGATACTGTTTCAATCACAACTACGAAGTAAATGTTTTTCACATTTTAAAACATGTGAAATATTCAGCCACACCACTGAGACTGAGTTTCCTATCGATTTTGCAATCGAAACTTTGAGTGCTTTGAAAATAAATGTTGATACTCGTTTCTCGGACTTTGATGATATTGCGAATCAAATTAAGATTTTTCAGAATCCTTTTGATACTGACATTGTAACCCAAGCCCCGGAACTTCAAATGGAAATGGTTGATCTACAGTGCAGTGATATAATTAAGAACAAATATCAAAACTCATCTTTGTTGGAATTTTATAAGAGTCTTCCACTGACACAATTTGATAATTTTCATAAATTTGCTCGTGGGCTGTTTTCTGTTTTTGGTACTACTTATTTGTGTGAGAAGACCTTCTCCAAAATGAAGTACACAAAAAATGTTTACAGATCTAAATTAACTGATGAGCATCTTAAATCTCTTTTAATAATTGGTACAAGTAAAATTAGTCCACAACTACAAACTATTGTCAGTGGAAAATCTCAATTACATAAATCTCATTAGTATTTCATATGTCATTATGCTTGTTATAAGTTATGTTTTTATTTAAAATGTATAAAATGTTAGTTGGATTCATTTCAATAATTTGTTAGTTATTATATACTGAAGTTAAATTTTCTGCATATTATACATTTACTCATTACAATTCTGTGTTTCTTTATCCAACTTATCACAAAAACAATAACAATAAGCATACAACAATATTATGAGTAGTTAGCCCATGACCATATCAATGTAGATGTCATATTAATAATTATTCAACATAAAATTAGAATACTTCAGTAAACTAAATTTAATTTGCTATAAAAAATATGTTCTATAAAAGGAGTTTTCAAGTATGCTAGCTCTCCGCGGGCCGGACAAAATCTCTCCGCGGGCCGGATGTGGCCCTCGGGCCGTAGTTTGGAGACCCCTGCTCTATTATATTAGACTGTACTCCCGATATTAGCCACACAGAACAAATGACGTTTGTGGTAAGATTTGTGAAAACTGTAGAAAGTGAAGAAGTCTCAATAAGGGAGCATTTCTTAAGCTTTCTTCCTGTTACCAATTCTTCAGGTGAAGGCCTCACCGAAGTATTACTCAAAGAGTTAAAAGCACGAGACATTCCTTTAAAATCCATGAGAGGTCAGGGCTATGATAATGGCTCCGCAATGAAGGGAAAACACGTTGGAGTTCAGAAGAGAATCCTTGATTTAAATCGTAGAGCCTTTTATGTGCCATGTGGGAACCACTCATTGAACTTGGTTATTAACGATGCAGCTCTATCGTGCAACAGTGCAGTAGAGTGTTTCAGTACTATACAAGAAATCTTTAACTTTTTTTCAAGTCCTACCCAAAGATGGAGTATTTTGCTCAATCACGTCACAACCCTCACAGTAAAACCACTATGCAATACTAGATGGGAAAGCAGAATCGCGGCACTGATGCCTTTGAGATATCATATCGAAGAAGTATATGATGCACTATATGAAGCCTCTCAAGATCAAAAACTTGATGCATTTGGAAGAAACTCAGCCTTAGGACTGTTAAAAAAACTGCAAAGCTTCAAGTTCTTGTGCTGTTTAGTGACATGGTATGAGATCCTGCACAAAACAAACATGGTCAGTAAACTATTGCAAAACGTCACAAATGACCTGCAAAGTTCTATGGATCTCATTAAAAGTGTGAGATCATTTCTTGAAAAGATAAGATCTGATCAAGGACTTAACAGCGTGATAATAGATGCAAAGGAACTTGCAGAAAAAATCAATGTGCCTGCCGAGTTTGAAAAAGAACATCAAGTCCGGCCAAGAAAGGTGAAAAAACAGTTTACTTATGAAAGCGCAGATGAAGCAGTAAACTATGGAATGGATGCCTTTAAAGTCAATTTCTTTTTTGTTGTGCTAGACAGAGCAATTTCCTCAATTCAGGAGAGATTTGAACTAATGGAAACTCATAGTTCTAGTTTTAATTTTTTGTACGATATCCCAAGTTTGGACAAGAGTGTTAACGATACAGATTTGAAAACAGCTTGTAAACACCTTCAAACCATTTTGAGTGATAAAGAAGACTGTGACGTGAACGGAACTGATCTCTTTGATGAACTAAGAGTGTTTTCACCAATGCTGCCTTCTGGAAGTCACCCAGCAGGAGCTCTGTCTTTTATAACCAAGCGTGGTTATGTGGATATTTTTCCAAACGTTTTTGTCGCATTGAGGATTTTGTTAACGCTCCCAGTGTCAGTAGCCAGCGGGGAAAGAAGTTTTTCTAAGTTAAAACTCATTAAAACTTATTTAAGATCTACTTTGAGCCAAGAACACTTGAATGGGCTAGAAATCTTGGCCATTGAAAATGACATATTGAGTAAAATGGACACTGAGTTATTACTCAACGAGTTTTCAAAAGCAAAAGCAAGAAAAATTCATTTTTAATTCAAGTTTTATTTGTGAAGAGTTCAAATTACTAATAATTGTAACTATATGTAATGATGATGGTCTGTAAATAATTATACTTCTGGTTTGCAAATTTTTCTTTGTGTATTACTAAAACATACCTGGCTTCTACCTTTAATTTCTGGTTAATATTAATATGTGTTACAGGTGCACTGATTTATAGTGGTTTGATTAGTGGGGGGGCGCCTATATGTTTTTTGCTTACACTTGAAAAAGACCTAAGGCCGGCCCTGCTTCTCCTCCAGCTTCCTGACACTTCAAAATTGCATCCCTATTTTTTATTGCTGTTTAGAGAGTGGTTGGAGGAATTTCATACTTCTGTGTTATAAATTTCTTCTGTATGCCATGCTCGACATCCTTTAAAATGATAATTTTATCTGCTACACTTAAAGCCTTCCGTTTAGACGCGAATGCTCTGTTATCAATGACAACTCAGTCTATACTGAGAGATCAGATATACAGACGAGCGCCAGATATCAAGAAGTCATTTGTAGCCGACCTACAGTGATTTAGCAGAAAAGAGAGTAGTAAATTCTACTATATTGGTGAGATCTACCCAGTACTTAGTGTATTTATAAATCTAATTAAAATCAAAAAAAGAAGAAAATAACGGTAATTCCAAACATTGACTTTTAGCTGCTATAATTAAACCAGATAGTTTTCTTAAAGTGATTCATATACAAGTATTTATTGAAAGTGAACTGTGAGCAAAATTGCATTCTTACATTCACACATCTCATTACATTTTATGTTGACCAATAACCTTAATATATATTTTTTTTATTGTAACTATTTGGGACATAGTCTAGACGTCTAGACTTTTAAATAATTTAATCTTTTTTTGTTTTTCCCAACATCCCCTTGGGAAAAACCGGCACCGACCTAACCCGAAATAGGACTCTAGAGATATTATATATATATATATATATATATATATATATATATATATATATATAGAAAGGACTATTTGAGTGTATAGCTAGCAGCATACGTCAGAGAATAGTAACAAAATTTCAATAAAATTTGTTAATTTTATGATTTAATTTTGTGTTTTTCTTGTGATGAACCTCAATGATCAATATCATAATATCAATATATAAGGTAACAAATAATACTCCCTAGTCAATTTCACTAAACAGTTTTTATCATAACACCAAGAACCGTCTGTGGTCATACTTAAAATATCAGTATATGTCAACTAAATTAAATAATTAACTACAAAGACACTATTTGAATCATCATGACCTAATAACTAATTTTGAATTTTCATTTTTTTAATAATTTATGTATGTTAAATTTATTCTAATTTTATTTCGGCTCATTAAAAAAAGCAAGCTTTATATTATTTTAATTTATGTTCTAACATTTAATCATTTATACAGAAGGAAATTCCAGAAAGGAAAGATTCAGATATAATAAATTGATAAAATTATCTTTAGTTGAAGTCGAAAAGGTAATAAAAATAGGAAATTAAAACTCATACCTAAAGGCGTGTAGGTTATTGTAAGAAGTATATATGTATATATATAGATGGTTTGTTGTATACTCTCCCATGTTCATTAGTCTAACTGCCATAAATTAAAGATATTTAGAAGAAAAAATTAATATAACTAAGATAATTTCAAAACAATTCATATATAGTTAAATCCATTTATTATTTATTTAAATTCTTCTTAATATAAATCTATGACTAAAGGACATTTTATTTTGTTAAGTGCATTTTAAAATTGTTCAATGCTGATTGATTCCAATCAATATAGAACAGTACTGATGTACAATTGAATTCAATTATAATTTTACAAGTGTAATTCAATTTATAAGAATTAATAATTAATAAGGCAAAACAAAAATGAAAAAGCACTTATAATTTCACAAACAACAATTGTTGTTTGTGAAATTATAAGTGCTTTTTCATTTTTGTTTTGCCTTATTATGGAATTTCACCGAGTACCGACTGTAGTCACACTCAATATGATTAATAATTAATTTGAAATATTTAACCACTGTAGAGAATATAATTTATTATGACAGCTATGCTCTTTGTTATTTAATCTGTCTGAAATGTTTGAACAGACTAATTGAAAAAAAATTACTTTGTTTATTTTGCAGCACCTTCAATTTTACAGTACCCTTTTTAAGCTACTTGTCAATCGTTATGCTCTCTTGTGTGGCAGTTGTACTCTACTGGATTCCTGTACGCTATCTCATCATGGCGTGGGGTGTCAATAAGTTTGCACGGAAGCTTATTAGGCCACATACTGTACCTAATAATGAAGTGTTAGATCTTCTATCAAGAGTCCCTGACAATGAAGATTTGGTAAGAGAGTTATAAAATATTTAAAAACCGTTGAGTAATTATATAGAGTAATTGGTACAGTAGACGCTCTTTTATCCGGCATTCTAACAACCGGTACTTTCTACTAACCGGCATCAGCCGAGCCACTCTCGGTCGGTTTTTTCTGGTTATGTTCGGGCGGCTGACAAGCCTTGACTGACATTTCCTGCCAGTGCAGTGACTGTGTGCGCCGTTTTCTTAGTCATCCAGTGTTTGTCTGCTTCATAACTAACACTTTATTTTCTTCATAATGTCAACATCGTTGTAAACATTCATACATACACAAACTTCAAATTCAATAATTTCGCGCACTGTGTGACACTACATCCAACTTTTGCAAATTAGTGTGCTCTATTACTGTGTCTTTAGAAAGTATTGGCATTTAACCTTTAAATATCATGTATTTACTAAAATTAGTTATTATAAAATATGTAATACACACAAAAAAAAAACAAAAAGAAACAAACATTTTGATTCCTACATCGGAGTTACCGCTTTCATCACTAGCGGTATCACTTTCACACAAACAGTTATAAATCACACTTGAATTGCCAAGTTCACTGTTTATTATATGTGTAATACTACACTAGAAACTCTACTGATACACTTAATAATCATAAAATAAATTGTATTTACCAAAATAATATAGACAAAAACACAATTCACTGCCGGTACACAGCAGTAAACATCAAATTGTCTTTTACAGGCTTGCTAACATTGATTTTTCTTATAACCATCGATAAAAATGTGCAAAATGAATAGAGCGTCTTTTACTCAGAGTTACTATATAAAATACATGTAATTTGGATAAAAGTTACCGTTGGTATATCGATTTTAGCAAACCTTGTTTAATTAGATCGCGATCGCGACTTTAGCACTGTGGCCGTGGCAAAATAGATAGTGATCGTGACTTTTAGCACTTGGAGGGTTAAAAACTAGATACGCTCGATTATCCGGCATGGCCATGGTCCCGGCCGTGCTGGTTAAAAGAGCTTCTACTGTACAGCTAATTTTTTTAAATTTTTTTTACTTCTTTACTACATAACTTACTTCTTAAGAATAAAATATTTTTCCAATGCAGAATTCACTTTGTCACCGAAAAATCATAATTTTAAAACTATGAAATCCATGTATTATAGGTTTAGACATAATGGCAATTCTTCACATTTGCGTCTCATACGTTAGTAAAGAAATTGCAATGTTTATATCTGTGATCACAGGTATCGTGAAATGTTGTCATTCCTCCAACATTTCTTCCTAGCGGCGCATAATTATATCGCCCTACATATTAAGGTAAGCAAAATTATTAACCTCACCAAACCTACGGCAGGTTTGGCCAGGTGACTATATATAGACACCTGGCCAAACCTGCCATTATATTGCTACCATTTATATTGCTATATAAGCTACCATTTATATTGCTATATAATCTACCTGGCCAAATCTGATGATTATAAAACATATTTGTGATAGTAATTATGCAATGCTCATCCAATGACTCAAAACATACATGATTCCTATTCCTATATCTACATTACCTATAATATTGTGGATTTCTTAGTTTTTTCATTGTGATTTTTCGGTGAATAAGTGAATTATGTATTGAAAAAAAAAATTATTTTTAAGACGTAAGGTATGTAGTAAAGGAATTTTTTTTTTTTAATCAACCAAAATTAGCTATACCAGCTACTCTATACAATTACCAAATCTTGGTATATTAAATCAAAATTAATGTTTATATTATAACTATTATTAAAGAAGTCTCTAAGCAATTAAAAAATTATCACAATTACAATAGGCCACAAGTTCACAAGATCAGTTACAATTGAATGAGTAAACCATCATGTAATTGAATCATTTATTATCAATGATTGTTACTGAAAACCAATTATTATAAGTTGAGTCAATTTGTATGTGATTTTAGAATGAAAACTAAATTTGTTTTTAAGTTATATTTCCACCACTTTTTTTCTCTTTGAGTCACAAGGCTAGGAGTAACCTTTTTCAACTCTGGTAGAATATATTTTAAACTTAACTAGAGTTCTTTCTAGATCTCTCTAGGCTCCTTACAAAACTCATATATACCTTGGAATAAACACTTTTACAGATTCCATGTTCTTCCAAGTTTCAGCAACCAAATTACATTTGTATAGAACGTGTTCCGCCATCTAATACGTTGGAGGGCCTTATTCTATCTAACCCTATTATTTCTAGGTGGTTTCTGATTGGACATTGTCCGTCAGATCAGCACACTATAATTCTACCTGCTCAGTGAGAGATATTAAATTGCTTTAATTGAAATTTTAAAATGATGCAAACTTTTATCTCTTTGATTTTCCTTCCTAACACATTCAAAAATAGTTTCATCTCTTCAAATATCCCCCCCGGCCCATAACGAGGAGTGAGGTAATTACAATCTATGCCCTAGGGTGTCTTTTTCCTTCACGACTCTCAAGTCACTCTCACGCAGGGTTGCGGCGAATCATTCAGGGAAAAGCCCCATTGATCTTCGTTCAGAGAATACTGATTTAACATTAAACCTCTTAAATTTGATTTTATTAGATGATTTACTCTGCCCCGGAAATTTCTCAACGCTCTCCCTCTGTAAGCCACCAATTTCTTCTTTGGACAGAAGAAACACCAGAAAGTCTGAGGAGAGGATCCCCAGTCTAACTCCTGTCGCAACTTTTTGTGTTCTTTTACTGGGAGCTTTCAACCGTCTCTCCTTATGATGTTAGCATCATCTTCTTTTTCTTCTTTCTTAAATTTTATATTTATGGACCATACATAATAAGCCTTTATAGCCATATAGTCCTGCTCTCGGGATAAACTGCCCAGTCAAGAAGATTAAAAAAAAAAAACTGCTCTCTCCTCTCAGCCAGTTGAACCTCTTTGTTCCAGCCCCACTGAATTTTACAATTTTTTTTTTTTAATGAGAAAAACCATTGCCCTAAATTTAAAAAGTCTTCACCATTTTGGAGTTTGAGAATGTTCACTGTTTTCTTAAGATCAATATAAAGAATTTCTAGATAACAACCTACTCTTCCTTATCAGATTTCAATATGGAGTTGAAAATATTCCTATCCTCTAATCCGAAGTAATCTAACTCCAAACAAATTGGAAAAGGTAAATTTGGTTTGTTTAAGCCAGCAGTTTATGTAAAGCCAAGATCTCCAAATAAAAAAAAATCTTTGACACATTAACACCAAATTATTGTCTGCTACCTTCCATTTGGTTCCCAAACCACAGTGGTTTGGATTTAATTATTAGTAATTAATGTTTTATTTGTGTAGCTTGTGTATCCATTACTACTGTATGTGCTCCTACACTATCTGGCAGCCCAGTAATCCTGACTGAGTCAGGACAGAGAGGGTCAGCTTAGTCGGAACAATCTACTGCATCTACACTTACAATAATCTTTGTGTTAATTGTTATGTGTAATTATAGAGCAAGTGTAAGTGAGCTGATGTTGTGCTAGGGAAAAGTTCATTATTTTTATACAGAGCATAAAATGCTCCTTAACATAAAACTAAAAAGTGAGAAGAGTTATAAAAGATGAAACTACAATATTTTCATGAATTGGTCTTATAGGATAGACAAGTGTAAAAACCTGAAAAAAATCTCTAGTTGAAATCCAAAGATGACTTACCTTAAAATGAGGTTGAAGAATAGAACTGAGACTACAATAAGGGGCAATTCAATTATATGGGATTGTCGCTCCATAAATGACCAGAAGGAACCCTATGGAATTAGCACATAATAGCTCATTTTGTATAAAATACTAAGGTCTTGAAACAATAATAAAATATTGTAAGAAATCACATTATGTCAGCACATCAGTGGTATGAGGAATTTTATTTTTAACTTAAATTGTTTATTTAAATGTTGTTCATTTTATTCTGTTGCAGTTGGCATACAGAGAGTTGAAACCACACCCATCTTCAGAATTGGAAAGGCGGAGAGATCAGCGCAAGAAACATAAAGTATCTTAGTACTATTTATCCCTACCAAATCACCAAAGCCTTTCACCTTCCCGATGTGTTTCATACGTCAAAGTCTATCCGTTGTATTTATTTAGACTTGTTACAGTGGCCTAAACACTATTTCCAATGAATATGTTGTTTAGTTTTATTGTTGTCAATTTTCCAACATTCCAGTCACAGTGTGAACGATCGTTGATAAGTGACGAACTGGTTATGCACCACACTGATGAATTTCATACTAAAAGAGTGCTAGAATGCCTTATATTAGATAGAACGTTAATTATTGTTTTTGATTAGATAGAACGTTAATTATTGTTTTTGATTAGTTATTTTAAGATGTTAAAACAACTCTAGATATAAAATTAGAGTTTAAAAAGATAGAAAAATGCAGAAAGCTATTAGAAATTGAGTATAATTGGTTTTAGTGTCATTCATATAATTTTAGAACTTTGAGACCATATTTAGTGTAAATGATTTAGTACAAAATGAGAGATAATATTTCACATAAAAATCTGTGGTTAGTTGTCATTATACCACTAATGGACAACTCTGGTAGGCTACAGGATTTATTATAGTAAACTTTATTCTTATTTATTATGAGAGATAAAATTAACCCTTTTACATTGTTTTTTTTTTTTTTTTTTTTTTTTAATTCTATAAATGTATCAGCAACTACTAAAAGTAGCCTAATATACTCTTCCCTTCACAAAGGCAACATGGTATCACACTAATGAGAGATAAAATGAAGCCCTCGTCTTTGTGTTGTACGCCATTAATAACTGTAAAAGATTCACCATTTCAATCATTTACATTGAAAACATAAAACAAAATTGACTTGGAATTTTTTTTAATATACAAATTTAAAATACTGTTTAATGTTATTTCAAATGCCACAAATTTGTATTGAACATAATCTTTACAACTTTGAAATAAACCAGAACAATAGCACCAACTTTTGAGTTATTTGGTAATTACTAAATAAAAGTTTATTTATTTATTAAGTCTAAAGGAATTACAATTACCTAAAAAAAGTTCAACAGTTGAATTATTTTGAATTACTTAATTAAATGGCATTACAGTTTTACATGACTGAAATTTGCTACCAATTAAAAGCTTTCTACATTTTCCTAAATTAATTATAATTTGTGACTTAGAAAATATATTATGTTCAAATTAGATTTTAAAAAATAGCAAAACAGTATTTCATGATTGAAAAATATTAATGCTTTGCTAATCATTCCTCTGAATATAAAAAATTAAAAAAATTATTATTTCCTTTCACAAAAAGGTTGAGAAAAACATTATAGTGTAGAGTGAATTTTAAAATGTTAATTTTTACTCACGGGTTTTTAAAGAGTTCACATGTATTGTGTAGGACTGGTTTTATTGTTTGTACTAAATTCAAATTATATTTTGTAAACTCCACACTTAGTAAATTCCAAATAACTCTCAACTCTCAACCTATTTGAATAATTAATCTGTAAAATTAATTTGTTACAATTCTAAAAATTATAAATGTATGAGTGGCTTAACCCCAGAGGATACTAACCACTACATCACTTGATATATAATCTGTAGATTAAACTAGTTCATACGTGATGTCTCAGTAAAAATATTACAAACTATGACATAATATTTCTATGATGCTTCAAATGAAAAACTTTGTAAGAGGAAATTTAGGTTTGTGGGATTAATCATGCTCTAACTCTAGATAATTAAAGTAATTTATTGATTGTTTGCAAAATGTTATAAAAATATTTAGTTTTTATTTTGAGCAACTAATAGAAAGTTTTTAAATACCATAAGCAGGGACGTGTCTAAGGGTCGGCGAAAGAGGCCCCTGCCAAGGGGCAGGTGTAAAGACGCAAAATGGTCATGAGGTAAAAATTAAATTTTTCAGTGTGAATGATTTTTGGAAGATCAGTGGAGTTTGTCAAGCAAAGAACAATTTAGATGACGTACAATTTACAGGGTGATCTATTCAAGATGCCCACCATTGGGATCTCGGAAGCTATCAGTTTCTCAAAAAACTTTAATTGGGAATCTTTCCTGAATTTATATGTACATTAAAATTACAGCGTTACCCTATTTATAATCTTCGCCATTTTTCCAATATGGCCACAATCTTAAATTTTTAAAATACAAAACACAACATTTTTATTGCATTTTTTTGTAGAACATATTATTTTATGACACTTTTGTTCTTTGGTATTTTTTTCTAAACACAGCTGTTACGGAGCTATGGGCAGGCATTTGTAAAAACAACTATTACCGCCATATGATTTTAATGGAAATTAACGTAATGTATTGCATAACTTGTTGCAATACATAATTTTTAAATTAAAGGTAAATACAGTATAGAATTAAGACTTTTACTTTTAACAAAGTTGTTTTATTAATAATTGTTTTAATTGTTTTAATTAATAAAAATTTTAAATTAAATTTTTCAGTGTGAATGATTTTTGGAAGATCAGTGGAGTTTGTCAAGCAAAGAACAATTTAGATGACGTACAATTTACAGGGTGATCTATTCAAGATGCCCACCATTGGGATCTCGGAAGCTATCAGTTTCTCGAAAAACTTTAAATTGGAATCTTTCCTGAATTTATATGTACATTAAAATTACAGCGTTACCCTATTTATAATGTATTGCATAACTTGTTGCAATACATAATTTTTAAATTAAAGGTAAATAAAGTATAGAATTAAGACTTTTACTTTTAACAAAGTTGTTTTATTAATAATTGTTTTAATGAGTGAGAATTTACAATGCTAATTACCAGGGCCGGATTTCCCAATAGGCCCTGAAGGCCCAGGCCTATGGGCGCAAGCTCCCAGGAGGCGCACGGCCTAGAGAAATTTTTATTTTTTTTAATATCTAGAAATAAAAATAAATAGCCATAACTTAACATATTTTTTGAATTGATTACAAAAAATCATTCTGATTTTGAAGTTCATTGGAACAAATAATTGTTGGTAAAGTTAAACTATTTTTCAAAATTACGCATCAACTTCGTTACAACATAGGCTTGATATAATTTTTTAATAAAGGTTTTTGGGGAAGTAACTTTAACCAGACAAGGGGGCGGAAAAAAAATGCTAAATCCGGCCCTGCTAATTACAATAGATTTTCACCAAGTGTCCCCCATCAGTGTAAATGTAAGCAGTCACTCTTCTGAAAATATCATTAACAGATTTCAACAATGTGTTGTAATGAATGTTGTGTATAATCTCTTCTACCATTGACATTTCTTCCTCGGAAGCATTCCGAAAATGATACAACTGGTCTTTTATGTAGCTCAGTAATGGCTGCGTTTAGAGAAAAATTTCAAAGAACAAAAGTGTCATAAAATAATATGTTTTACCAAAAGGTGCAATAAAATTATAGTGTTTGTATTAAAAAAATTAAAGATTACGGCCATATTGGAAAAATGGCGAAGATTAATAATACAGTAACACCGTAATTTTAATGTACGTATAAATCCAGGAAAGGTTCCCAATTTAAAGGTTTTCGAGAAACTGATAGTTTCTGAGATCCCAATGGTGGCGATCTTGAATTCATCACCCTGTGTACACTATTATTATCCTGTAAAAGTATGTCACGTGATCCGCTTATTGTGTTAGAAACACTACTGTGATTTCACATTTCTCAAGCATCTTTCATTAGATTTGATATCACTTAAGGATATCACATCCGTAAGTAATATGCTGTGAGTAATATCATACCTGATGATGGATGCTTGAGACATCTGAAACTGCGGTAATGTTTCTAACACAATAAGTGGATTATTTTATGGACTCTTACATGTAATTATTAACCTTTAATTAGAATCAGTTTTCTGGGGACATTTTCATAATGAAATATTATTATCCTTCCAAAACCTTAACTAAATTCAGATAATTTGCAACAATACTACTGAAAGTTTTTAAATGTTCATTCTTTTTAATTCAAGAAATTTATCATGAAAAGAATGGAGGGTCAAAGTAACCTATCTTTGATTATAACATGTAAATGTTATATACGTTAGTTTTCGTGGGTTAAGACCAAGTTGTAGATTTCTGAAATTAAAGGATATGCATTTCATTTGAAGTAAATCTCAAAAAATTTTAGTCTTCCTTCACCATTGCTGAACTCATTTGAACTTTGGTCGTATGTGCTAGTTAATCCTCAAAGGGTTAGCACCTCAGACATAATAAAAAATTTAAAATGACCCTATTCACACTAGATTTAATTATCATTACATTTTTGAGTTTTCTAAAATCTACTCTTCTTTCTGGAGGCAGCACCAAATGTTTTTATATTGTTAAATATTTTAAGAGGACTAGATTAGACAAAGTTTTTATTTATAAATTATAAGCTAGAAATAACTACCAAAAATGTGAATTATGTCAATTGATACTTAGTTGTTTAATAATGTTAGTTTAATGTACTTAATTATTTTATGAAACTTTGAGGTTAAAGAAGACTGCCATTGTTTGGTTATATTTGACATTTTCAAATCAGGTAAGGTTAAGTGTAATTACATCATCAAATTGTACTTTACTTTATGTAATAAGTATTACCTAACCTGGTTAAAAACTACAAGCTAATAATGGTAATTCTTAACTAGGTAATTCACTTTTGTTCAATTTCTTAGTTACGCACATCAGAGCATCATGTGTTGAGTGAGAAAGATTTTATACATTGTTATTTGTTACCAAGAATGTTTTTAAATAGTGTTAAATTGGTAGATATTTGTTACTTAGTGTAAAAAACATTTTTTTATGATAAATGTACAGGATTAGTTTTATTATTTGTAATTTGATTGCTGATGATTGTCTTCAAAATAATAGTGGAACTGCAAACTGTGAGTCCTAATATGTAGAATATTGCCTTTTACCCTCATTCACTATCTATTATTCGTGAGGCAGTAGGACAGAATAAGGTCTTCCAACACCATTTTGGGGAGTAATACTAGAGCTCTTCCAACACCATTTTAGGCAATACGTTTTAAATTTTGACTAATATTTTAATATACATTAATTTATAAAATTTACTTGATTTTTGCAGTTGGGTAGTCATTACAGTCAGAAACATAAAATCAAAATATCTTTCCTCCTTTTAATCAGATAAATAAATCTACCTTACTACTGTAATTGGTAGAAAGGACTGTTGTATTTTATTTTTAATTTGAGACTACTGTAATTTTGTTTTTATTTTTATTTTTATTCAAGTTTATTTTTGAAATATACTAAAGTTAAAATTCATATTATTTTCTCCGTATATGGGCCAAAATGTTTTACATGTATGCGTAATTTCAAGTTTCTATTTTGAACAGTCTGTCTACAATTTCTGTGGAATAGACAAACACTGTTTTGAATACACTCCCTCAATCAAAATGATCATTAATAGACCCTGAAAGTGTATTTTAACCCAGAAGGTACATATAGGGCCTGAAATTAACTAAATATAATAACCAAACCAAGGAGTAACCAAATAAAGATAACTGTAAATTCCATCTTCAAATGTCAAAATAGTAAATTCACTATTTCCATTATTTTCAGTTTTGAAATTCGTGTGAAGTACCAGAATAAAACTGTCTGGAATCTTATTACTTTCCTATTGGTGTAAAGATAAACTGATTAGGCCAATATGAGCTATTTGGATGGGATTTTGTTTGCAAACATTTAAGCTGTCACTTTTCTAGAAAATACAAATTTTAATTTATCAATATTACTGAGTAATACATACATTAATAAAATGAAAACATTAGTGAATTCTTTTAAAATGGGCATTGCAAATTGTGAAGTGAAATTATAAGAAGATCTTAAGTGCTTATCTGGTATCTAGGCAGTATAATCTTCATAGCACCATTTTGTTCTGTCATTTTACCTCTGTAAAAATGCTCATTCTTGAGGATTGAATATTAAAAACCATCAGCAATCAAATATTTGTATATAGCAAAAAGAAATTTATATAAAATTCCATTACTGGAATTTAATATAATTTCTTTTCACAATGTATATAAAACAAAAATGTGATATTATCATAAATAAAAATATGTGTTTTCATAAATCATTCCTTCTTTATATTGGCTGTGCTGTAGAAATAAATATGTGATTTCATTAATGTGTACGCTGTGCATATGTATGCTAATTTACCACACAATTGTAAGTTTTTTAATTTTAAATGTTATCAATTACTTTAAAACATTATTCAGAATATCTTTATTGTTATATGTGTCTTTAAAATGTTTCTGCTGCAGATTTTGACCATCCTGCTTTTAACTTTTGTCTTCCTTAATGAAATGAGTTTACTTTATTTTCTTAACTACAAAATTTAAAATGTGACATAATTAAAATATATGATGAATGTTAAATGTTTTAATGCAGAAAGGAATAGTCGAAGAAAAGAAACCAGAATAAATATTTCTTTCAATATTTTTTATATACTTGCGAAAAATTTCCTGGTACTATAAATATGTTTAAATATGAAAATAACAGGAAGATGAACTCACTGTCTAGAAAGATATTTAAATAATAACTAACTAAATAACTTTTTTATACAGCTGTATATTGTATTATGGTGTCAATAAAATTGGAGCCATATAGTATAGTAAAATGTTAAAATAATGATTATACAAAATTATATTGTAATAAATTGACAACATGAAATGTGATTTATAATGACAACACTAATTTTATCTAATTTGTAGTATAACAAACTAAATGACATGAAACAAAAGACTCACTCAAATTACTCAGTTTCTAGTCTTGGCTGGAATGTGATGCAAACTTTCTTCACTCATTTCTAGATTTCAAGTTTCAAAATTAATTTTAAAATGAGGGCAGTTAGTGAATTTGAGGTCCAAGACCCAATCAACCCAAATGGATCTTTTGTGACTACCCTACTAATTATGTTTTAGTCACAGCAAGATTTAAGCACACAAAAATTAGGGGAATTTGGGACCTGTTTTCAATTATTCAAATTCTAACTATTTCTTTGAAAACTTAATATTAAATTTCATTCAAATCAACCTATAAATATGTTAGGTTATTTTATATTTTTGTTTGTAGTTAACATCTCAAGCGATTCATCTAACAAAAAGCAATAAAGGATCACCTGAATATACAAGTTGGTATATGTCAGATGATAATTTAGTGGTAACTGCATATCTTAGAACACATTCCAGATGGCGGAATCGACAATGAGATATATGGAACAGAATCCGAAGATGAGCAGGACCCAGACTAACAAGCGAATCCCCCGGTTTACTCAATTGTTTACCAATATTATGTGACAAATAATTTATAAAATCTTTTAAATAGACAAATTTTTAGTTCTTTTCCTTTGACAGGCCAAGGTACACATAATGTGGTAATGTGGTTGTTGATGAGACTTGTCTAGAGAATATTATAAATATTACAAATAGCCATATTTTGAAAAAAATTAACTCCTACTCTAACTCCTAAATATCAAGAGCTAACAGTTGTAGAACTAAAAACTGTTGTTTTCCTTCTATTATACACAGAAATTATAAAACTCAACAGTTTCATTGACTATTGGAACATCCATCTATTGGCTATTGGCTCTTCAATCTATCATGTTTTTAGAACTGTATTTGAATAGAGAGATTTTATGTTATTATGAGACGCCTGTATTTTACTGACAATCACCATCCTAATGATTGCCTCAAAAAAGTAAAGTTTATGATAGATTACTTTGACAAAAATATGTGTCAGATATATTATCAGCAGCAAAAATTGTCCTTGGATGAAAGTGTGATGTTGTGGAGGGGTAGATTTTTTTAGTCAATATATTTAAAGAAAGAAAAATAAATACGGGATCAAACTTTACACTCATGGTCTTATATTGAGAATTCTTATATAGTGTAGATTTGGTGGGGGGAGGGGGTAAATGGCATACAGAAAATGTAGTATTGAACTTTATGAAAAGAGAACTTGGAAATGGATATTCAGTTTTCATGAATAATTATTACAATTAAATTGTTCTTGCCTCCAAGCTTCTGGCCAATGGCACATATTGTACTAAAACTCTATGGTAAGATAAAAAATATGCCTCACAAAAAATAAAAAGTGTACAACTCTCAAAAGGGGAAATGTGACCAAGTGTGATGATCGGAATGTGGAAAACAAGTAGGCCATATACTAGCTCTCCACACAATACGAAAATCATATGGTGGATTTCATTAACCCAAGAGGAAAAACCACTTCACATCGTGAAATACAATACTTTTATGAAAGAATGACATATTACCCAGTAGCATGAAAATTACTGATACAAGAAAGTTATTGCCCACATTCTACACATGCCTCTTATCAATTCCCACCATCTCTATAACTACAATGCTCTCAGCAAAGGTAAATCTAAACTGTAATTTTATAACTTCAGAATGTGTTTGTTAAAAAATTTGTTGCTAAATCCAGGACAACCCCAGGGGCGGCTTCAGGATTTATTTTTTGGGTAGGCACAGTTTAGGGGTGTCATGACTATGGCGGGGACCTGAGTAAATACCCCCTAGGATAAGGGGGGACTGCTTATTGAAGATAAAAGCATACACCACACTGTTAATTTTAAAACTATGGAGCCAGGTCAACTATGAAAAATAAAAATATTTTTGTTATTTTATAATATATAATATATTTTATTGCCTATAAGTGTCACAAAAGTAGTTGTTGAGAAATAATATTTAAATCAAAGTAAACCATACAGCTCGTTAATACACCTTAAAACGGTAATATGTCACCGGCCGAAAAAAAAATAAGTTGGGTAGGCCCGGGCCTACCCGCTAGAGCCGCCACTGGACAACCCTGCAGGTTGCAGGAGAGCAGGTTGTTATAACCCGCTCTCTCTGCTAGGCTGACCAAACACATTGATGCTCATCACCTAACAAGTAGACAAGATATGTGTGTCGGTCTTGCCTAGAATGCTTTTCACATCTTCCAGGAAAAACTCTAAGCAAGTCCATTGTAATTTATTATAAATACAGTTTTTTAAAGTATTTTTAGAATTTTTTGTAAAGAAATTTCAGTTGTAAGGATTGAGTTATACAACCATAATTATTATGTTTATACGCAGTTAAAGTAACAACTGATAGTGATACACAGTCCATTCATCAGTCATGAACCTCAGTGGAGTGCTGAGTACTCCAAAAGGAGTACAAATTTCAAAAAAAGCAGCGGATATAAATTTTGCTCAGATTCACAATTTTTTTTTCTTGGAGAAGCTTTTGGCACTTATTAGTAAGGTTTATTAAACCAAAAAATTAACATTCCATGTATAACCTAATTTGTAGCACCAAATGTAATAACTAAAAGTCCTACAATAATTCCTTTTGTACAATTTGATGGTCTGCATTTATTGATAGATAGGCTGGGAGCAGAGCATGTTTCTCTATTGATCTAAAGAAGAAAACGGATAAATTATAGTTATACATTTATGTGAGTAATTTTTTGTCATGTCTGAGTTTACATAAACTACATATGAGTGAGTGGTGAGTTTTTTATTTTTCATATTACATAAACATACAAAATTAAAACTTTGAAAGATTCACCCAATTTCTTATTTCAACAATAATAAGTACCAGGATCTTCTTTAATTAATTATAAGGAAGGTTTTACATTACAAATTTATATTATTTATTGTTGGATGTAAATTTCTTGTTGAGGTGGGTTCCATATCTATCTGTGAATATTTTTCTCATGAATAATTTGTAATCAATCATCAGATTCTATAGTAAAAAGAATTTACAAATGTAGTGAAACAGGAAGCATTACATTATGATTTCAAATTAGTGGGCAATCAGTTCATGCCTGTCATTAAGAAACTAGTTTTTATTCAAATATAATTTTATCAAAATCTAATTTATTACTGTTATTAATTTTTGTTTAAATATATACTTTTTTTTTTTTTTTTACATGCATTCTTTTAATTTAAAAGGATGAAGGTATAATTTGGATAATAAATTATTACACCATTCAGCATACAAGAAAATACAGGTACTGTAAATAAAATAATTCAATATTTCAGATTTTGGTAAAATTTTATTATCTGCTAAGATGTTTTCGAGAAATATTACAGATGAGAAGGAAAGTTCCCAAACTATGTTTTTCTGTGATAACCACTATTTGTGTTTTTTCAAGTAATTTAAAGCTTCCATGTTATTAATAAATGAAAAAAAGAAATTAATTTCAAGCTTGAACATAATAAATAAAATGTACAAAACTTATTTTACAATAATCTCTTTGTTTACATCTTGTGACTACCATTAATATACATTCTGCTTTGACTGCATTATTGCTCTAAATGTTGTTTATTATTATGTAAATGTACGTTTTCAACAAATAAGATCACATTTTTAATTGACTCAATAATAAAATTAATCATTTTAAACAAAATGATATTGAAGATTTATGGTTTGTTTTACCTAATTTCTTCTTAATGCCTTATTTTTTTTAATACCTACCAGGACCTCCACATCATGCATCATCCAATATAGATAATCAAAGACCATAAAATACAGGTCATACATCTAAAACAGTTAGTACTCAACCTGTTTTCTATAGTTACCACATAAATAATATAATGTCTGGTCATTTACCAACTTGTTACCTTTCTAATTGGAATGAATGAAAGCTGGGAAAAAATGGCAACAATTGATATCCCCAGTCTTTTTTGTCAGTTTTCTATTGCCAACACAAATATTTACTGATATTTATTATTTTCATATTTTATTAATATTTATAAATAAAAAAAATAAAAATTTAAACATTGTTGAAGGTAAAGTGTTGGGGAGATGACAGAATAAGGAAGAAGTGTTCATGGTAAAATAATCCAAGCTAGTAATTTTATCATTTAAAAAAATAACATACGTTAATAAAAATACCAGATTTTAACGTTTCTCGTTTCGCCACTTGCAATACCTTTTTAAATCGCCTGTAGCTCCATAACTATACATTATAACTTAAATTTCAACATTTAACAATACCAATGATATGCACATCAATAGATGCAGAATTGAAAGGAGAGTAAACCCTGAAAAATACACTTTAAAATCTCAAAGGGTTTACGAGTAATTATTGCAGTTTAAAAGTTTTTCAAAAAAGATCAAAATTGTTTTAAACCAAATATATGGGGATCTAAAGATGCAGAATTGAAAGTAGAATAAACCCTGAAAAAATCACTTTGACATCTCAAATAGTTTAAGAGTTATTGCAATTTATACGTTAATAAAAATACCAGATTTTAACATTTCCCGTTTCGCCACTTGCAATACCTTTTTAAATCGCCTGTAGCTCCATAACTATACATCGTAATGATATCAAAATTTACACGAGGAAAGAAGAAAGTTGAAATTTTACTTTGGTGTTTTCAATTCGAAAATATCTCTTATAGTTTTTGAGTAATTAACTCGTGAAAACAGCCAATTTTCCAACTTTGCAAAATGCTAAGGTACCCCCTTGCAGTTTTTTTAGGCGAAAAAGTGAGTTTTTGATTTTTGAATGTTTCTATAGCTTAATAAAAGCAGAATTAAATTTGGAGTCGAGGAGTGCTAATGAAATTTCAAAATTTTTAATATTTTTTTTCATTTTTATCTATTTTTTGTAAAAATTTCAACTTTTAATAATACCAATGATATGCACATCAATAGATGCAGAATTGAAAGGAGAGTGAACCCTGAAAAATACACTTTAAAATCTCAAAGGGTTTACGAGTAATTGCAGTTTAAAAGTTTTTCAAAAAAGATCAAAATTGTTTTAAACCTATGATATGGGTTTCTAAAGATGCAGAATTGAAAGTAGAATAAACCCTGAAAAAATCACTTTGACATCTCAAATGGTTAAGGAGTTATTGCAATTTATACGTTAATAAAAATACCAGATTTTAACATTTCCCGTTTCGCCACTTGCAATACCTTTTTAAATCGCCTGTAGCTCCATAACTATACATCGTAATGATATCAAAATTTACACGAGGAAAGAAGAAAGTTGAAATTTTACTTTGGTGTTTTCAATTCGAAAATATCTCTTATAGTTTTTGAGTAATTAACTCGTGAAAACAGCCAATTTTCCAACTTTGCAAAATGCTAAGGTACCCCCTTGCAGTTTTTTTAGGCGAAAAAGTGAGTTTTTGATTTTTGAATGTTTCTATAGCTTAATAAAAGCAGAATTAAATTTGGAGTCGAGGAGTGCTAATGAAATTTCAAAATTTTTATATTTTTTTCATTTTTATCTATTTTTTTTGTAAAAGTTTCAACATTTAACAATACCAATGATATGCACATCAATAGATGCAGAATTGAAAGGAGAGTAAACCCTGAAAAATACACTTTAAAATCTCAAAGGGTTTACGAGTAATTGCAGTTTAAAAGTTTTTCAAAAAAGATCAAAATTGTTTTAAACCAATGATATGGGTATCTAAAGATGCAGAATTGAAAGTAGAATAAACCCTGAAAAAATCACTTTGACATCTCAAATGGTTAAGGAGTTATTGCAATTTATACGTTAATAAAAATACCAGATTTTAACATTTCCCGTTTCGCCACTTGCAATACCTTTTTAAATCGCCTGTAGCTCCATAACGATACATCGTAATGATATCAAAATTTACACGAGGAAAGAAGAAGGTTGAAATTTTACTGTGGTGTTTTCAATTCGAAAATATCTCTTATAGTTTCTGAGTAATTAACTGGTGAAAACAGCCAATTTTCCAACTTTGCAAAAAGCTAAGGTTCCCCCTTGCAGTTTTTTTAGGCGAAAAAGTGAGTTTTTGATTTTTTGAATGTTTCTATAGCTTAATAGAAGCAGAAATAAATTTGGAGTCGAGGAGTGCTAATGAAATTTCAAAATTTTTAATATTTTTTTTCATTTTTATCTATTTTTTGTAAAAATTTCAACTTTTAATAATACCAATGATATGCACATCAATAGATGCAGAATTGAAAGGAGAGTGAACCCTGAAAAATACACTTTAAAATCTCAAAGGGTTTACGAGTAATTGCAGTTTAAAAGTTTTTCAAAAAAGATCAAAATTGTTTTAAACCTATGATATGGGTTTCTAAAGATGCAGAATTGAAAGTAGAATAAACCCTGAAAAAATCACTTTGACATCTCAAATGGTTAAGGAGTTATTGCAATTTATACGTTAATAAAAATACCAGATTTTAACATTTCCCGTTTCGCCACTTGCAATACCTTTTTAAATCGCCTGTAGCTCCATAACGATACATCGTAATGATATCAAAATTTACACGAGGAAAGAAGAAGGTTGAAATTTTACTGTGGTGTTTTCAATTCGAAAATATCTCTTATAGTTTCTGAGTAATTAACTGGTGAAAACAGCCAATTTTCCAACTTTGCAAAAAGCCAAGGTTCCCCCTTGCAGTTTTTTTAGGCGAAAAAGTGAGTTTTTGATTTTTTGAATGTTTCTATAGCTTAATAGAAGCAGAATTAAATTTGGAGTCGAGGAGTGCTAATGAAATTTCAAAATTTTTAATATTTTTTTTCATTTTTATCTATTTTTTTGTAAAAATTTCAACATTTAACAATACCAATGATATGCACATCAATAGATGCAGAATTGAAAGGAGAGTAAACCCTGAAAAATACACTTTAAAATCTCAAAGGGTTTACGAGTAATTGCAGTTTAAAAGTTTTTCAAAAAAGATCAAAATTGTTTTAAACCAATGATATGGGTATCTAAAGATGCAGAATTGAAAGTAGAATAAACCCTGAAAAAATCACTTTGACATCTCAAATGGTTAAGGAGTTATTGCAATTTATACGTTAATAAAAATACCAGATTTTAACATTTCCCGTTTCGCCACTTGCAATACCTTTTTAAATCGCCTGTAGCTCCATAACGATACATCGTAATGATATCAAAATTTACACGAGGAAAGAAGAAGGTTGAAATTTTACTGTGGTGTTTTCAATTCGAAAATATCTCTTATAGTTTCTGAGTAATTAACTGGTGAAAACAGCCAATTTTCCAACTTTGCAAAAAGCTAAGGTTCCCCCTTGCAGTTTTTTTAGGCGAAAAAGTGAGTTTTTGATTTTTTGAATGTTTCTATAGCTTAATAGAAGCAGAAATAAATTTGGAGTCGAGGAGTGCTAATGAAATTTCAAAATTTTTAATATTTTTTTTCATTTTTATCTATTTTTTGTAAAAATTTCAACTTTTAATAATACCAATGATATGCACATCAATAGATGCAGAATTGAAAGGAGAGTGAACCCTGAAAAATACACTTTAAAATCTCAAAGGGTTTACGAGTAATTGCAGTTTAAAAGTTTTTCAAAAAAGATCAAAATTGTTTTAAACCTATGATATGGGTTTCTAAAGATGCAGAATTGAAAGTAGAATAAACCCTGAAAAAATCACTTTGACATCTCAAATGGTTAAGGAGTTATTGCAATTTATACGTTAATAAAAATACCAGATTTTAACATTTCCCGTTTCGCCACTTGCAATACCTTTTTAAATCGCCTGTAGCTCCATAACGATACATCGTAATGATATCAAAATTTACACGAGGAAAGAAGAAGGTTGAAATTTTACTGTGGTGTTTTCAATTCGAAAATATCTCTTATAGTTTCTGAGTAATTAACTGGTGAAAACAGCCAATTTTCCAACTTTGCAAAAAGCTAAGGTTCCCCCTTGCAGTTTTTTTAGGCGAAAAAGTGAGTTTTTGATTTTTTGAATGTTTCTATAGCTTAATAGAAGCAGAAATAAATTTGGAGTCGAGGAGTGCTAATGAAATTTCAAAATTTTTAATATTTTTTTTCATTTTTATCTATTTTTTTGTAAAAATTTCAACATTTAACAATACCAATGATATGCACATCAATAGATGCAGAAATGAAAGGAGAGTAAACCCTGAAAAATACACTTTAAAATCTCAAAGGGTTTACGAGTAATTGCAGTTTAAAAGTTTTTCAAAAAAGATCAAAATTGTTTTAAACCAATGATATGGGTATCTAAAGATGCAGAATTGAAAGTAGAATAAACCCTGAAAAAATCACTTTGACATCTCAAATGGTTTAAGAGTTATTGCAATTTATACGTTAATAAAAATACCAGATTTTAACATTTCCCGTTTCGCCACTTGCAATACCTTTTTAAATCGCCTGTAGCTCCATAACGATACATCGTAATGATATCAAAATTTACACGAGGAAAGAAGAAGGTTGAAATTTTACTGTGGTGTTTTCAATTCGAAAATATCTCTTATAGTTTCTGAGTAATTAACTGGTGAAAACAGCCAATTTTCCAACTTTGCAAAAAGCTAAGGTTCCCCCTTGCAGTTTTTTTAGGCGAAAAAGTGAGTTTTTGATTTTTGAATGTTTCTATAGCTTAATAAAAGCAGAATTAAATTTGGAGTCGAGGAGTGCTAATGAAATTTCAAAATTTTTAATATTTTTTTTCATTTTTATCTATTTTTTTGTAAAAATTTCAACATTTAACAATACCAATGATATGCACATCAATAGATGCAGAAATGAAAGGAGAGTAAACCCTGAAAAATACACTTTAAAATCTCAAAGGGTTTACGAGTAATTGCAGTTTAAAAGTTTTTCAAAAAAGATCAAAATTGTTTTAAACCAATGATATGGGTATCTAAAGATGCAGAATTGAAAGTAGAATAAACCCTGAAAAAATCACTTTGACATCTCAAATGGTTAAGGAGTTATTGCAATTTATACGTTAATAAAAATACCAGATTTTAACATTTCCCGTTTTCCCCCTTGCAGTTTTTTTAGGCGAAAAAGTGAGTTTTTGATTTTTTGAATGTTTCTATAGCTTAATAGAAGCAGAATTAAATTTGGAGTCGAGGAGTGCTAATGAAATTTCAAAATTTTTAATATTTTTTTTCATTTTTATCTATTTTTTTGTAAAAATTTCAACATTTAACAATACCAATGATATGCACATCAATAGATGCAGAATTGGAAGGAGAGTAAACCCTGAAAAATACACTTTAAAATCTCAAAGGGTTTACGAGTAATTGCAGTTTAAAAGTTTTTCAAAAAAGATCAAAATTGTTTTAAACCAATGATATGGGTATCTAAAGATGCAGAATTGAAAGTAGAATAAACCCTGAAAAAATCACTTTGACATCTCAAATGGTTAAGGAGTTATTGCAATTTATACGTTAATAAAAATACCAGATTTTAACATTTCCCGTTTCGCCACTTGCAATACCTTTTTAAATCGCCTGTAGCTCCATAACGATACATCGTAATGATATCAAAATTTACACGAGGAAAGAAATAGGTTGAAATGTTACTGTGGTGTTTTTAATTCGAAAATATCTCTTATAGTTTCTGAGTAATTAACTCGTGAAAACAGCCAATTTTCCAACTTTGCAAAATGCTAAGGTACCCCCTTGCAGTTTTTTTAGGCGAAAAAGTGAGTTTTTGATTTTTGAATGTTTCTATAGCTTAATAAAAGCAGAATTAAATTTGGAGTCGAGGAGTGCTAATGAAATTTCAAAATTTTTATATTTTTTTCATTTTTATCTATTTTTTTTGTAAAAGTTTCAACATTTAACAATACCAATGATATGCACATCAATAGATGCAGAATTGAAAGGAGAGTAAACCCTGAAAAATACACTTTAAAATCTCAAAGGGTTTACGAGTAATTGCAGTTTAAAAGTTTTTCAAAAAAGATCAAAATTGTTTTAAACCAATGATATGGGTATCTAAAGATGCAGAATTGAAAGTAGAATAAACCCTGAAAAAATCACTTTGACATCTCAAATGGTTAAGGAGTTATTGCAATTTATACGTTAATAAAAATACCAGATTTTAACATTTCCCGTTTCGCCACTTGCAATACCTTTTTAAATCGCCTGTAGCTCCATAACGATACATCGTAATGATATCAAAATTTACACGAGGAAAGAAGAAGGTTGAAGTTTTACTGTGGTGTTTTCAATTCGAAAATATCTCTTATAGTTTCTGAGTAATTAACTGGTGAAAACAGCCAATTTTCCAACTTTGCCCTTGCAGTTTTTTTAGGCGAAAAAGTGAGTTTTTGATTTTTGAATGTTTCTATAGCTTAATAAAAGCAGAATTAAATTTGGAGTCGAGGAGTGCTAATGAAATTTCAAAATTTTTATATTTTTTTCATTTTTATCTATTTTTTTTGTAAAAATTTCAACATTTAACAATACCAATGATATGCACATCAATAGATGCAGAATTGAAAGGAGAGTAAACCCTGAAAAATACACTTTAAAATCTCAAAGGGTTTACGAGTAATTGCAGTTTAAAAGTTTTTCAAAAAAGATCAAAATTGTTTTAAACCAATGATATGGGTATCTAAAGATGCAGAATTGAAAGTAGAATAAACCCTGAAAAAATCACTTTGACATCTCAAATGGTTAAGGAGTTATTGCAATTTATACGTTAATAAAAATACCAGATTTTAACATTTCCCGTTTTCCCCCTTGCAGTTTTTTTAGGCGAAAAAGTGAGTTTTTGATTTTTTGAATGTTTCTATAGCTTAATAGAAGCAGAATTAAATTTGGAGTCGAGGAGTGCTAATGAAATTTCAAAATTTTTAATATTTTTTTTCATTTTTATCTATTTTTTTGTAAAAATTTCAACATTTAACAATACCAATGATATGCACATCAATAGATGCAGAATTGAAAGGAGAGTAAACCCTGAAAAATACACTTTAAAATCTCAAAGGGTTTACGAGTAATTGCAGTTTAAAAGTTTTTCAAAAAAGATCAAAATTGTTTTAAACCAATGATATGGGTATCTAAAGATGCAGAATTGAAAGTAGAATAAACCCTGAAAAAATCACTTTGACATATCAAATGGTTAAGGAGTTATTGCAATTTATACGTTAATAAAAATACCAGATTTTAACATTTCCCGTTTCGCCACTTGCAATACCTTTTTAAATCGCCTGTAGCTCCATAACGATACATCGTAATGATATCAAAATTTACACGAGGAAAGAAGAAGGTTGAAGTTTTACTGTGGTGTTTTCAATTCGAAAATATCTCTTATAGTTTCTGAGTAATTAACTGGTGAAAACAGCCAATTTTCCAACTTTGCAAAATGCTAAGGTACCCCCCTTGCAGTTTTTTTAGGCGAAAAAGTGAGTTTTTGATTTTTGAATGTTTCTATAGCTTAATAAAAGCAGAATTAAATTTGGAGTCGAGGAGTGCTAATGAAATTTCAAAATTTTTATATTTTTTTCATTTTTATCTATTTTTTTTGTAAAAATTTCAACATTTAACAATACCAATGATATGCACATCAATAGATGCAGAATTGAAAGGAGAGTAAACCCTGAAAAATACACTTTAAAATCTCAAAGGGTTTACGAGTAATTGCAGTTTAAAAGTTTTTCAAAAAAGATCAAAATTGTTTTAAACCAATGATATGGGTATCTAAAGATGCAGAATTGAAAGTAGAATAAACCCTGAAAAAATCACTTTGACATCTCAAATGGTTAAGGAGTTATTGCAATTTATACGTTAATAAAAATACCAGATTTTAACATTTCCCGTTTTGCCACTTGCAATACCTTTTTAAATCGCCTGTAGCTCCATAACGATACATCGTAATGATATCAAAATTTACACGAGGAAAGAAATAGGTTGAAATGTTACTGTGGTGTTTTTAATTCGAAAATATCTCTTATAGTTTCTGAGTAATTAACTCGTGAAAACAGCCAATTTTCCAACTTTGCAAAATGCTAAGGTACCCCCCTTGCAGTTTTTTTAGGCGAAAAAGTGAGTTTTTGATTTTTGAATGTTTCTATAGCTTAATAAAAGCAGAATTAAATTTGGAGTCGAGGAGTGCTAATGAAATTTCAAAATTTTTATATTTTTTTCATTTTTATCTATTTTTTTTGTAAAAGTTTCAACATTTAACAATACCAATGATATGCACATCAATAGATGCAGAATTGAAAGGAGAGTAAACCCTGAAAAATACACTTTAAAATCTCAAAGGGTTTACGAGTAATTGCAGTTTAAAAGTTTTTCAAAAAAGATCAAAATTGTTTTAAACCAATGATATGGGTATCTAAAGATGCAGAATTGAAAGTAGAATAAACCCTGAAAAAATCACTTTGACATCTCAAATGGTTAAGGAGTTATTGCAATTTATACGTTAATAAAAATACCAGATTTTAACATTTCCCGTTTTGCCACTTGCAATACCTTTTTAAATCGCCTGTAGCTCCATATCGATACATCGTAATGATATCAAAATTTACACGAGGAAAGAAATAGGTTGAAATGTTACTGTGGTGTTTTTAATTCGAAAATATCTCTTATAGTTTCTGAGTAATTAACTCGTGAAAACAGCCAATTTTCCAACTTTGCAAAATGCTAAGGTACCCCCTTGCAGTTTTTTTAGGCGAAAAAGTGAGTTTTTGATTTTTGAATGTTTCTATAGCTTAATAAAAGCAGAATTAAATTTGGAGTCGAGGAGTGCTAATGAAATTTCAAAATTTTTATATTTTTTTCATTTTTATCTATTTTTTTTGTAAAAGTTTCAACATTTAACAATACCAATGATATGCACATCAATAGATGCAGAATTGAAAGGAGAGTAAACCCTGAAAAATACACTTTAAAATCTCAAAGGGTTTACGAGTAATTGCAGTTTAAAAGTTTTTCAAAAAAGATCAAAATTGTTTTAAACCAATGATATGGGTATCTAAAGATGCAGAATTGAAAGTAGAATAAACCCTGAAAAAATCACTTTGACATCTCAAATGGTTAAGGAGTTATTGCAATTTATACGTTAATAAAAATACCAGATTTTAACATTTCCCGTTTCGCCACTTGCAATACCTTTTTAAATCGCCTGTAGCTCCATAACGATACATCGTAATGATATCAAAATTTACACGAGGAAAGAAGAAGGTTGAAGTTTTACTGTGGTGTTTTCAATTCGAAAATATCTCTTATAGTTTCTGAGTAATTAACTGGTGAAAACAGCCAATTTTCAAACTTTGCAAAATGCTAAGGTACCCCCCTTGCAGTTTTTTTAGGCGAAAAAGTGAGTTTTTGATTTTTGAATGTTTCTATAGCTTAATAAAAGCAGAATTAAATTTGGAGTCGAGGAGTGCTAATGAAATTTCAAAATTTTTATATTTTTTTCATTTTTATCTATTTTTTTTGTAAAAATTTCAACATTTAACAATACCAATGATATGCACATCAATAGATGCAGAATTGAAAGGAGAGTAAACCCTGAAAAATACACTTTAAAATCTCAAAGGGTTTACGAGTAATTGCAGTTTAAAAGTTTTTCAAAAAAGATCAAAATTGTTTTAAACCAATGATATGGGTATCTAAAGATGCAGAATTGAAAGTAGAATAAACCCTGAAAAAATCACTTTGACATCTCAAATGGTTAAGGAGTTATTGCAATTTATACGTTAATAAAAATACCAGATTTTAACATTTCCCGTTTTGCCACTTGCAATACCTTTTTAAATCGCCTGTAGCTCCATATCGATACATCGTAATGATATCAAAATTTACACGAGGAAAGAAGAAGGTTGAAGTTTTACTGTGGTGTTTTCAATTCGAAAATATCTCTTATAGTTTCTGAGTAATTAACTGGTGAAAACAGCCAATTTTCCAACTTTGCAAAATGCTAAGGTACCCCCCTTGCAGTTTTTTTAGGCGAAAAAGTGAGTTTTTGATTTTTGAATGTTTCTATAGCTTAATAAAAGCAGAATTAAATTTGGAGTCGAGGAGTGCTAATGAAATTTCAAAATTTTTATATTTTTTTCATTTTTATCTATTTTTTTGTAAAAATTTCAACATTTAACAATACCAATGATATGCACATCAATAGATGCAGAATTGAAAGGAGAGTAAACCCTGAAAAATACACTTTAAAATCTCAAAGGGTTTACGAGTAATTGCAGTTTAAAAGTTTTTCAAAAAAGATCAAAATTGTTTTAAACCAATGATATGGGTATCTAAAGATGCAGAATTGAAAGTAGAATAAACCCTGAAAAAATCACTTTGACATCTCAAATGGTTAAGGAGTTATTGCAATTTATACGTTAATAAAAATACCAGATTTTAACATTTCCCGTTTTCCCCCTTGCAGTTTTTTTAGGCGAAAAAGTGAGTTTTTGATTTTTTGAATGTTTCTATAGCTTAATAGAAGCAGAATTAAATTTGGAGTCGAGGAGTGCTAATGAAATTTCAAAATTTTTAATATTTTTTTTCATTTTTATCTATTTTTTTGTAAAAATTTCAACATTTAACAATACCAATGATATGCACATCAATAGATGCAGAATTGAAAGGAGAGTAAACCCTGAAAAATACACTTTAAAATCTCAAAGGGTTTACGAGTAATTGCAGTTTAAAAGTTTTTCAAAAAAGATCAAAATTGTTTTAAACCAATGATATGGGTATCTAAAGATGCAGAATTGAAAGTAGAATAAACCCTGAAAAAATCACTTTGACATCTCAAATGGTTAAGGAGTTATTGCAATTTATACGTTAATAAAAATACCAGATTTTAACATTTCCCGTTTTGCCACTTGCAATACCTTTTTAAATCGCCTGTAGCTCCATAACGATACATCGTAATGATATCAAAATTTACACGAGGAAAGAAATAGGTTGAAATGTTACTGTGGTGTTTTTAATTCGAAAATATCTCTTATAGTTTCTGAGTAATTAACTCGTGAAAACAGCCAATTTTCCAACTTTGCAAAATGCTAAGGTACCCCCCTTGCAGTTTTTTTAGGCGAAAAAGTGAGTTTTTGATTTTTGAATGTTTCTATAGCTTAATAAAAGCAGAATTAAATTTGGAGTCGAGGAGTGCTAATGAAATTTCAAAATTTTTATATTTTTTTCATTTTTATCTATTTTTTTTGTAAAAGTTTCAACATTTAACAATACCAATGATATGCACATCAATAGATGCAGAATTGAAAGGAGAGTAAACCCTGAAAAATACACTTTAAAATCTCAAAGGGTTTACGAGTAATTGCAGTTTAAAAGTTTTTCAAAAAAGATCAAAATTGTTTTAAACCAATGATATGGGTATCTAAAGATGCAGAATTGAAAGTAGAATAAACCCTGAAAAAATCACTTTGACATCTCAAATGGTTAAGGAGTTATTGCAATTTATACGTTAATAAAAATACCAGATTTTAACATTTCCCGTTTTGCCACTTGCAATACCTTTTTAAATCGCCTGTAGCTCCATATCGATACATCGTAATGATATCAAAATTTACACGAGGAAAGAAATAGGTTGAAATGTTACTGTGGTGTTTTTAATTCGAAAATATCTCTTATAGTTTCTGAGTAATTAACTCGTGAAAACAGCCAATTTTCCAACTTTGCAAAATGCTAAGGTACCCCCTTGCAGTTTTTTTAGGCGAAAAAGTGAGTTTTTGATTTTTGAATGTTTCTATAGCTTAATAAAAGCAGAATTAAATTTGGAGTCGAGGAGTGCTAATGAAATTTCAAAATTTTTATATTTTTTTCATTTTTATCTATTTTTTTTGTAAAAGTTTCAACATTTAACAATACCAATGATATGCACATCAATAGATGCAGAATTGAAAGGAGAGTAAACCCTGAAAAATACACTTTAAAATCTCAAAGGGTTTACGAGTAATTGCAGTTTAAAAGTTTTTCAAAAAAGATCAAAATTGTTTTAAACCAATGATATGGGTATCTAAAGATGCAGAATTGAAAGTAGAATAAACCCTGAAAAAATCACTTTGACATCTCAAATGGTTAAGGAGTTATTGCAATTTATACGTTAATAAAAATACCAGATTTTAACATTTCCCGTTTCGCCACTTGCAATACCTTTTTAAATCGCCTGTAGCTCCATAACGATACATCGTAATGATATCAAAATTTACACGAGGAAAGAAGAAGGTTGAAGTTTTACTGTGGTGTTTTCAATTCGAAAATATCTCTTATAGTTTCTGAGTAATTAACTGGTGAAAACAGCCAATTTTCCAACTTTGCAAAATGCTAAGGTACCCCCCTTGCAGTTTTTTTAGGCGAAAAAGTGAGTTTTTGATTTTTGAATGTTTCTATAGCTTAATAAAAGCAGAATTAAATTTGGAGTCGAGGAGTGCTAATGAAATTTCAAAATTTTTATATTTTTTTCATTTTTATCTATTTTTTTTGTAAAAATTTCAACATTTAACAATACCAATGATATGCACATCAATAGATGCAGAATTGAAAGGAGAGTAAACCCTGAAAAATACACTTTAAAATCTCAAAGGGTTTACGAGTAATTGCAGTTTAAAAGTTTTTCAAAAAAGATCAAAATTGTTTTAAACCAATGATATGGGTATCTAAAGATGCAGAATTGAAAGTAGAATAAACCCTGAAAAAATCACTTTGACATCTCAAATGGTTAAGGAGTTATTGCAATTTATACGTTAATAAAAATACCAGATTTTAACATTTCCCGTTTTCCCCCTTGCAGTTTTTTTAGGCGAAAAAGTGAGTTTTTGATTTTTTGAATGTTTCTATAGCTTAATAGAAGCAGAATTAAATTTGGAGTCGAGGAGTGCTAATGAAATTTCAAAATTTTTAATATTTTTTTTCACTTTTATCTATTTTTTTGTAAAAATTTCAACATTTAACAATACCCATGATATGCACATCAATAGATGCAGAATTGAAAGGAGAGTAAACCCTGAAAAATACACTTTAAAATCTCAAAGGGTTTACGAGTAATTATTGCAGTTTAAAAGTTTTTCAAAAAAGATCAAAATTGTTTTAAACCAATGATATTGGTATCTAAAGATGCAGAATTGAAAGTAGAATAAACCCTGAAAAAATCACTTTGACATCTCAAATGGTTAAGGAGTTATTGCAATTTATACGTTAATAAAAATACCAGATTTTAACATTTCCCGTTTCGCCACTTGCAATACCTTTTTAAATCGCCTGTAGCTCCAAACCGATACATCGTAATGATATCAAAATTTACACGAGGAAAGAAGAAGGTTGAAATGTTACTGTGGTGTTTTCAATTCGAAAATATCTCTTATAGTTTCTGAGTAATTAACTCGTGAAAACAGCCAATTTTCCAACTTTGCAAAATGCTAAGGTACCCCCCTTGCAGTTTTTTTAGGCGAAAAAGTGAGTTTTTGATTTTTGAATGTTTCTATAGCTTAATAAAAGCAGAATTAAATTTGGAGTCGAGGAGTGCTAATGAAATTTCAAAATTTTTATATTTTTTTCATTTTTATCTATTTTTTTTGTAAAAGTTTCAACATTTAACAATACCAATGATATGCACATCAATAGATGCAGAATTGAAAGGAGAGTAAACCCTGAAAAATACACTTTAAAATCTCAAAGGGTTTACGAGTAATTGCAGTTTAAAAGTTTTTCAAAAAAGATCAAAATTGTTTTAAACCAATGATATGGGTATCTAAAGATGCAGAATTGAAAGTAGATTAAACCCTGAAAAAATCACTTTGACATCTCAAATGGTTAAGGAGTTATTGCAATTTATACGTTAATAAAAATACCAGATTTTAACATTTCCCGTTTTGCCACTTGCAATACCTTTTTAAATCGCCTGTAGCTCCATATCGATACATCGTAATGATATCAAAATTTACACGAGGAAAGAAATAGGTTGAAATGTTACTGTGGTGTTTTTAATTCGAAAATATCTCTTATAGTTTCTGAGTAATTAACTCGTGAAAACAGCCAATTTTCCAACTTTGCAAAATGCTAAGGTACCCCCTTGCAGTTTTTTTAGGCGAAAAAGTGAGTTTTTGATTTTTGAATGTTTCTATAGCTTAATAAAAGCAGAATTAAATTTGGAGTCGAGGAGTGCTAATGAAATTTCAAAATTTTTATATTTTTTTCATTTTTATCTATTTTTTTTGTAAAAGTTTCAACATTTAACAATACCAATGATATGCACATCAATAGATGCAGAATTGAAAGGAGAGTAAACCCTGAAAAATACACTTTAAAATCTCAAAGGGTTTACGAGTAATTGCAGTTTAAAAGTTTTTCAAAAAAGATCAAAATTGTTTTAAACCAATGATATGGGTATCTAAAGATGCAGAATTGAAAGTAGAATAAACCCTGAAAAAATCACTTTGACATCTCAAATGGTTAAGGAGTTATTGCAATTTATACGTTAATAAAAATACCAGATTTTAACATTTCCCGTTTCGCCACTTGCAATACCTTTTTAAATCGCCTGTAGCTCCATAACGATACATCGTAATGATATCAAAATTTACACGAGGAAAGAAGAAGGTTGAAGTTTTACTGTGGTGTTTTCAATTCGAAAATATCTCTTATAGTTTCTGAGTAATTAACTGGTGAAAACAGCCAATTTTCCAACTTTGCAAAATGCTAAGGTACCCCCCTTGCAGTTTTTTTAGGCGAAAAAGTGAGTTTTTGATTTTTGAATGTTTCTATAGCTTAATAAAAGCAGAATTAAATTTGGAGTCGAGGAGTGCTAATGAAATTTCAAAATTTTTATATTTTTTTCATTTTTATCTATTTTTTTTGTAAAAATTTCAACATTTAACAATACCAATGATATGCACATCAATAGATGCAGAATTGAAAGGAGAGTAAACCCTGAAAAATACACTTTAAAATCTCAAAGGGTTTACGAGTAATTGCAGTTTAAAAGTTTTTCAAAAAAGATCAAAATTGTTTTAAACCAATGATATGGGTATCTAAAGATGCAGAATTGAAAGTAGAATAAACCCTGAAAAAATCACTTTGACATCTCAAATGGTTAAGGAGTTATTGCAATTTATACGTTAATAAAAATACCAGATTTTAACATTTCCCGTTTTCCCCCTTGCAGTTTTTTTAGGCGAAAAAGTGAGTTTTTGATTTTTTGAATGTTTCTATAGCTTAATAGAAGCAGAATTAAATTTGGAGTCGAGGAGTGCTAATGAAATTTCAAAATTTTTAATATTTTTTTTCATTTTTATCTATTTTTTTGTAAAAATTTCAACATTTAACAATACCAATGATATGCACATCAATAGATGCAGAATTGAAAGGAGAGTAAACCCTGAAAAATACACTTTAAAATCTCAAAGGGTTTACGAGTAATTGCAGTTTAAAAGTTTTTCAAAAAAGATCAAAATTGTTTTAAACCAATGATATGGGTATCTAAAGATGCAGAATTGAAAGTAGAATAAACCCTGAAAAAATCACTTTGACATCTCAAATGGTTAAGGAGTTATTGCAATTTATACGTTAATAAAAATACCAGATTTTAACATTTCCCGTTTTGCCACTTGCAATACCTTTTTAAATCGCCTGTAGCTCCATAACGATACATCGTAATGATATCAAAATTTACACGAGGAAAGAAATAGGTTGAAATGTTACTGTGGTGTTTTTAATTCGAAAATATCTCTTATAGTTTCTGAGTAATTAACTCGTGAAAACAGCCAATTTTCCAACTTTGCAAAATGCTAAGGTACCCCCCTTGCAGTTTTTTTAGGCGAAAAAGTGAGTTTTTGATTTTTGAATGTTTCTATAGCTTAATAAAAGCAGAATTAAATTTGGAGTCGAGGAGTGCTAATGAAATTTCAAAATTTTTATATTTTTTTCATTTTTATCTATTTTTTTTGTAAAAGTTTCAACATTTAACAATACCAATGATATGCACATCAATAGATGCAGAATTGAAAGGAGAGTAAACCCTGAAAAATACACTTTAAAATCTCAAAGGGTTTACGAGTAATTGCAGTTTAAAAGTTTTTCAAAAAAGATCAAAATTGTTTTAAACCAATGATATGGGTATCTAAAGATGCAGAATTGAAAGTAGAATAAACCCTGAAAAAATCACTTTGACATCTCAAATGGTTAAGGAGTTATTGCAATTTATACGTTAATAAAAATACCAGATTTTAACATTTCCCGTTTTGCCACTTGCAATACCTTTTTAAATCGCCTGTAGCTCCATATCGATACATCGTAATGATATCAAAATTTACACGAGGAAAGAAATAGGTTGAAATGTTACTGTGGTGTTTTTAATTCGAAAATATCTCTTATAGTTTCTGAGTAATTAACTCGTGAAAACAGCCAATTTTCCAACTTTGCAAAATGCTAAGGTACCCCCTTGCAGTTTTTTTAGGCGAAAAAGTGAGTTTTTGATTTTTGAATGTTTCTATAGCTTAATAAAAGCAGAATTAAATTTGGAGTCGAGGAGTGCTAATGAAATTTCAAAATTTTTATATTTTTTTCATTTTTATCTATTTTTTTTGTAAAAGTTTCAACATTTAACAATACCAATGATATGCACATCAATAGATGCAGAATTGAAAGGAGAGTAAACCCTGAAAAATACACTTTAAAATCTCAAAGGGTTTACGAGTAATTGCAGTTTAAAAGTTTTTCAAAAAAGATCAAAATTGTTTTAAACCAATGATATGGGTATCTAAAGATGCAGAATTGAAAGTAGAATAAACCCTGAAAAAATCACTTTGACATCTCAAATGGTTAAGGAGTTATTGCAATTTATACGTTAATAAAAATACCAGATTTTAACATTTCCCGTTTCGCCACTTGCAATACCTTTTTAAATCGCCTGTAGCTCCATAACGATACATCGTAATGATATCAAAATTTACACGAGGAAAGAAGAAGGTTGAAGTTTTACTGTGGTGTTTTCAATTCGAAAATATCTCTTATAGTTTCTGAGTAATTAACTGGTGAAAACAGCCAATTTTCCAACTTTGCAAAATGCTAAGGTCCCCCTTGCAGTTTTTTTAGGCGAAAAAGTGAGTTTTTGATTTTTGAATGTTTCTATAGCTTAATAAAAGCAGAATTAAATTTGGAGTCGAGGAGTGCTAATGAAATTTCAAAATTTTTATATTTTTTTCATTTTTATCTATTTTTTTTGTAAAAATTTCAACATTTAACAATACCAATGATATGCACATCAATAGATGCAGAATTGAAAGGAGAGTAAACCCTGAAAAATACACTTTAAAATCTCAAAGGGTTTACGAGTAATTGCAGTTTAAAAGTTTTTCAAAAAAGATCAAAATTGTTTTAAACCAATGATATGGGTATCTAAAGATGCAGAATTGAAAGTAGAATAAACCCTGAAAAAATCACTTTGACATCTCAAATGGTTAAGGAGTTATTGCAATTTATACGTTAATAAAAATACCAGATTTTAACATTTCCCGTTTCGCCACTTCCAATACCTTTTTAAATCGCCTGTAGCTCCATAACGATACATCGTAATGATATCAAAATTTACACGAGGAAAGAAGAAGGTTGAAGTTTTACTGTGGTGTTTTCAATTCGAAAATATCTCTTATAGTTTCTGAGTAATTAACTGGTGAAAACAGCCAATTTTCCAACTTTGCAAAATGCTAAGGTACCCCCCTTGCAGTTTTTTTAGGCGAAAAAGTGAGTTTTTGATTTTTGAATGTTTCTATAGCTTAATAAAAGCAGAATTAAATTTGGAGTCGAGGAGTGCTAATGAAATTTCAAAATTTTTATATTTTTTTCATTTTTATCTATTTTTTTTGTAAAAATTTCAACATTTAACAATACCAATGATATGCACATCAATAGATGCAGAATTGAAAGGAGAGTAAACCCTGAAAAATACACTTTAAAATCTCAAAGGGTTTACGAGTAATTGCAGTTTAAAAGTTTTTCAAAAAAGATCAAAATTGTTTTAAACCAATGATATGGGTATCTAAAGATGCAGAATTGAAAGTAGAATAAACCCTGAAAAAATCACTTTGACATCTCAAATGGTTAAGGAGTTATTGCAATTTATACGTTAATAAAAATACCAGATTTTAACATTTCCCGTTTTCCCCCTTGCAGTTTTTTTAGGCGAAAAAGTGAGTTTTTGATTTTTTGAATGTTTCTATAGCTTAATAGAAGCAGAATTAAATTTGGAGTCGAGGAGTGCTAATGAAATTTCAAAATTTTTAATATTTTTTTTCATTTTTATCTATTTTTTTGTAAAAATTTCAACATTTAACAATACCAATGATATGCACATCAATAGATGCAGAATTGGAAGGAGAGTAAACCCTGAAAAATACACTTTAAAATCTCAAAGGGTTTACGAGTAATTGCAGTTTAAAAGTTTTTCAAAAAAGATCAAAATTGTTTTAAACCAATGATATGGGTATCTAAAGATGCAGAATTGAAAGTAGAATAAACCCTGAAAAAATCACTTTGACATATCAAATGGTTAAGGAGTTATTGCAATTTATACGTTAATAAAAATACCAGATTTTAACATTTCCCGTTTCGCCACTTGCAATACCTTTTTAAATCGCCTGTAGCTCCATAACGATACATCGTAATGATATCAAAATTTACACGAGGAAAGAAGAAGGTTGAAATTTTACTGTGGTGTTTTCAATTCGAAAATATCTCTTATAGTTTCTGAGTAATTAACTGGTGAAAACAGCCAATTTTCCAACTTTGCAAAATGCTAAGGTCCCCCTTGCAGTTTTTTTAGGCGAAAAAGTGAGTTTTTGATTTTTGAATGTTTCTATAGCTTAATAAAAGCAGAATTAAATTTGGAGTCGAGGAGTGCTAATGAAATTTCAAAATTTTTAATATTTTTTTTCATTTTTATCTATTTTTTTGTAAAAATTTCAACATTTAACAATACCAATGATATGCACATCAATAGATGCAGAAATGAAAGGAGAGTAAACCCTGAAAAATACACTTTAAAATCTCAAAGGGTTTACGAGTAATTGCAGTTTAAAAGTTTTTCAAAAAAGATCAAAATTGTTTTAAACCAATGATATGGGTATCTAAAGATGCAGAATTGAAAGTAGAATAAACCCTGAAAAAATCACTTTGACATCTCAAATGGTTAAGGAGTTATTGCAATTTATACGTTAATAAAAATACCAGATTTTAACATTTCCCGTTTTCCCCCTTGCAGTTTTTTTAGGCGAAAAAGTGAGTTTTTGATTTTTTGAATGTTTCTATAGCTTAATAGAAGCAGAATTAAATTTGGAGTCGAGGAGTGCTAATGAAATTTCAAAATTTTTAATATTTTTTTTCATTTTTATCTATTTTTTTGTAAAAATTTCAACATTTAACAATACCAATGATATGCACATCAATAGATGCAGAATTGGAAGGAGAGTAAACCCTGAAAAATACACTTTAAAATCTCAAAGGGTTTACGAGTAATTGCAGTTTAAAAGTTTTTCAAAAAAGATCAAAATTGTTTTAAACCAATGATATGGGTATCTAAAGATGCAGAATTGAAAGTAGAATAAACCCTGAAAAAATCACTTTGACATCTCAAATGGTTAAGGAGTTATTGCAATTTATACGTTAATAAAAATACCAGATTTTAACATTTCCCGTTTCGCCACTTCCAATACCTTTTTAAATCGCCTGTAGCTCCATAACGATACATCGTAATGATATCAAAATTTACACGAGGAAAGAAGAAGGTTGAAGTTTTACTGTGGTGTTTTCAATTCGAAAATATCTCTTATAGTTTCTGAGTAATTAACTGGTGAAAACAGCCAATTTTCCAACTTTGCAAAATGCTAAGGTACCCCCCTTGCAGTTTTTTTAGGCGAAAAAGTGAGTTTTTGATTTTTGAATGTTTCTATAGCTTAATAAAAGCAGAATTAAATTTGGAGTCGAGGAGTGCTAATGAAATTTCAAAATTTTTATATTTTTTTCATTTTTATCTATTTTTTTTGTAAAAATTTCAACATTTAACAATACCAATGATATGCACATCAATAGATGCAGAATTGAAAGGAGAGTAAACCCTGAAAAATACACTTTAAAATCTCAAAGGGTTTACGAGTAATTGCAGTTTAAAAGTTTTTCAAAAAAGATCAAAATTGTTTTAAACCAATGATATGGGTATCGAAAGATGCAGAATTGAAAGTAGAATAAACCCTGAAAAAATCACTTTGACATCTCAAATGGTTAAGGAGTTATTGCAATTTATACGTTAATAAAAATACCAGATTTTAACATTTCCCGTTTTGCCACTTGCAATACCTTTTTAAATCGCCTGTAGCTCCATAACGATACATCGTAATGATATCAAAATTTACACGAGGAAAGAAATAGGTTGAAATGTTACTGTGGTGTTTTTAATTCGAAAATATCTCTTATAGTTTCTGAGTAATTAACTCGTGAAAACAGCCAATTTTCCAACTTTGCAAAATGCTAAGGTACCCCCCTTGCAGTTTTTTTAGGCGAAAAAGTGAGTTTTTGATTTTTGAATGTTTCTATAGCTTAATAAAAGCAGAATTAAATTTGGAGTCGAGGAGTGCTAATGAAATTTCAAAATTTTTATATTTTTTTCATTTTTATCTATTTTTTTTGTAAAAGTTTCAACATTTAACAATACCAATGATATGCACATCAATAGATGCAGAATTGAAAGGAGAGTAAACCCTGAAAAATACACTTTAAAATCTCAAAGGGTTTACGAGTAATTGCAGTTTAAAAGTTTTTCAAAAAAGATCAAAATTGTTTTAAACCAATGATATGGGTATCTAAAGATGCAGAATTGAAAGTAGAATAAACCCTGAAAAAATCACTTTGACATCTCAAATGGTTAAGGAGTTATTGCAATTTATACGTTAATAAAAATACCAGATTTTAACATTTCCCGTTTTGCCACTTGCAATACCTTTTTAAATCGCCTGTAGCTCCATATCGATACATCGTAATGATATCAAAATTTACACGAGGAAAGAAATAGGTTGAAATGTTACTGTGGTGTTTTTAATTCGAAAATATCTCTTATAGTTTCTGAGTAATTAACTCGTGAAAACAGCCAATTTTCCAACTTTGCAAAATGCTAAGGTACCCCCTTGCAGTTTTTTTAGGCGAAAAAGTGAGTTTTTGATTTTTGAATGTTTCTATAGCTTAATAAAAGCAGAATTAAATTTGGAGTCGAGGAGTGCTAATGAAATTTCAAAATTTTTATATTTTTTTCATTTTTATCTATTTTTTTTGTAAAAGTTTCAACATTTAACAATACCAATGATATGCACATCAATAGATGCAGAATTGAAAGGAGAGTAAACCCTGAAAAATACACTTTAAAATCTCAAAGGGTTTACGAGTAATTGCAGTTTAAAAGTTTTTCAAAAAAGATCAAAATTGTTTTAAACCAATGATATGGGTATCTAAAGATGCAGAATTGAAAGTAGAATAAACCCTGAAAAAATCACTTTGACATCTCAAATGGTTAAGGAGTTATTGCAATTTATACGTTAATAAAAATACCAGATTTTAACATTTCCCGTTTCGCCACTTGCAATACCTTTTTAAATCGCCTGTAGCTCCATATCGATACATCGTAATGATATCAAAATTTACACGAGGAAAGAAATAGGTTGAAATGTTACTGTGGTGTTTTTAATTCGAAAATATCTCTTATAGTTTCTGAGTAATTAACTCGTGAAAACAGCCAATTTTCCAACTTTGCAAAATGCTAAGGTACCCCCTTGCAGTTTTTTTAGGCGAAAAAGTGAGTTTTTGATTTTTGAATGTTTCTATAGCTTAATAAAAGCAGAATTAAATTTGGAGTCGAGGAGTGCTAATGAAATTTCAAAATTTTTATATTTTTTTCATTTTTATCTATTTTTTTTGTAAAAGTTTCAACATTTAACAATACCAATGATATGCACATCAATAGATGCAGAATTGAAAGGAGAGTAAACCCTGAAAAATACACTTTAAAATCTCAAAGGGTTTACGAGTAATTGCAGTTTAAAAGTTTTTCAAAAAAGATCAAAATTGTTTTAAACCAATGATATGGGTATCTAAAGATGCAGAATTGAAAGTAGAATAAACCCTGAAAAAATCACTTTGACATCTCAAATGGTTAAGGAGTTATTGCAATTTATACGTTAATAAAAATACCAGATTTTAACATTTCCCGTTTCGCCACTTGCAATACCTTTTTAAATCGCCTGTAGCTCCATAACGATACATCGTAATGATATCAAAATTTACACGAGGAAAGAAGAAGGTTGAAGTTTTACTGTGGTGTTTTCAATTCGAAAATATCTCTTATAGTTTCTGAGTAATTAACTGGTGAAAACAGCCAATTTTCCAACTTTGCAAAATGCTAAGGTACCCCCCTTGCAGTTTTTTTAGGCGAAAAAGTGAGTTTTTGATTTTTGAATGTTTCTATAGCTTAATAAAAGCAGAATTAAATTTGGAGTCGAGGAGTGCTAATGAAATTTCAAAATTTTTATATTTTTTTCATTTTTATCTATTTTTTTTGTAAAAATTTCAACATTTAACAATACCAATGATATGCACATCAATAGATGCAGAATTGAAAGGAGAGTAAACCCTGAAAAATACACTTTAAAATCTCAAAGGGTTTACGAGTAATTGCAGTTTAAAAGTTTTTCAAAAAAGATCAAAATTGTTTTAAACCAATGATATGGGTATCTAAAGATGCAGAATTGAAAGTAGAATAAACCCTGAAAAAATCACTTTGACATCTCAAATGGTTAAGGAGTTATTGCAATTTATACGTTAATAAAAATACCAGATTTTAACATTTCCCGTTTTCCCCCTTGCAGTTTTTTTAGGCGAAAAAGTGAGTTTTTGATTTTTTGAATGTTTCTATAGCTTAATAGAAGCAGAATTAAATTTGGAGTCGAGGAGTGCTAATGAAATTTCAAAATGTTTAATATTTTTTTTCATTTTTATCTATTTTTTTGTAAAAATTTCAACATTTAACAATACCAATGATATGCACATCAATAGATGCAGAATTGAAAGGAGAGTAAACCCTGAAAAATACACTTTAAAATCTCAAAGGGTTTACGAGTAATTGCAGTTTAAAAGTTTTTCAAAAAAGATCAAAATTGTTTTAAACCAATGATATGGGTATCTAAAGATGCAGAATTGAAAGTAGAATAAACCCTGAAAAAATCACTTTGACATATCAAATGGTTAAGGAGTTATTGCAATTTATACGTTAATAAAAATACCAGATTTTAACATTTCCCGTTTCGCCACTTGCAATACCTTTTTAAATCGCCTGTAGCTCCATAACGATACATCGTAATGATATCAAAATTTACACGAGGAAAGAAGAAGGTTGAAATTTTACTGTGGTGTTTTCAATTCGAAAATATCTCTTATAGTTTCTGAGTAATTAACTGGTGAAAACAGCCAATTTTCCAACTTTGCAAAATGCTAAGGTCCCCCTTGCAGTTTTTTTAGGCGAAAAAGTGAGTTTTTGATTTTTGAATGTTTCTATAGCTTAATAAAAGCAGAATTAAATTTGGAGTCGAGGAGTGCTAATGAAATTTCAAAATTTTTATATTTTTTTCATTTTTATCTATTTTTTTTGTAAAAATTTCAACATTTAACAATACCAATGATATGCACATCAATAGATGCAGAATTGAAAGGAGAGTAAACCCTGAAAAATACACTTTAAAATCTCAAAGGGTTTACGAGTAATTGCAGTTTAAAAGTTTTTCAAAAAAGATCAAAATTGTTTTAAACCAATGATATGGGTATCTAAAGATGCAGAATTGAAAGTAGAATAAACCCTGAAAAAATCACTTTGACATCTCAAATGGTTAAGGAGTTATTGCAATTTATACGTTAATAAAAATACCAGATTTTAACATTTCCCGTTTCGCCACTTCCAATACCTTTTTAAATCGCCTGTAGCTCCATAACGATACATCGTAATGATATCAAAATTTACACGAGGAAAGAAGAAGGTTGAAGTTTTACTGTGGTGTTTTCAATTCGAAAATATCTCTTATAGTTTCTGAGTAATTAACTGGTGAAAACAGCCAATTTTCAAACTTTGCAAAATGCTAAGGTACCCCCCTTGCAGTTTTTTTAGGCGAAAAAGTGAGTTTTTGATTTTTGAATGTTTCTATAGCTTAATAAAAGCAGAATTAAATTTGGAGTCGAGGAGTGCTAATGAAATTTCAAAATTTTTATATTTTTTTCATTTTTATCTATTTTTTTTGTAAAAATTTCAACATTTAACAATACCAATGATATGCACATCAATAGATGCAGAATTGAAAGGAGAGTAAACCCTGAAAAATACACTTTAAAATCTCAAAGGGTTTACGAGTAATTGCAGTTTAAAAGTTTTTCAAAAAAGATCAAAATTGTTTTAAACCAATGATATGGGTATCTAAAGATGCAGAATTGAAAGTAGAATAAACCCTGAAAAAATCACTTTGACATCTCAAATGGTTAAGGAGTTATTGCAATTTATACGTTAATAAAAATACCAGATTTTAACATTTCCCGTTTTGCCACTTGCAATACCTTTTTAAATCGCCTGTAGCTCCATATCGATACATCGTAATGATATCAAAATTTACACGAGGAAAGAAATAGGTTGAAATGTTACTGTGGTGTTTTTAATTCGAAAATATCTCTTATAGTTTCTGAGTAATTAACTCGTGAAAACAGCCAATTTTCCAACTTTGCAAAATGCTAAGGTACCCCCTTGCAGTTTTTTTAGGCGAAAAAGTGAGTTTTTGATTTTTGAATGTTTCTATAGCTTAATAAAAGCAGAATTAAATTTGGAGTCGAGGAGTGCTAATGAAATTTCAAAATTTTTATATTTTTTTCATTTTTATCTATTTTTTTTGTAAAAGTTTCAACATTTAACAATACCAATGATATGCACATCAATAGATGCAGAATTGAAAGGAGAGTAAACCCTGAAAAACACACTTTAAAATCTCAAAGGGTTTACGAGTAATTGCAGTTTAAAAGTTTTTCAAAAAAGATCAAAATTGTTTTAAACCAATGATATGGGTATCTAAAGATGCAGAATTGAAAGTAGAATAAACCCTGAAAAAATCACTTTGACATCTCAAATGGTTAAGGAGTTATTGCAATTTATACGTTAATAAAAATACCAGATTTTAACATTTCCCGTTTCGCCACTTGCAATACCTTTTTAAATCGCCTGTAGCTCCATAACGATACATCGTAATGATATCAAAATTTACACGAGGAAAGAAGAAGGTTGAAGTTTTACTGTGGTGTTTTCAATTCGAAAATATCTCTTATAGTTTCTGAGTAATTAACTGGTGAAAACAGCCAATTTTCCAACTTTGCAAAATGCTAAGGTACCCCCCTTGCAGTTTTTTTAGGCGAAAAAGTGAGTTTTTGATTTTTGAATGTTTCTATAGCTTAATAAAAACAGAATTAAATTTGGAGTCGAGGAGTGCTAATGAAATTTCAAAATTTTTATATTTTTTTCATTTTTATCTATTTTTTTTGTAAAAATTTCAACATTTAACAATACCAATGATATGCACATCAATAGATGCAGAATTGAAAGGAGAGTAAACCCTGAAAAATACACTTTAAAATCTCAAAGGGTTTACGAGTAATTGCAGTTTAAAAGTTTTTCAAAAAAGATCAAAATTGTTTTAAACCAATGATATGGGTATCTAAAGATGCAGAATTGAAAGTAGAATAAACCCTGAAAAAATCACTTTGACATCTCAAATGGTTAAGGAGTTATTGCAATTTATACGTTAATAAAAATACCAGATTTTAACATTTCCCGTTTTGCCACTTGCAATACCTTTTTAAATCGCCTGTAGCTCCATAACGATACATCGTAATGATATCAAAATTTACACGAGGAAAGAAATAGGTTGAAATGTTACTGGGGTGTTTTTAATTCGAAAATATCTCTTATAGTTTCTGAGTAATTAACTCGTGAAAACAGCCAATTTTCCAACTTTGCAAAATGCTAAGGTACCCCCCCTTGCAGTTTTTTTAGGCGAAAAAGTGAGTTTTTGATTTTTGAATGTTTCTATAGCTTAATAGAAGCAGAATTAAATTTGGAGTCGAGGAGTGCTAATGAAATTTCAAAATTTTTAATATTTTTTTTCATTTTTATCTATTTTTTTGTAAAAATTTCAACATTTAACAATACCAATGATATGCACATCAATAGATGCAGAATTGAAAGGAGAGTAAACCCTGAAAAATACACTTTAAAATCTCAAAGGGTTTACGAGTAATTGCAGTTTAAAAGTTTTTCAAAAAAGATCAAAATTGTTTTAAACCAATGATATGGGTATCTAAAGATGCAGAATTGAAAGTAGAATAAACCCTGAAAAAATCACTTTGACATCTCAAATGGTTAAGGAGTTATTGCAATTTATACGTTAATAAAAATACCAGATTTTAACATTTCCCGTTTCGCCACTTGCAATACCTTTTTAAATCGCCTGTAGCTCCATAACGATACATCGTAATGATATCAAAATTTACACGAGGAAAGAAATAGGTTGAAATGTTACTGTGGTGTTTTTAATTCGAAAATATCTCTTATAGTTTCTGAGTAATTAACTCGTGAAAACAGCCAATTTTCCAACTTTGCAAAATGCTAAGGTACCCCCCTTGCAGTTTTTTTAGGCGAAAAAGTGAGTTTTTGATTTTCGAATGTTTCTATAGCTTAATAAAAGCAGAATTAAATTTGGAGTCGAGGAGTGCTAATGAAATTTCAAAATTTTTATATTTTTGTCATTTTTATCTATTTTTTTTGTAAAAATTTCAACATTTAACAATACCAATGATATGCACATCAATAGATGCAGAATTGAAAGGAGAGTAAACCCTGAAAAATACACTTTAAAATCTCAAAGGGTTTACGAGTAATTGCAGTTTAAAAGTTTTTCAAAAAAGATCAAAATTGTTTTAAACCAATGATATGGGTATCTAAAGATGCAGAATTGAAAGTAGAATAAACCCTGAAAAAATCACTTTGACATCTCAAATGGTTAAGGAGTTATTGCAATTTATACGTTAATAAAAATACCAGATTTTAACATTTCCCGTTTCGCCACTTGCAATACCTTTTTAAATCGCCTGTAGCTCCATAACGATACATCGTAATGATATCAAAATTTACACGAGGAAAGAAGAAGGTTGAAATTTTACTGTGGTGTTTTCAATTCGAAAATATCTCTTATAGTTTCTGAGTAATTAACTGGTTAAAACAGCCAATTTTCCAACTTTGCAAAAAGCCAAGGTTCCCCCTTGCAGTTTTTTTAGGCGAAAAAGTGAGTTTTTGATTTTTGAATGTTTCTATAACTTAATAAAAGCAGAATTAAATTTGGAGTCGAGGAGTGCTAATGAAATTTCAAAATTTTTAATATTTTTTTTCATTTTTATCTATTTTTTTGTAAAAATTTCAACATTTAACAATACCAATGATATGCACATCAATAGATGCAGAATTGAAAGGAGAGTAAACCCTGAAAAATACACTTTAAAATCTCAAAGGGTTTACGAGTAATTGCAGTTTAAAAGTTTTTCAAAAAAGATCAAAATTGTTTTAAACCAATGATATGGGTATCTAAAGATGCAGAATTGAAAGTAGAATAAACCCTGAAAAAATCACTTTGACATCTCAAATGGTTAAGGAGTTATTGCAATTTATACGTTAATAAAAATACCAGATTTTAACATTTCCCGTTTCGCCACTTGCAATACCTTTTTAAATCGCCTGTAGCTCCATAACGATACATCGTAATGATATCAAAATTTACACGAGGAAAGAAATAGGTTGAAATGTTACTGTGGTGTTTTTAATTCGAAAATATCTCTTATAGTTTCTGAGTAATTAACTCGTGAAAACAGCCAATTTTCCAACTTTGCAAAAAGCCAAGGTTCCCCCTTGCAGTTTTTTTAGGCGAAAAAGTGAGTTTTTGATTTTTTGAATGTTTCTATAGCTTAATAGAAGCAGAATTAAATTTGGAGTCGAGGAGTGCTAATGAAATTTCAAAATTTTTAATATTTTTTTTCATTTTTATCTATTTTTTTGTAAAAATTTCAACATTTAACAATACCAATGATATGCACATCAATAGATGCAGAATTGAAAGGAGAGTAAACCCTGAAAAATACACTTTAAAATCTCAAAGGGTTTACGAGTAATTGCAGTTTAAAAGTTTTTCAAAAAAGATCAAAATTGTTTTAAACCAATGATATGGGTATCTAAAGATGCAGAATTGAAAGTAGAATAAACCCTGAAAAAATCACTTTGACATCTCAAATGGTTAAGGAGTTATTGCAATTTATACGTTAATAAAAATACCAGATTTTAACATTTCCCGTTTCGCCACTTGCAATACCTTTTTAAATCGCCTGTAGCTCCATAACGATACATCGTAATGATATCAAAATTTACACGAGGAAAGAAGAAGGTTGAAGTTTTACTGTGGTGTTTTCAATTCGAAAATATCTCTTATAGTTTCTGAGTAATTAACTGGTGAAAACAGCCAATTTTCCAACTTTGCAAAATGCTAAGGTACCCCCCTTGCAGTTTTTTTAGGCGAAAAAGTGAGTTTTTGATTTTTGAATGTTTCTATAGCTTAATAAAAGCAGAATTAAATTTGGAGTCGAGGAGTGCTAATGAAATTTCAAAATTTTTAATATTTTTTTTCATTTTTATCTATTTTTTTGTAAAAATTTCAACATTTAACAATACCAATGATATGCACATCAATAGATGCAGAAATGAAAGGAGAGTAAACCCTGAAAAATACACTTTAAAATCTCAAAGGGTTTACGAGTAATTGCAGTTTAAAAGTTTTTCAAAAAAGATCAAAATTGTTTTAAACCAATGATATGGGTATCTAAAGATGCAGAATTGAAAGTAGAATAAACCCTGAAAAAATCACTTTGACATCTCAAATGGTTAAGGAGTTATTGCAATTTATACGTTAATAAAAATACCAGATTTTAACATTTCCCGTTTTCCCCCTTGCAGTTTTTTTAGGCGAAAAAGTGAGTTTTTGATTTTTGAATGTTTCTATAGCTTAATAAAAGCAGAATTAAATTTGGAGTCGAGGAGTGCTAATGAAATTTCAAAATTTTTATATTTTTTTCATTTTTATCTATTTTTTTTGTAAAAGTTTCAACATTTAACAATACCAATGATATGCACATCAATAGATGCAGAATTGAAAGGAGAGTAAACCCTGAAAAATACACTTTAAAATCTCAAAGGGTTTACGAGTAATTGCAGTTTAAAAGTTTTTCAAAAAAGATCAAAATTGTTTTAAACCAATGATATGGGTATCTAAAGATGCAGAATTGAAAGTAGAATAAACCCTGAAAAAATCACTTTGACATCTCAAATGGTTAAGGAGTTATTGCAATTTATACGTTAATAAAAATACCAGATTTTAACATTTCCCGTTTCGCCACTTGCAATACCTTTTTAAATCGCCTGTAGCTCCATAACGATACATCGTAATGATATCAAAATTTACACGAGGAAAGAAGAAGGTTGAAATTTTACTGTGGTGTTTTCAATTCGAAAATATCTCTTATAGTTTCTGAGTAATTAACTGGTTAAAACAGCCAATTTTCCAACTTTGCAAAAAGCCAAGGTTCCCCCTTGCAGTTTTTTTAGGCGAAAAAGTGAGTTTTTGATTTTTGAATGTTTCTATAACTTAATAAAAGCAGAATTAAATTTGGAGTCGAGGAGTGCTAATGAAATTTCAAAATTTTTAATATTTTTTTTCATTTTTATCTATTTTTTTGTAAAAATTTCAACATTTAACAATACCAATGATATGCACATCAATAGATGCAGAATTGAAAGGAGAGTAAACCCTGAAAAATACACTTTAAAATCTCAAAGGGTTTACGAGTAATTGCAGTTTAAAAGTTTTTCAAAAAAGATCAAAATTGTTTTAAACCAATGATATGGGTATCTAAAGATGCAGAATTGAAAGTAGAATAAACCCTGAAAAAATCACTTTGACATCTCAAATGGTTAAGGAGTTATTGCAATTTATACGTTAATAAAAATACCAGATTTTAACATTTCCCGTTTCGCCACTTGCAATACCTTTTTAAATCGCCTGTAGCTCCATAACGATACATCGTAATGATATCAAAATTTACACGAGGAAAGAAATAGGTTGAAATGTTACTGTGGTGTTTTTAATTCGAAAATATCTCTTATAGTTTCTGAGTAATTAACTCGTGAAAACAGCCAATTTTCCAACTTTGCAAAAAGCCAAGGTTCCCCCTTGCAGTTTTTTTAGGCGAAAAAGTGAGTTTTTGATTTTTTGAATGTTTCTATAGCTTAATAGAAGCAGAATTAAATTTGGAGTCGAGGAGTGCTAATGAAATTTCAAAATTTTTAATATTTTTTTTCATTTTTATCTATTTTTTTGTAAAAATTTCAACATTTAACAATACCAATGATATGCACATCAATAGATGCAGAATTGAAAGGAGAGTAAACCCTGAAAAATACACTTTAAAATCTCAAAGGGTTTACGAGTAATTGCAGTTTAAAAGTTTTTCAAAAAAGATCAAAATTGTTTTAAACCAATGATATGGGTATCTAAAGATGCAGAATTGAAAGTAGAATAAACCCTGAAAAAATCACTTTGACATCTCAAATGGTTAAGGAGTTATTGCAATTTATACGTTAATAAAAATACCAGATTTTAACATTTCCCGTTTCGCCACTTGCAATACCTTTTTAAATCGCCTGTAGCTCCATAACGATACATCGTAATGATATCAAAATTTACACGAGGAAAGAAGAAGGTTGAAGTTTTACTGTGGTGTTTTCAATTCGAAAATATCTCTTATAGTTTCTGAGTAATTAACTGGTGAAAACAGCCAATTTTCCAACTTTGCAAAATGCTAAGGTACCCCCCTTGCAGTTTTTTTAGGCGAAAAAGTGAGTTTTTGATTTTTGAATGTTTCTATAGCTTAATAAAAACAGAATTAAATTTGGAGTCGAGGAGTGCTAATGAAATTTCAAAATTTTTATATTTTTTTCATTTTTATCTATTTTTTTTGTAAAAATTTCAACATTTAACAATACCAATGATATGCACATCAATAGATGCAGAATTGAAAGGAGAGTAAACCCTGAAAAATACACTTTAAAATCTCAAAGGGTTTACGAGTAATTGCAGTTTAAAAGTTTTTCAAAAAAGATCAAAATTGTTTTAAACCAATGATATGGGTATCTAAAGATGCAGAATTGAAAGTAGAATAAACCCTGAAAAAATCACTTTGACATCTCAAATGGTTAAGGAGTTATTGCAATTTATACGTTAATAAAAATACCAGATTTTAACATTTCCCGTTTCGCCACTTGCAATACCTTTTTAAATCGCCTGTAGCTCCATAACGATACATCGTAATGATATCAAAATTTACACGAGGAAAGAAATAGGTTGAAATGTTACTGTGGTGTTTTTAATTCGAAAATATCTCTTATAGTTTCTGAGTAATTAACTCGTGAAAACAGCCAATTTTCCAACTTTGCAAAATGCTAAGGTACCCCCCTTGCAGTTTTTTTAGGCGAAAAAGTGAGTTTTTGATTTTCGAATGTTTCTATAGCTTAATAAAAGCAGAATTAAATTTGGAGTCGAGGAGTGCTAATGAAATTTCAAAATTTTTATATTTTTGTCATTTTTATCTATTTTTTTTGTAAAAATTTCAACATTTAACAATACCAATGATATGCACATCAATAGATGCAGAATTGAAAGGAGAGTAAACCCTGAAAAATACACTTTAAAATCTCAAAGGGTTTACGAGTAATTGCAGTTTAAAAGTTTTTCAAAAAAGATCAAAATTGTTTTAAACCAATGATATGGGTATCTAAAGATGCAGAATTGAAAGTAGAATAAACCCTGAAAAAATCACTTTGACATCTCAAATGGTTAAGGAGTTATTGCAATTTATACGTTAATAAAAATACCAGATTTTAACATTTCCCGTTTCGCCACTTGCAATACCTTTTTAAATCGCCTGTAGCTCCATAACGATACATCGTAATGATATCAAAATTTACACGAGGAAAGAAGAAGGTTGAAATTTTACTGTGGTGTTTTCAATTCGAAAATATCTCTTATAGTTTCTGAGTAATTAACTGGTTAAAACAGCCAATTTTCCAACTTTGCAAAAAGCCAAGGTTCCCCCTTGCAGTTTTTTTAGGCGAAAAAGTGAGTTTTTGATTTTTGAATGTTTCTATAACTTAATAAAAGCAGAATTAAATTTGGAGTCGAGGAGTGCTAATGAAATTTCAAAATTTTTAATATTTTTTTTCATTTTTATCTATTTTTTTGTAAAAATTTCAACATTTAACAATACCAATGATATGCACATCAATAGATGCAGAATTGAAAGGAGAGTAAACCCTGAAAAATACACTTTAAAATCTCAAAGGGTTTACGAGTAATTGCAGTTTAAAAGTTTTTCAAAAAAGATCAAAATTGTTTTAAACCAATGATATGGGTATCTAAAGATGCAGAATTGAAAGTAGAATAAACCCTGAAAAAATCACTTTGACATCTCAAATGGTTAAGGAGTTATTGCAATTTATACGTTAATAAAAATACCAGATTTTAACATTTCCCGTTTCGCCACTTGCAATACCTTTTTAAATCGCCTGTAGCTCCATAACGATACATCGTAATGATATCAAAATTTACACGAGGAAAGAAATAGGTTGAAATGTTACTGTGGTGTTTTTAATTCGAAAATATCTCTTATAGTTTCTGAGTAATTAACTCGTGAAAACAGCCAATTTTCCAACTTTGCAAAAAGCCAAGGTTCCCCCTTGCAGTTTTTTTAGGCGAAAAAGTGAGTTTTTGATTTTTTGAATGTTTCTATAGCTTAATAGAAGCAGAATTAAATTTGGAGTCGAGGAGTGCTAATGAAATTTCAAAATTTTTAATATTTTTTTTCATTTTTATCTATTTTTTTGTAAAAATTTCAACATTTAACAATACCAATGATATGCACATCAATAGATGCAGAATTGAAAGGAGAGTAAACCCTGAAAAATACACTTTAAAATCTCAAAGGGTTTACGAGTAATTGCAGTTTAAAAGTTTTTCAAAAAAGATCAAAATTGTTTTAAACCAATGATATGGGTATCTAAAGATGCAGAATTGAAAGTAGAATAAACCCTGAAAAAATCACTTTGACATCTCAAATGGTTAAGGAGTTATTGCAATTTATACGTTAATAAAAATACCAGATTTTAACATTTCCCGTTTCGCCACTTGCAATACCTTTTTAAATCGCCTGTAGCTCCATAACGATACATCGTAATGATATCAAAATTTACACGAGGAAAGAAGAAGGTTGAAATTTTACTGTGGTGTTTTCAATTCGAAAATATCTCTTATAGTTTCTGAGTAATTAACTGGTGAAAACAGCCAATTTTCCAACTTTGCAAAAAGCTAAGGTTCCCCCTTGCAGTTTTTTTAGGCGAAAAAGTGAGTTTTTGATTTTTTTGAATGTTTCTATAGCTTAATAGAAGCAGAAATAAATTTGGAGTCGAGGAGTGCTAATGAAATTTCAAAATTTTTAATATTTTTTTTCATTTTTATCTATTTTTTTGTAAAAATTTCAACATTTAACAATACCAATGATATGCACATCAATAGATGCAGAAATGAAAGGAGAGTAAACCCTGAAAAATACACTTTAAAATCTCAAAGGGTTTACGAGTAATTGCAGTTTAAAAGTTTTTCAAAAAAGATCAAAATTGTTTTAAACCAATGATATGGGTATCTAAAGATGCAGAATTGAAAGTAGAATAAACCCTGAAAAAATCACTTTGACATCTCAAATGGTTTAAGAGTTATTGCAATTTATACGTTAATAAAAATACCAGATTTTAACATTTCCCGTTTCGCCACTTGCAATACCTTTTTAAATCGCCTGTAGCTCCATAACGATACATCGTAATGATATCAAAATTTACACGAGGAAAGAAGAAGGTTGAAATTTTACTGTGGTGTTTTCAATTCGAAAATATCTCTTATAGTTTCTGAGTAATTAACTGGTGAAAACAGCCAATTTTCCAACTTTGCAAAAAGCTAAGGTTCCCCCTTGCAGTTTTTTTAGGCGAAAAAGTGAGTTTTTGATTTTTGAATGTTTCTATAGCTTAATAAAAGCAGAATTAAATTTGGAGTCGAGGAGTGCTAATGAAATTTCAAAATTTTTAATATTTTTTTTCATTTTTATCTATTTTTTTGTAAAAATTTCAACATTTAACAATACCAATGATATGCACATCAATAGATGCAGAAATGAAAGGAGAGTAAACCCTGAAAAATACACTTTAAAATCTCAAAGGGTTTACGAGTAATTGCAGTTTAAAAGTTTTTCAAAAAAGATCAAAATTGTTTTAAACCAATGATATGGGTATCTAAAGATGCAGAATTGAAAGTAGAATAAACCCTGAAAAAATCACTTTGACATCTCAAATGGTTAAGGAGTTATTGCAATTTATACGTTAATAAAAATACCAGATTTTAACATTTCCCGTTTTCCCCCTTGCAGTTTTTTTAGGCGAAAAAGTGAGTTTTTGATTTTTGAATGTTTCTATAGCTTAATAAAAGCAGAATTAAATTTGGAGTCGAGGAGTGCTAATGAAATTTCAAAATTTTTATATTTTTTTCATTTTTATCTATTTTTTTTGTAAAAGTTTCAACATTTAACAATACCAATGATATGCACATCAATAGATGCAGAATTGAAAGGAGAGTAAACCCTGAAAAATACACTTTAAAATCTCAAAGGGTTTACGAGTAATTGCAGTTTAAAAGTTTTTCAAAAAAGATCAAAATTGTTTTAAACCAATGATATGGGTATCTAAAGATGCAGAATTGAAAGTAGAATAAACCCTGAAAAAATCACTTTGACATCTCAAATGGTTAAGGAGTTATTGCAATTTATACGTTAATAAAAATACCAGATTTTAACATTTCCCGTTTTGCCACTTGCAATACCTTTTTAAATCGCCTGTAGCTCCATATCGATACATCGTAATGATATCAAAATTTACACGAGGAAAGAAATAGGTTGAAATGTTACTGTGGTGTTTTTAATTCGAAAATATCTCTTATAGTTTCTGAGTAATTAACTCGTGAAAACAGCCAATTTTCCAACTTTGCAAAATGCTAAGGTACCCCCTTGCAGTTTTTTTAGGCGAAAAAGTGAGTTTTTGATTTTTGAATGTTTCTATAGCTTAATAAAAGCAGAATTAAATTTGGAGTCGAGGAGTGCTAATGAAATTTCAAAATTTTTATATTTTTTTCATTTTTATCTATTTTTTTTGTAAAAGTTTCAACATTTAACAATACCAATGATATGCACATCAATAGATGCAGAATTGAAAGGAGAGTAAACCCTGAAAAATACACTTTAAAATCTCAAAGGGTTTACGAGTAATTGCAGTTTAAAAGTTTTTCAAAAAAGATCAAAATTGTTTTAAACCAATGATATGGGTATCTAAAGATGCAGAATTGAAAGTAGAATAAACCCTGAAAAAATCACTTTGACATCTCAAATGGTTAAGGAGTTATTGCAATTTATACGTTAATAAAAATACCAGATTTTAACATTTCCCGTTTCGCCACTTGCAATACCTTTTTAAATCGCCTGTAGCTCCATAACGATACATCGTAATGATATCAAAATTTACACGAGGAAAGAAGAAGGTTGAAATTTTACTGTGGTGTTTTCAATTCGAAAATATCTCTTATAGTTTCTGAGTAATTAACTGGTGAAAACAGCCAATTTTCCAACTTTGCAAAAAGCTAAGGTTCCCCTCCCCCTTGCAGTTTTTTTAGGCGAAAAAGTGAGTTTTTGATTTTTGAATGTTTCTATAGCTTAATAAAAGCAGAATTAAATTTGGAGTCGAGGAGTGCTAATGAAATTTCAAAATTTTTAATATTTTTTTTCATTTTTATCTATTTTTTTGTAAAAATTTCAACATTTAACAATACCAATGATATGCACATCAATAGATGCAGAAATGAAAGGAGAGTAAACCCTGAAAAATACACTTTAAAATCTCAAAGGGTTTACGAGTAATTGCAGTTTAAAAGTTTTTCAAAAAAGATCAAAATTGTTTTAAACCAATGATATGGGTATCTAAAGATGCAGAATTGAAAGTAGAATAAACTCTGAAAAAATCACTTTGACATCTCAAATGGTTAAGGAGTTATTGCAATTTATACGTTAATAAAAATACCAGATTTTAACATTTCCCGTTTTCCCCCTTGCAGTTTTTTTAGGCGAAAAAGTGAGTTTTTGATTTTTTGAATGTTTCTATAGCTTAATAGAAGCAGAATTAAATTTGGAGTCGAGGAGTGCTAATGAAATTTCAAAATTTTTAATATTTTTTTTCATTTTTATCTATTTTTTTGTAAAAATTTCAACATTTAACAATACCAATGATATGCACATCAATAGATGCAGAATTGAAAGGAGAGTAAACCCTGAAAAATACACTTTAAAATCTCAAAGGGTTTACGAGTAATTGCAGTTTAAAAGTTTTTCAAAAAAGATCAAAATTGTTTTAAACCAATGATATGGGTATCTAAAGATGCAGAATTGAAAGTAGAATAAACCCTGAAAAAATCACTTTGACATATCAAATGGTTAAGGAGTTATTGCAATTTATACGTTAATAAAAATACCAGATTTTAACATTTCCCGTTTCGCCACTTGCAATACCTTTTTAAATCGCCTGTAGCTCCATAACGATACATCGTAATGATATCAAAATTTAAACGAGGAAAGAAGAAGGTTGAAATTTTACTGTGGTGTTTTCAATTCGAAAATATCTCTTATAGTTTCTGAGTAATTAACTGGTGAAAACAGCCAATTTTCCAACTTTGCAAAATGCTAAGGTCCCCCTTGCAGTTTTTTTAGGCGAAAAAGTGAGTTTTTGATTTTTGAATGTTTCTATAGCTTAATAAAAGCAGAATTAAATTTGGAGTCGAGGAGTGCTAATGAAATTTCAAAATTTTTATATTTTTTTCATTTTTATCTATTTTTTTTGTAAAAATTTCAACATTTAACAATACCAATGATATGCACATCAATAGATGCAGAATTGAAAGGAGAGTAAACCCTGAAAAATACACTTTAAAATCTCAAAGGGTTTACGAGTAATTGCAGTTTAAAAGTTTTTCAAAAAAGATCAAAATTGTTTTAAACCAATGATATGGGTATCTAAAGATGCAGAATTGAAAGTAGAATAAACCCTGAAAAAATCACTTTGACATCTCAAATGGTTAAGGAGTTATTGCAATTTATACGTTAATAAAAATACCAGATTTTAACATTTCCCGTTTCGCCACTTGCAATACCTTTTTAAATCGCCTGTAGCTCCATAACGATACATCGTAATGATATCAAAATTTACACGAGGAAAGAAGAAGGTTGAAGTTTTACTGTGGTGTTTTCAATTCGAAAATATCTCTTATAGTTTCTGAGTAATTAACTGGTGAAAACAGCCAATTTTCCAACTTTGCAAAATGCTAAGGTACCCCCCTTGCAGTTTTTTTAGGCGAAAAAGTGAGTTTTTGATTTTTGAATGTTTCTATAGCTTAATAAAAGCAGAATTAAATTTGGAGTCGAGGAGTGCTAATGAAATTTCAAAATTTTTATATTTTTTTCATTTTTATCTATTTTTTTTGTAAAAATTTCAACATTTAACAATACCAATGATATGCACATCAATAGATGCAGAATTGAAAGGAGAGTAAACCCTGAAAAATACACTTTAAAATCTCAAAGGGTTTACGAGTAATTGCAGTTTAAAAGTTTTTCAAAAAAGATCAAAATTGTTTTAAACCAATGATATGGGTATCTAAAGATGCAGAATTGAAAGTAGAATAAACCCTGAAAAAATCACTTTGACATCTCAAATGGTTAAGGAGTTATTGCAATTTATACGTTAATAAAAATACCAGATTTTAACATTTCCCGTTTTGCCACTTGCAATACCTTTTTAAATCGCCTGTAGCTCCATAACGATACATCGTAATGATATCAAAATTTACACGAGGAAAGAAATAGGTTGAAATGTTACTGTGGTGTTTTTAATTCGAAAATATCTCTTATAGTTTCTGAGTAATTAACTCGTGAAAACAGCCAATTTTCCAACTTTGCAAAATGCTAAGGTACCCCCCTTGCAGTTTTTTTAGGCGAAAAAGTGAGTTTTTGATTTTTGAATGTTTCTATAGCTTAATAAAAGCAGAATTAAATTTGGAGTCGAGGAGTGCTAATGAAATTTCAAAATTTTTATATTTTTTTCATTTTTATCTATTTTTTTTGTAAAAGTTTCAACATTTAACAATACCAATGATATGCACATCAATAGATGCAGAATTGAAAGGAGAGTAAACCCTGAAAAATACACTTTAAAATCTCAAAGGGTTTACGAGTAATTGCAGTTTAAAAGTTTTTCAAAAAAGATCAAAATTGTTTTAAACCAATGATATGGGTATCTAAAGATGCAGAATTGAAAGTAGAATAAACCCTGAAAAAATCACTTTGACATCTCAAATGGTTAAGGAGTTATTGCAATTTATACGTTAATAAAAATACCAGATTTTAACATTTCCCGTTTTGCCACTTGCAATACCTTTTTAAATCGCCTGTAGCTCCATATCGATACATCGTAATGATATCAAAATTTACACGAGGAAAGAAATAGGTTGAAATGTTACTGTGGTGTTTTTAATTCGAAAATATCTCTTATAGTTTCTGAGTAATTAACTCGTGAAAACAGCCAATTTTCCAACTTTGCAAAATGCTAAGGTACCCCCTTGCAGTTTTTTTAGGCGAAAAAGTGAGTTTTTGATTTTTGAATGTTTCTATAGCTTAATAAAAGCAGAATTAAATTTGGAGTCGAGGAGTGCTAATGAAATTTCAAAATTTTTATATTTTTTTCATTTTTATCTATTTTTTTTGTAAAAGTTTCAACATTTAACAATACCAATGATATGCACATCAATAGATGCAGAATTGAAAGGAGAGTAATTCCTGAAAAATACACTTTAAAATCTCAAAGGGTTTACGAGTAATTGCAGTTTAAAAGTTTTTCAAAAAAGATCAAAATTGTTTTAAACCAATGATATGGGTATCTAAAGATGCAGAATTGAAAGTAGAATAAACCCTGAAAAAATCACTTTGACATCTCAAATGGTTAAGGAGTTATTGCAATTTATACGTTAATAAAAATACCAGATTTTAACATTTCCCGTTTCGCCACTTGCAATACCTTTTTAAATCGCCTGTAGCTCCATAACGATACATCGTAATGATATCAAAATTTACACGAGGAAAGAAGAAGGTTGAAGTTTTACTGTGGTGTTTTCAATTCGAAAATATCTCTTATAGTTTCTGAGTAATTAACTGGTGAAAACAGCCAATTTTCCAACTTTGCAAAATGCTAAGGTACCCCCCTTGCAGTTTTTTTAGGCGAAAAAGTGAGTTTTTGATTTTTGAATGTTTCTATAGCTTAATAAAAACAGAATTAAATTTGGAGTCGAGGAGTGCTAATGAAATTTCAAAATTTTTATATTTTTTTCATTTTTATCTATTTTTTTTGTAAAAATTTCAACATTTAACAATACCAATGATATGCACATCAATAGATGCAGAATTGAAAGGAGAGTAAACCCTGAAAAATACACTTTAAAATCTCAAAGGGTTTACGAGTAATTGCAGTTTAAAAGTTTTTCAAAAAAGATCAAAATTGTTTTAAACCAATGATATGGGTATCTAAAGATGCAGAATTGAAAGTAGAATAAACCCTGAAAAAATCACTTTGACATCTCAAATGGTTAAGGAGTTATTGCAATTTATACGTTAATAAAAATACCAGATTTTAACATTTCCCGTTTCGCCACTTGCAATACCTTTTTAAATCGCCTGTAGCTCCATAACGATACATCGTAATGATATCAAAATTTACACGAGGAAAGAAGAAGGTTGAAGTTTTACTGTGGTGTTTTCAATTCGAAAATATCTCTTATAGTTTCTGAGTAATTAACTGGTGAAAACAGCCAATTTTCCAACTTTGCAAAATGCTAAGGTACCCCCCTTGCAGTTTTTTTAGGCGAAAAAGTGAGTTTTTGATTTTTGAATGTTTCTATAGCTTAATAAAAGCAGAATTAAATTTGGAGTCGAGGAGTGCTAATGAAATTTCAAAATTTTTATATTTTTTTCATTTTTATCTATTTTTTTTGTAAAAATTTCAACATTTAACAATACCAATGATATGCACATCAATAGATGCAGAATTGAAAGGAGAGTAAACCCTGAAAAATACACTTTAAAATCTCAAAGGGTTTACGAGTAATTGCAGTTTAAAAGTTTTTCAAAAAAGATCAAAATTGTTTTAAACCAATGATATGGGTATCTAAAGATGCAGAATTGAAAGTAGAATAAACCCTGAAAAAATCACTTTGACATCTCAAATGGTTAAGGAGTTATTGCAATTTATACGTTAATAAAAATACCAGATTTTAACATTTCCCGTTTTGCCACTTGCAATACCTTTTTAAATCGCCTGTAGCTCCATAACGATACATCGTAATGATATCAAAATTTACACGAGGAAAGAAATAGGTTGAAATGTTACTGTGGTGTTTTTAATTCGAAAATATCTCTTATAGTTTCTGAGTAATTAACTCGTGAAAACAGCCAATTTTCCAACTTTGCAAAATGCTAAGGTACCCCCCTTGCAGTTTTTTTAGGCGAAAAAGTGAGTTTTTGATTTTTGAATGTTTCTATAGCTTAATAAAAGCAGAATTAAATTTGGAGTCGAGGAGTGCTAATGAAATTTCAAAATTTTTATATTTTTTTCATTTTTATCTATTTTTTTTGTAAAAGTTTCAACATTTAACAATACCAATGATATGCACATCAATAGATGCAGAATTGAAAGGAGAGTAAACCCTGAAAAATACACTTTAAAATCTCAAAGGGTTTACGAGTAATTGCAGTTTAAAAGTTTTTCAAAAAAGATCAAAATTGTTTTAAACCAATGATATGGGTATCTAAAGATGCAGAATTGAAAGTAGAATAAACCCTGAAAAAATCACTTTGACATCTCAAATGGTTAAGGAGTTATTGCAATTTATACGTTAATAAAAATACCAGATTTTAACATTTCCCGTTTTGCCACTTGCAATACCTTTTTAAATCGCCTGTAGCTCCATATCGATACATCGTAATGATATCAAAATTTACACGAGGAAAGAAATAGGTTGAAATGTTACTGTGGTGTTTTTAATTCGAAAATATCTCTTATAGTTTCTGAGTAATTAACTCGTGAAAACAGCCAATTTTCCAACTTTGCAAAATGCTAAGGTACCCCCTTGCAGTTTTTTTAGGCGAAAAAGTGAGTTTTTGATTTTTGAATGTTTCTATAGCTTAATAAAAGCAGAATTAAATTTGGAGTCGAGGAGTGCTAATGAAATTTCAAAATTTTTATATTTTTTTCATTTTTATCTATTTTTTTTGTAAAAGTTTCAACATTTAACAATACCAATGATATGCACATCAATAGATGCAGAATTGAAAGGAGAGTAAACCCTGAAAAATACACTTTAAAATCTCAAAGGGTTTACGAGTAATTGCAGTTTAAAAGTTTTTCAAAAAAGATCAAAATTGTTTTAAACCAATGATATGGGTATCTAAAGATGCAGAATTGAAAGTAGAATAAACCCTGAAAAAATCACTTTGACATCTCAAATGGTTAAGGAGTTATTGCAATTTATACGTTAATAAAAATACCAGATTTTAACATTTCCCGTTTCGCCACTTGCAATACCTTTTTAAATCGCCTGTAGCTCCATAACGATACATCGTAATGATATCAAAATTTACACGAGGAAAGAAGAAGGTTGAAGTTTTACTGTGGTGTTTTCAATTCGAAAATATCTCTTATAGTTTCTGAGTAATTAACTGGTGAAAACAGCCAATTTTCCAACTTTGCAAAATGCTAAGGTACCCCCCTTGCAGTTTTTTTAGGCGAAAAAGTGAGTTTTTGATTTTTGAATGTTTCTATACCTTAATAAAAACAGAATTAAATTTGGAGTCGAGGAGTGCTAATGAAATTTCAAAATTTTTATATTTTTTTCATTTTTATCTATTTTTTTTGTAAAAATTTCAACATTTAACAATACCAATGATATGCACATCAATAGATGCAGAATTGAAAGGAGAGTAAACCCTGAAAAATACACTTTAAAATCTCAAAGGGTTTACGAGTAATTGCAGTTTAAAAGTTTTTCAAAAAAGATCAAAATTGTTTTAAACCAATGATATGGGTATCTAAAGATGCAGAATTGAAAGTAGAATAAACCCTGAAAAAATCACTTTGACATCTCAAATGGTTAAGGAGTTATTGCAATTTATACGTTAATAAAAATACCAGATTTTAACATTTCCCGTTTCGCCACTTGCAATACCTTTTTAAATCGCCTGTAGCTCCATAACGCCACATCGTAATGATATCAAAATTTACACGAGGAAAGAAATAGGTTGAAATGTTACTGTGGTGTTTTTAATTCGAAAATATCTCTTATAGTTTCTGAGTAATTAACTCGTGAAAACAGCCAATTTTCCAACTTTGCAAAATGCTAAGGTACCCCCCTTGCAGTTTTTTTAGGCGAAAAAGTGAGTTTTTGATTTTTGAATGTTTCTATAGCTTAATAAAAGCAGAATTAAATTTGGAGTCGAGGAGTGCTAATGAAATTTCAAAATTTTTATATTTTTTTCATTTTTATCTATTTTTTTTGTAAAAATTTCAACATTTAACAATACCAATGATATGCACATCAATAGATGCAGAATTGAAAGGAGAGTAAACCCTGAAAAATACACTTTAAAATCTCAAAGGGTTTACGAGTAATTGCAGTTTAAAAGTTTTTCAAAAAAGATCAAAATTGTTTTAAACCAATGATATGGGTATCTAAAGATGCAGAATTGAAAGTAGAATAAACCCTGAAAAAATCACTTTGACATCTCAAATGGTTAAGGAGTTATTGCAATTTATACGTTAATAAAAATACCAGATTTTAACATTTCCCGTTTCGCCACTTGCAATACCTTTTTAAATCGCCTGTAGCTCCATAACGATACATCGTAATGATATCAAAATTTACACGAGGAAAGAAGAAGGTTGAAATTTTACTGTGGTGTTTTCAATTCGAAAATATCTCTTATAGTTTCTGAGTAATTAACTGGTTAAAACAGCCAATTTTCCAACTTTGCAAAAAGCCAAGGTTCCCCCTTGCAGTTTTTTTAGGCGAAAAAGTGAGTTTTTGATTTTTGAATGTTTCTATAACTTAATAAAAGCAGAATTAAATTTGGAGTCGAGGAGTGCTAATGAAATTTCAAAATTTTTAATATTTTTTTTCATTTTTATCTATTTTTTTGTAAAAATTTCAACATTTAACAATACCAATGATATGCACATCAATAGATGCAGAATTGAAAGGAGAGTAAACCCTGAAAAATACACTTTAAAATCTCAAAGGGTTTACGAGTAATTGCAGTTTAAAAGTTTTTCAAAAAAGATCAAAATTGTTTTAAACCAATGATATGGGTATCTAAAGATGCAGAATTGAAAGTAGAATAAACCCTGAAAAAATCACTTTGACATCTCAAATGGTTAAGGAGTTATTGCAATTTATACGTTAATAAAAATACCAGATTTTAACATTTCCCGTTTCGCCACTTGCAATACCTTTTTAAATCGCCTGTAGCTCCATAACGATACATCGTAATGATATCAAAATTTACACGAGGAAAGAAATAGGTTGAAATGTTACTGTGGTGTTTTTAATTCGAAAATATCTCTTATAGTTTCTGAGTAATTAACTCGTGAAAACAGCCAATTTTCCAACTTTGCAAAATGCTAAGGTACCCCCCTTGCAGTTTTTTTAGGCGAAAAAGTGAGTTTTTGATTTTTGAATGTTTCTATAGCTTAATAAAAGCAGAATTAAATTTGGAGTCGAGGAGTGCTAATGAAATTTCAAAATTTTTATATTTTTTTCATTTTTATCTATTTTTTTTGTAAAAGTTTCAACATTTAACAATACCAATGATATGCACATCAATAGATGCAGAATTGAAAGGAGAGTAAACCCTGAAAAATACACTTTAAAATCTCAAAGGGTTTACGAGTAATTGCAGTTTAAAAGTTTTTCAAAAAAGATCAAAATTGTTTTAAACCAATGATATGGGTATCTAAAGATGCAGAATTGAAAGTAGAATAAACCCTGAAAAAATCACTTTGACATCTCAAAAGGTTAAGGAGTTATTGCAATTTATACGTTAATAAAAATACCAGATTTTAACATTTCCCGTTTCGCCACTTGCAATACCTTTTTAAATCGCCTGTAGCTCCATAACGATACATCGTAATGATATCAAAATTTACACGAGGAAAGAAGAAGGTTGAAATTTTACTGTGGTGTTTTCAATTCGAAAATATCTCTTATAGTTTCTGAGTAATTAACTGGTGAAAACAGCCAATTTTCCAACTTTGCAAAAAGCTAAGGTTCCCCCTTGCAGTTTTTTTAGGCGAAAAAGTGAGTTTTTGATTTTTTGAATGTTTCTATAGCTTAATAGAAGCAGAATTAAATTTGGAGTCGAGGAGTGCTAATGAAATTTCAAAATTTTTAATATTTTTTTTCATTTTTATCTATTTTTTTGTAAAAATTTCAACATTTAACAATACCAATGATATGCACATCAATAGATGCAGAATTGAAAGGAGAGTAAACCCTGAAAAATACACTTTAAAATCTCAAAGGGTTTACGAGTAATTGCAGTTTAAAAGTTTTTCAAAAAAGATCAAAATTGTTTTAAACCAATGATATGGGTATCTAAAGATGCAGAATTGAAAGTAGAATAAACCCTGAAAAAATCACTTTGACATCTCAAATGGTTAAGGAGTTATTGCAATTTATACGTTAATAAAAATACCAGATTTTAACATTTCCCGTTTCGCCACTTGCAATACCTTTTTAAATCGCCTGTAGCTCCATAACGATACATCGTAATGATATCAAAATTTACACGAGGAAAGAAATAGGTTGAAATGTTACTGTGGTGTTTTTAATTCGAAAATATCTCTTATAGTTTCTGAGTAATTAACTCGTGAAAACAGCCAATTTTCCAACTTTGCAAAATGCTAAGGTACCCCCCTTGCAGTTTTTTTAGGCGAAAAAGTGAGTTTTTGATTTTTGAATGTTTCTATAGCTTAATAAAAGCAGAATTAAATTTGGAGTCGAGGAGTGCTAATGAAATTTCAAAATTTTTATATTTTTTTCATTTTTATCTATTTTTTTTGTAAAAATTTCAACATTTAACAATACCAATGATATGCACATCAATAGATGCAGAATTGAAAGGAGAGTAAACCCTGAAAAATACACTTTAAAATCTCAAAGGGTTTACGAGTAATTGCAGTTTAAAAGTTTTTCAAAAAAGATCAAAATTGTTTTAAACCAATGATATGGGTATCTAAAGATGCAGAATTGAAAGTAGAATAAACCCTGAAAAAATCACTTTGACATCTCAAATGGTTAAGGAGTTATTGCAATTTATACGTTAATAAAAATACCAGATTTTAACATTTCCCGTTTCGCCACTTGCAATACCTTTTTAAATCGCCTGTAGCTCCATAACGATACATCGTAATGATATCAAAATTTACACGAGGAAAGAAGAAGGTTGAAATGTTACTGTGGTGTTTTCAATTCGAAAATATCTCTTATAGTTTCTGAGTAATTAACTGGTTAAAACAGCCAATTTTCCAACTTTGCAAAAAGCCAAGGTTCCCCCTTGCAGTTTTTTTAGGCGAAAAAGTGAGTTTTTGATTTTTGAATGTTTCTATAACTTAATAAAAGCAGAATTAAATTTGGAGTCGAGGAGTGCTAATGAAATTTCAAAAATTTTAATATTTTTTTTCATTTTTATCTATTTTTTTGTAAAAATTTCAACATTTAACAATACCAATGATATGCACATCAATAGATGCAGAATTGAAAGGAGAGTAAACCCTGAAAAATACACTTTAAAATCTCAAAGGGTTTACGAGTAATTGCAGTTTAAAAGTTTTTCAAAAAAGATCAAAATTGTTTTAAACCAATGATATGGGTATCTAAAGATGCAGAATTGAAAGTAGAATAAACCCTGAAAAAATCACTTTGACATCTCAAATGGTTAAGGAGTTATTGCAATTTATACGTTAATAAAAATACCAGATTTTAACATTTCCCGTTTCGCCACTTGCAATACCTTTTTAAATCGCCTGTAGCTCCATAACGATACATCGTAATGATATCAAAATTTACACGAGGAAAGAAATAGGTTGAAATTTTACTGTGGTGTTTTCAATTCGAAAATATCTCTTATAGTTTCTGAGTAATTAACTGGTGAAAACAGCCAATTTTCCAACTTTGCAAAAAGCTAAGGTTCCCCCTTGCAGTTTTTTTAGGCGAAAAAGTGAGTTTTTGATTTTTTGAATGTTTCTATAGCTTAATAGAAGCAGAATTAAATTTGGAGTCGAGGAGTGTTAATGAAATTTCAAAATTTTTAATATTTTTTTTCATTTTTATCTATTTTTTTGTAAAAATTTCAACATTTAACAATACCAATGATATGCACATCAATAGATGCAGAATTGAAAGGAGAGTAAACCCTGAAAAATACACTTTAAAATCTCAAAGGGTTTACGAGTAATTGCAGTTTAAAAGTTTTTCAAAAAAGATCAAAATTGTTTTAAACCAATGATATGGGTATCTAAAGATGCAGAATTGAAAGTAGAATAAACCCTGAAAAAATCACTTTGACATCTCAAATGGTTAAGGAGTTATTGCAATTTATACGTTAATAAAAATACCAGATTTTAACATTTCCCGTTTCGCCACTTGCAATACCTTTTTAAATCGCCTGTAGCTCCATAACGATACATCGTAATGATATCAAAATTTACACGAGGAAAGAAATAGGTTGAAATGTTACTGTGGTGTTTTTAATTCGAAAATATCTCTTATAGTTTCTGAGTAATTAACTCGTGAAAACAGCCAATTTTCCAACTTTGCAAAATGCTAAGGTACCCCCCTTGCAGTTTTTTTAGGCGAAAAAGTGAGTTTTTGATTTTTGAATGTTTCTATAGCTTAATAAAAGCAGAATTAAATTTGGAGTCGAGGAGTGCTAATGAAATTTCAAAATTTTTATATTTTTTTCATTTTTATCTATTTTTTTTGTAAAAATTTCAACATTTAACAATACCAATGATATGCACATCAATAGATGCAGAATTGAAAGGAGAGTAAACCCTGAAAAATACACTTTAAAATCTCAAAGGGTTTACGAGTAATTGCAGTTTAAAAGTTTTTCAAAAAAGATCAAAATTGTTTTAAACCAATGATATGGGTATCTAAAGATGCAGAATTGAAAGTAGAATAAACCCTGAAAAAATCACTTTGACATCTCAAGTGGTTAAGGAGTTATTGCAATTTATACGTTAATAAAAATACCAGATTTTAACATTTCCCGTTTCGCCACTTGCAATACCTTTTTAAATCGCCTGTAGCTCCATAACGATACATCGTAATGATATCAAAATTTACACGAGGAAAGAAATAGGTTGAAATGTTACTGTGGTGTTTTTAATTCGAAAATATCTCTTATAGTTTCTGAGTAATTAACTCGTGAAAACAGCCAATTTTCCAACTTTGCAAAATGCTAAGGTACCCCCCTTGCAGTTTTTTTAGGCGAAAAAGTGAGTTTTTGATTTTTGAATGTTTCTATAGCTTAATAAAAGCAGAATTAAATTTGGAGTCGAGGAGTGTTAATGAAATTTCAAAATTTTTAATATTTTTTTTCATTTTTATCTATTTTTTTGTAAAAATTTCAACATTTAACAATACCAATGATATGCACATCAATAGATGCAGAATTGATAGGAGAGTAAACCCTGAAAAATACACTTTAAAATCTCAAAGGGTTTACGAGTAATTGCAGTTTAAAAGTTTTTCAAAAAAGATCAAAATTGTTTTAAACCAATGATATGGGTATCTAAAGATGCAGAATTGAAAGTAGAATAAACCCTGAAAAAATCACTTTGACATCTCAAATGGTTAAGGAGTTATTGCAATTTATACGTTAATAAAAATACCAGATTTTAACATTTCCCGTTTCGCCGCTTGCAATACCTTTTTAAATCGCCTTGTGCTCCATAACTATCCATCGTAATGATATCAAAATTTACACGAGGAAAGAAGAAGGTTAAAATTTTACTGTGGTGTTTTCAATTCGAAAATATCTCTTATAGTTTCCGAGTAATTAACTGGTGAAAACAGCCAATTTTCCAACTTTGCAAAATGCTAAGGTACCCCCTTGCAGTTTTTTTAGGCGAAAAAGTGAGTTTTTGATTTTTGAATGTTTCTATAGCTTAATAAAAGCAGAATTAAATTTGGAGTCGAGGAGTGCTAATGAAATTTCAAAATTTTTATATTTTTTTCATTTTTATCTATTTTTTTTGTAAAAGTTTCAACATTTAACAATACCAATGATATGCACATCAATAGATGCAGAATTGAAAGGAGAGTAAACCCTGAAAAATACACTTTAAAATCTCAAAGGGTTTACGAGTAATTGCAGTTTAAAAGTTTTTCAAAAAAGATCAAAATTGTTTTAAACCAATGATATGGGTATCTAAAGATGCAGAATTGAAAGTAGAATAAACCCTGAAAAAATCACTTTGACATCTCAAATGGTTAAGGAGTTATTGCAATTTATACGTTAATAAAAATACCAGATTTTAACATTTCCCGTTTCGCCACTTGCAATACATTTTTAAATCGCCTGTAGCTCCATAACGATACATCGTAATGATATCAAAATTTACACGAGGAAAGAAGAAGGTTGAAATTTTACTGTGGTGTTTTCAATTCGAAAATATCTCTTATAGTTTCTGAGTAATTAACTGGTGAAAACAGCCAATTTTCCAACTTTGCAAAAAGCTAAGGTTCCCCCTTGCAGTTTTTTTAGGCGAAAAAGTGAGTTTTTGATTTTTTGAATGTTTCTATAGCTTAATAGAAGCAGAATTAAATTTGGAGTCGAGGAGTGCTAATGAAATTTCAAAATTTTTATATTTTTTTCATTTTTATCTATTTTTTTTGTAAAAATTTCAACATTTAACAATACCAATGATATGCACATCAATAGATGCAGAATTGAAAGGAGAGTAAACCCTGAAAAATACACTTTAAAATCTCAAAGGGTTTACGAGTAATTGCAGTTTAAAAGTTTTTCAAAAAAGATCAAAATTGTTTTAAACCAATGATATGGGTATCTAAAGATGCAGAATTGAAAGTAGAATAAACCCTGAAAAAATCACTTTGACATCTCAAATGGTTAAGGAGTTATTGCAATTTATACGTTAATAAAAATACCAGATTTTAACATTTCCCGTTTCGCCACTTGCAATACCTTTTTAAATCGCCTGTAGCTCCATAACGATACATCGTAATGATATCAAAATTTACACGAGGAAAGAAGAAGGTTGAAATTTTACTGTGGTGTTTTCAATTCGAAAATATCTCTTATAGTTTCTGAGTAATTAACTGGTGAAAACAGCCAATTTTCCAACTTTGCAAAATGCTAAGGTCCCTTGCAGTTTTTTTAGGCGAAAAAGTGAGTTTTTGATTTTTGAATGTTTCTATAGCTCAATAAAAGCAGAATTAAATTTGGAGTCGAGGAGTGTTAATGAAATTTCAAAATTTTTAATATTTTTTTCATTTTTATCTATTTTTTTGTAAAAATTTCAACATTTAACAATACCAATGATATGCACATCAATAGATGCAGAATTGAAAGGAGAGTAAACCCTGAAAAATACACTTTAAAATCTCAAAGGGTTTACGAGTAATTGCAGTTTAAAAGTTTTTCAAAAAAGATCAAAATTGTTTTAAACCAATGATATGGGTATCTAAAGATGCAGAATTGAAAGTAGAATAAACCCTGAAAAAATCACTTTGACATCTCAAATGGTTAAGGAGTTATTGCAATTTATACGTTAATAAAAATACCAGATTTTAACATTTCCCGTTTCGCCACTTGCAATACCTTTTTAAATCGCCTGTAGCTCCATAACGATATATCGTAATGATATCAAAATTTACACGAGGAAAGAAGAAGGTTGAAATTTTACTGTGGTGTTTTCAATTCGAAAATATCTCTTATAGTTTCCGAGTAATTAACTGGTGAAAACAGCCAATTTTCCAACTTTGCAAAATGCTAAGGTACCCCCTTGCAGTTTTTTTAGGCGAAAAAGTGAGTTTTTGATTTTTGAATGTTTCTATAGCTTAATAAAAGCAGAATTAAATTTGGAGTCGAGGAGTGCTAATGAAATTTCAAAATTTTTATATTTTTTTCATTTTTATCTATTTTTTTTGTAAAAGTTTCAACATTTAACAATACCAATGATATGCACATCAATAGATGCAGAATTGAAAGGAGAGTAAACCCTGAAAAATACACTTTAAAATCTCAAAGGGTTTACGAGTAATTGCAGTTTAAAAGTTTTTCAAAAAAGATCAAAATTGTTTTAAACCAATGATATGGGTATCTAAAGATGCAGAATTGAAAGTAGAATAAACCCTGAAAAAATCACTTTGACATCTCAAATGGTTAAGGAGTTATTGCAATTTATACGTTAATAAAAATACCAGATTTTAACATTTCCCGTTTCGCCACTTGCAATACCTTTTTAAATCGCCTGTAGCTCCATAACGATACATCGTAATGATATCAAAATTTACACGAGGAAAGAAGAAGGTTGAAATTTTACTGTGGTGTTTTCAATTCGAAAATATCTCTTATAGTTTCTGAGTAATTAACTGGTGAAAACAGCCAATTTTCCAACTTTGCAAAAAGCTAAGGTTCCCCCTTGCAGTTTTTTTAGGCGAAAAAGTGAGTTTTTGATTTTTTGAATGTTTCTATAGCTTAATAGAAGCAGAATTAAATTTGGAGTCGAGGAGTGCTAATGAAATTTCAAAATTTTTATATTTTTTTCATTTTTATCTATTTTTTTTGTAAAAATTTCAACATTTAACAATACCAATGATATGCACATCAATAGATGCAGAATTGAAAGGAGAGTAAACCCTGAAAAATACACTTTAAAATCTCAAAGGGTTTACGAGTAATTGCAGTTTAAAAGTTTTTCAAAAAAGATCAAAATTGTTTTAAACCAATGATATGGGTATCTAAAGATGCAGAATTGAAAGTAGAATAAACCCTGAAAAAATCACTTTGACATCTCAAATGGTTAAGGAGTTATTGCAATTTATACGTTAATAAAAATACCAGATTTTAACATTTCCCGTTTCGCCACTTGCAATACCTTTTTAAATCGCCTGTAGCTCCATAACGATACATCGTAATGATATCAAAATTTACACGAGGAAAGAAGAAGGTTGAAATTTTACTGTGGTGTTTTCAATTCGAAAATATCTCTTATAGTTTCTGAGTAATTAACTGGTGAAAACAGCCAATTTTCCAACTTTGCAAAATGCTAAGGTCCCTTGCAGTTTTTTTAGGCGAAAAAGTGAGTTTTTGATTTTTGAATGTTTCTATAGCTCAATAAAAGCAGAATTAAATTTGGAGTCGAGGAGTGTTAATGAAATTTCAAAATTTTTAATATTTTTTTCATTTTTATCTATTTTTTTGTAAAAATTTCAACATTTAACAATACCAATGATATGCACATCAATAGATGCAGAATTGAAAGGAGAGTAAACCCTGAAAAATACACTTTAAAATCTCAAAGGGTTTACGAGTAATTGCAGTTTAAAAGTTTTTCAAAAAAGATCAAAATTGTTTTAAACCAATGATATGGGTATCTAAAGATGCAGAATTGAAAGTAGAATAAACCCTGAAAAAATCACTTTGACATCTCAAATGGTTAAGGAGTTATTGCAATTTATACGTTAATAAAAATACCAGATTTTAACATTTCCCGTTTCGCCACTTGCAATACCTTTTTAAATCGCCTGTAGCTCCATAACGATATATCATAATGATATCAAAATTTACACGAGGAAAGAAGAAGGTTGACATTTTACTGTGGTGTTTTCAATTCGAAAATATCTCTTATAGTTTCTGAGTAATTAACCGGTGAAAACAGCCAATTTTCCAACTATGCAAAATGCTAAGGTACCCCCCTTGCAGTTTTTTTAGGCGAAAAAGTGAGTTTTTGATTTTTGAATGTTTTTATAGCTTAATAAAAGCAGAATTAAATTTGGAGTCGAGGAGTGCTAATGAAATTTCAAAATTTTTAATATTTTTTTTCATTTTTATCTATTTTTTTGTAAAAATTTCAACATTTAACAATACCATTGATATGCACATCAATAGATGCAGAATTGAAAGGAGAGTAAACCCTGAAAAATACACTTTAAAATCTCAAAGGGTTTACGAGTAATTGCAGTTTAATAGTTTTTCAAAAAAGATTAAAATTGTTTTAAACCAATGATATTGGTATCTAAAGATGCAGAATTGAAAGTAGAATAAACCCTGAAAAAATCACTTTGACATCTCAAATGGTTAAGGAGTTATTGCAATTTATACGTTAATAAAAATACCAGATTTTAACATTTCCCGTTTCGCCACTTGCAATACCTTTTTAAATCGCCTGTAGCTCCATAACGATACATCGTAATGATATCAAAATTTACACGAGGAAAGAAGAAGGTTGAAATGTTACTGTGGTGTTTTCAATTCGAAAATATCTCTTATAGTTTCTGAGTAATTAACTCGTGAAAACAGCCAATTTTCCAACTTTGCAAAATGCTAAGGTACCCCCCTTGCAGTTTTTTTAGGCGAAAAAGTGAGTTTTTGATTTTTGAATGTTTTTATAGCTTAATAAAAGCAGAATTAAATTTGGAGTCGAGGAGTGCTAATGAAATTTCAAAATTTTTAATATTTTTTTTCATTTTTATCTATTTTTTTGTAAAAATTTCAACATTTAACAATACCAATGATATGCACATCAATAGATGCAGAATTGAAAGGAGAGTAAACCCTGAAAAATACACTTTAAAATCTCAAAGGGTTTACGAGTAATTGCAGTTTAATAGTTTTTCAAAAAAGATTAAAATTGTTTTAAACCAATGATATTGGTATCTAAAGATGCAGAATTGAAAGTAGAATAAACCCTGAAAAAATCACTTTGACATCTCAAATGGTTAAGGAGTTATTGCAATTTATACGTTAATAAAAATACCAGATTTTAACATTTCCCGTTTCGCCACTTGCAATACCTTTTTAAATCGCCTGTAGCTCCATAACGATACATCGTAATGATATCAAAATTTACACGAGGAAAGAAGAAGGTTGAAATTTTACTGTGGTGTTTTCAATTCGAAAATATCTCTTATAGTTTCTGAGTAATTAACCGGTGAAAACAGCCAATTTTCCAACTATGCAAAATGCTAAGGTACCCCCCTTGCAGTTTTTTTAGGCGAAAAAGTGAGTTTTTGATTTTTGAATGTTTTTATAGCTTAATAAAAGCAGAATTAAATTTGGAGTCGAGGAGTGCTAATGAAATTTCAAAATTTTTAATATTTTTTTTCATTTTTATCTATTTTTTTGTAAAAATTTCAACATTTAACAATACCAATGATATGCACATCAATAGATGCAGAATTGAAAGGAGAGTAAACCCTGAAAAATACACTTTAAAATCTCAAAGGGTTTACGAGTAATTGCAGTTTAATAGTTTTTCAAAAAAGATCAAAATTGTTTTAAACCAATGATATTGGTATCTAAAGATGCAGAATTGAAAGTAGAATAAACCCTGAAAAAATCACTTTGACATCTCAAATGGTTAAGGAGTTATTGCAATTTATACGTTAATAAAAATACCAGATTTTAACATTTCCCGTTTCGCCACTTGCAATACCTTTTTAAATCGCCTGTAGCTCCATAACGATACATCGTAATGATATCAAAATTTACACGAGGAAAGAAGAAGGTTGAAATGTTACTGTGGTGTTTTCAATTCGAAAATATCTCTTATAGTTTCTGAGTAATTAACTCGTGAAAACAGCCAATTTTCCAACTTTGCAAAATGCTAAGGTACCCCCTTGCAGTTTTTTTAGGCGAAAAAGTGAGTTTTTGATTTTTGAATGTTTCTATAACTTAATAAAAGCAGAATTAAATTTGGAGTCGAGGAGTGCTAATGAAATTTCAAAATTTTTAATATTTTTTTTCATTTTTATCTATTTTTTTGTAAAAATTTCAACATTTAACAATACCAATGATATGCACATCAATAGATGCAGAATTGAAAGGAGAGTAAACCCTGAAAAATACACTTTAAAATCTCAAAGGGTTTACGAGTAATTGCAGTTTAATAGTTTTTCAAAAAAGATTAAAATTGTTTTAAACCAATGATATTGGTATCTAAAGATGCAGAATTGAAAGTAGAATAAACCCTGAAAAAATCACTTTGACATCTCAAATGGTTAAGGAGTTATTGCAATTTATACGTTAATAAAAATACCAGATTTTAACATTTCCCGTTTCGCCACTTGCAATACCTTTTTAAATCGCCTGTAGCTCCATAACGATACATCGTAATGATATCAAAATTTACACGAGGAAAGAAATAGGTTGAAATGTTACTGTGGTGTTTTTAATTCGAAAATATCTCTTATAGTTTCTGAGTAATTAACTCGTGAAAACAGCCAATTTTCCAACTTTGCAAAATGCTAAGGTACCCCCCTTGCAGTTTTTTTAGGCGAAAAAGTGAGTTTTTGATTTTTGAATGTTTCTATAGCTTAATAAAAGCAGAATTAAATTTGGAGTCGAGTAGTGCTAATGAAATTTCAAAATTTTTATATTTTTTTCATTTTTATCTATTTTTTTTGTAAAAATTTCAACATTTAACAATACCAATGATATGCACATCAATAGATGCAGAATTGAAAGGAGAGTAAACCCTGAAAAATACACTTTAAAATCTCAAAGGGTTTACGAGTAATTGCAGTTTAAAAGTTTTTCAAAAAAGATCAAAATTGTTTTAAACCAATGATATGGGTATCTAAAGATGCAGAATTGAAAGTAGAATAAACCCTGAAAAAATCACTTTGACATCTCAAATGGTTAAGGAGTTATTGCAATTTATACGTTAATAAAAATACCAGATTTTAACATTTCCCGTTTCGCCACTTGCAATACCTTTTTAAATCGCCTGTAGCTCCATAACGATACATCGTAATGATATCAAAATTTACACGAGGAAAGAAATAGGTTGAAATGTTACTGTGGTGTTTTTAATTCGAAAATATCTCTTATAGTTTCTGAGTAATTAACTCGTGAAAACAGCCAATTTTCCAACTTTGCAAAATGCTAAGGTACCCCCCTTGCAGTTTTTTTAGGCGAAAAAGTGAGTTTTTGATTTTTGAATGTTTCTATAGCTTAATAAAAGCAGAATTAAATTTGGAGTCGAGTAGTGCTAATGAAATTTCAAAATTTTTATATTTTTTTCATTTTTATCTATTTTTTTTGTAAAAATTTCAACATTTAACAATACCAATGATATGCACATCAATAGATGCAGAATTGAAAGGAGAGTAAACCCTGAAAAATACACTTTAAAATCTCAAAGGGTTTACGAGTAATTGCAGTTTAAAAGTTTTTCAAAAAAGATCAAAATTGTTTTAAACCAATGATATGGGTATCTAAATATGCAGAATTGAAAGTAGAATAAACCCTGAAAAAATCACTTTGACATCTCAAATGGTTAAGGAGTTATTGCAATTTATACGTTAATAAAAATACCAGATTTTAACATTTCCCGTTTCGCCACTTGCAATACCTTTTTAAATCGCCTGTAGCTCCATAACGATACATCGTAATGATATCAAAATTTACACGAGGAAAGAAGAAGGTTGAAATTTTACTGTGGTGTTGTCAATTCGAAAATATCTCTTATAGTTTCTGAGTAATTAACTGGTGAAAACAGCCAATTTTCCAACTTTGCAAAAAGCCAAGGTTCCCCCTTGCAGTTTTTTTAGGCGAAAAAGTGAGTTTTTGATTTTTGAATGTTTCTATAACTTAATAAAAGCAGAATTAAATTTGGAGTCGAGGAGTGCTAATGAAATTTCAAAATTTTTAATATTTTTTTTCATTTTTATCTATTTTTTTTGTAAAAATTTCAACATTTAACAATACCAATGATATGCACATCAATAGATGCAGAATTGAAAGGAGAGTAAACCCTGAAAAATACACTTTAAAATCTCAAAGGGTTTACGAGTAATTGCAGTTTAAAAGTTTTTCAAAAAAGATCAAAATTGTTTTAAACCAATGATATGGGTATCTAAAGATGCAGAATTGAAAGTAGAATAAACCCTGAAAAAATCACTTTGACATCTCAAATGGTTAAGGAGTTATTGCAATTTATACGTTAATAAAAATACCAGATTTTAACATTTCCCGTTTTGCCACTTGCAATACCTTTTTAAATCGCCTGTAGCTCCATAACGATACATCGTAATGATATCAAAATTTACACGAGGAAAGAAATAGGTTGAAATGTTACTGTGGTGTTTTTAATTCGAAAATATCTCTTATAGTTTCTGAGTAATTAACTCGTGAAAACAGCCAATTTTCCAACTTTGCAAAATGCTAAGGTACCCCCCTTGCAGTTTTTTTAGGCGAAAAAGTGAGTTTTTGATTTTTGAATGTTTCTATAGCTTAATAAAAGCAGAATTAAATTTGGAGTCGAGGAGTGCTAATGAAATTTCAAAATTTTTATATTTTTTTCATTTTTATCTATTTTTTTTGTAAAAATTTCAACATTTAACAATACCAATGATATGCACATCAATAGATGCAGAATTGAAAGGAGAGTAAACCCTGAAAAATACACTTTAAAATCTCAAAGGGTTTACGAGTAATTGCAGTTTAAAAGTTTTTCAAAAAAGATCAAAATTGTTTTAAACCAATGATATGGGTATCTAAAGATGCAGAATTGAAAGTAGAATAAACCCTGAAAAAATCACTTTGACATCTCAAATGGTTAAGGAGTTATTGCAATTTATACGTTAATAAAAATACCAGATTTTAACATTTCCCGTTTCGCCACTTGCAATACCTTTTTAAATCGCCTGTAGCTCCATAACGATACATCGTAATGATATCAAAATTTACACGAGGAAAGAAAAAGGTTGAAATTTTACTGTGGTGTTTTCAATTCGAAAATATCTCTTATAGTTTCTGAGTAATTAACTGGTGAAAACAGCCAATTTTCCAACTTTGCAAAATGCTAAGGTCCCCCTTGCAGTTTTTTTAGGCGAAAAAGTGAGTTTTTGATTTTTGAATGTTTCTATAGCTTAATAAAAGCTGAATTAAATTTGGAGTCGAGGAGTGCTAAAGAAATTTCAAAATTTTTAATTTTTTTTTCACTTTTATCTATTTTTTTGTAAAAATTTCAACATTTAACAATACCAATGATATGCACATCTATAGATGCAGAATTGAAAGGAGAGTAAACCCTGAAAAATACACTTTAAAATCTCAAAGGGTTTACGAGTAATTATTGCAGTTTAAAAGTTTTTCAAAAAAGATCAAAATTGTTTTAAACCAATGATATGGGTATCTAAAGATGCAGAATTGAAAGTAGAATAAACCCTGAAAAAATCACTTTGACATCTCAAATGGTTAAGGAGTTATTGCAATTTATACGTTAATAAAAAAAACCAGATTTTAACATTTCCCGTTTCGCCACTTGCAATACCTTTTTAAATCGCCTGTAGCTCCATAACGATACATCGTAATGATATCAAAATTTACACGAGGAAAGAAATAGGTTGAAATGTTACTGTGGTGTTTTTAATTCGAAAATATCTCTTATAGTTTCTGAGTAATTAACTCGTGAAAACAGCCAATTTTCCAACTTTGCAAAATGCTAAGGTACCCCCCCTTGCAGTTTTTTTAGGCGAAAAAGTGAGTTTTTGATTTTTGAATGTTTCTATAGCTTAATAAAAGCAGAATTAAATTTGGAGTCGAGGAGTGCTAATGAAATTTCAAAATTTTTATATTTTTTTCATTTTTATCTATTTTTTTTGTAAAAATTTCAACATTTAACAATACCAATGATATGCACATCAATAGATGCAGAATTAAGCTCCTTGGTATGTCAGCAATGACACTATTCACAGGGACTTGAAGATCGAAACGGTAGAGGCCGAAATACAAAAGCAAGCTAAAAAGCATGAGTCTCGACTCCATAACCACCAAAACGTTGAAGTACTTCAGCTGCTTGACAACGCAGAGTTAGTGCGACGCCTTAAAAGACTGAAGCCTTTTGACTTGGTTTAAAGTTCACAGTTGTGGGTGTGGAGCTGTGAACATAGGTATTGACATTGGGAAATAACCTAATAAACTGTCACGATTGTTGTTAGAAAATAAGCTGCTGGTTAGCTGATAAAGCTAGTTGTAGTGTTATAAATAAATAAAAAAAAAAAAAAAAATTGTAGTACCTAAAAAAAAAAAAATAGATGCAGAATTGAAAGGAGAGTAAACCCTGAAAAATACACTTTAAAATCTCAAAGGGTTTACGAGTAATTGCAGTTTAAAAGTTTTTCAAAAAAGATCAAAATTGTTTTAAACCAATGATATGGGTATCTAAAGATGCAGAATTGAAAGTAGAATAAACCCTGAAAAAATCACTTTGACATCTCAAATGGTTAAGGAGTTATTGCAATTTATACGTTAATAAAAATACCAGATTTTAACATTTCCCGTTTCGCCACTTGCAATACCTTTTTAAATCGCCTGTAGCTCCATAACGATACATCGTAATGATATCAAAATTTACACGAGGAAAGAAGAAGGTTGAAATTTTACTGTGGTGTTTTCAATTCGAAAATATCTCTTATAGTTTCTGAGTAATTAACTGGTGAAAACAGCCAATTTTCCAACTTTGCAAAATGCTAAGGTCCCTTGCAGTTTTTTTAGGCGAAAAAGTGAGTTTTTGATTTTTGAATGTTTCTATAGCTCAATAAAAGCAGAATTAAATTTGGAGTCGAGGAGTGTTAATGAAATTTCAAAATTTTTAATATTTTTTTCATTTTTATCTATTTTTTTGTAAAAATTTCAACATTTAACAATACCAATGATATGCACATCAATAGATGCAGAATTGAAAGGAGAGTAAACCCTGAAAAATACACTTTAAAATCTCAAAGGGTTTACGAGTAATTGCAGTTTAAAAGTTTTTCAAAAAAGATCAAAATTGTTTTAAACCAATGATATGGGTATCTAAAGATGCAGAATTGAAAGTAGAATAAACCCTGAAAAAATCACTTTGACATCTCAAATGGTTAAGGAGTTATTGCAATTTATACGTTAATAAAAATACCAGATTTTAACATTTCCCGTTTCGCCGCTTGCAATACCTTTTTAAATCGCCTTGTGCTCCATAACTATCCATCGTAATGATATCAAAATTTACACGAGGAAAGAAGAAGGTTGAAATTTTACTGTGGTGTTTTCAATTCGAAAATATCTCTTATAGTTTCCGAGTAATTAACTGGTGAAAACAGCCAATTTTCCAACTTTGCAAAATGCTAAGGTACCCCCTTGCAGTTTTTTTAGGCGAAAAAGTGAGTTTTTGATTTTTGAATGTTTCTATAGCTTAATAAAAGCAGAATTAAATTTGGAGTCGAGGAGTGTTAATGAAATTTCAAAATTTTTAATATTTTTTTTCATTTTTATCTATTTTTTTGTAAAAATTTCAACATTTAACAATACAAATGATATGCACATCAATATATGCAGAATTGATAGGAGAGTAAACCCTGAAAAATACACTTTAAAATCTCAAAGGGTTTACGAGTAATTGCAGTTTAAAAGTTTTTCAAAAAAGATCAAAATTGTTTTAAACCAATGATATGGGTATCTAAAGATGCAGAATTGAAAGTAATATAAACCCTGAAAAAATCACTTTGACATCTCAAGTGGTTTAAGAGTTATTGCAATTTATGTTAATAAAAATACCAGATTTTAACAATTAACTCGTGAAAACAGCCAATTTTCAAACTTTGCAAAATGCTAAGGAATCCCCCTTGCAGTTTTTATAGGCGAAAAAGTGAGTTTTTGATTTTTGAATGTTTCTATAGCTTAATAGAAGCAGAATTAAATTTGGAGTCGAGGAGTGCTAATGAAATTTCAAAATTTTTAATATTTTTTTCACTTTTATCTATTTTTTTGTAAAAATTTCAACATTTAACAATACCAATGATATGCACATCTATAGATGCAGAATTGAAAGGAGAGTAAACCCTGAAAAATACACTTTAAAATCTCAAAGGGTTTACGAGTAAAATTATTGCAGTTTAAAAGTTTTTCAAAAAAGATCAAAATTGTTTTAAACCAATGATATGGGTATCTAAAGATGCAGAATTGAAAGTAGAATAAACCCTGAAAAAATCACTTTGACATCTCAAATGGTTAAGGAGTTATTGCAATTTATACGTTAATAAAAATACCAGATTTTAACATTTCCCGTTTCGCCACTTGCAATACCTTTTTAAATCGCCTGTAGCTCCATAACTATACATCGTAATGATATCAAAATTCACACGAGGAAAGAAGAAGGTTGAAATTTTACTGTGGTGTTTTCAATTCGAAAATATCTCTTATAGTTTCTGAGTAATTAACCGGTGAAAACAGCCAATTTTCCAACTATGCAAAATGCTAAGGCCCCCCTTGCAGTTTTTTTAGGCGAAAAAGTGAGTTTTTGATTTTTGAATGTTTCTATAGCTTAATAAAAGCAGAATTAAATTTGGAGTCGAGGAGTGTTAATGAAATTTCAAAATTTTTAATATTTTTTTTCATTTTTATCTATTTTTTTGTAAAAATTTCAACATTTAACAATACCAATGATATGCACATCAATAGATGCAGAATTGATAGGAGAGTAAACCCTGAAAAATACACTTTAAAATCTCAAAGGGTTTACGAGTAATTGCAGTTTAAAAGTTTTTCAAAAAAGATCAAAATTGTTTTAAACCAATGATATGGGTATCTAAAGATGCAGAATTGAAAGTAGAATAAACCCTGAAAAAATCACTTTGACATCTCAAATGGTTAAGGAGTTATTGCAATTTATACGTTAATAAAAATACCAGATTTTAACATTTCCCGTTTCGCCGCTTGCAATACCTTTTTAAATCGCCTTGTGCTCCATAACTATCCATCGTAATGATATCAAAATTTACACGAGGAAAGAAGAAGGTTAAAATTTTACTGTGGTGTTTTCAATTCGAAAATATCTCTTATAGTTTCCGAGTAATTAACTGGTGAAAACAGCCAATTTTCCAACTTTGCAAAATGCTAAGGTACCCCCTTGCAGTTTTTTTAGGCGAAAAAGTGAGTTTTTGATTTTTGAATGTTTCTATAGCTTAATAAAAGCAGAATTAAATTTGGAGTCGAGGAGTGCTAATGAAATTTCAAAATTTTTTATATTTTTTTTTAATTTTTATCTACTTTTTTGTAAAAATTTCAACATTTAACAATACCAATGATATGCACATCAATAGATGCAGAATTGAAAGGAGAGTAAACCCTGAAAAATACACTTTAAAATCTCAAAGGGTTTACGAGTAATTGCAGTTTAAAAGTTTTTTCAAAAAAGATCAAAATTGTTTTAAACCAATGATATGATTATCTAAAGATGCAGAATTGAAAGTAGAATAAACCCTGAAAAAATCACTTTGACATCTCAAATGGTTAAGGAGTTATTGCAATTTATACGTTAATAAAAATACCAGATTTTAACATTTCCCGTTTCGCCACTTGCAATACCTTTTTAAATCGCCTGTAGCTCCATAACGATACATTGTAATGATATCAAAATTTACACGAGGAAAGAAGAAGGTTGAAATGTTACTGTGGTGTTTTCAATTCGAAAATATCTCTTATAGTTTCTGAGTAATTAACTCGTGAAAACAGCCAATTTTCCAACTTTGCAAAATGCTAAGGTACCCCCCTTGCAGTTTTTTTAGGCGAAAAAGTGAGTTTTTGATTTTTGAATGTTTCTATAGCTTAATAAAAGCAGAATTAAATTTGGAGTCGAGGAGTGTTAATGAAATTTCAAAATTTTTAATATTTTTTTTCATTTTTATCTATTTTTTTGTAAAAATTTCAACATTTAACAATACCAATGATATGCACATCAATAGATGCAGAATTGATAGGAGAGTAAACCCTGAAAAATACACTTTAAAATCTCAAAGGGTTTACGAGTAATTGCAGTTTAAAAGTTTTTCAAAAAAGATCAAAATTGTTTTAAACCAATGATATGGGTATCTAAAGATGCAGAATTGAAAGTAATATAAACCCTGAAAAAATCACTTTGACATCTCAAGTGGTTTAAGAGTTATTGCAATTTATGTTAATAAAAATACCAGATTTTAACAATTAACTCGTGAAAACAGCCAATTTTCAAACTTTGCAAAATGCTAAGGAATCCCCCTTGCAGTTTTTATAGGCGAAAAAGTGAGTTTTTGATTTTTGAATGTTTCTATAGCTTAATAGAAGCAGAATTAAATTTGCAGTCGAGGAGTGCTAATGAAATTTCAAAATTTTTAATATTTTTTTCACTTTTATCTATTTTTTTGTAAAAATATCAACATTTAACAATACCAATGATATGCACATCTATAGATGCAGAATTGAAAGGAGAGTAAACCCTGAAAAATACACTTTAAAATCTCAAAGGGTTTACGAGTAATTATTGCAGTTTAAAAGTTTTTCAAAAAAGATCAAAATTGTTTTAAACCAATGATATGGGTATCTAAAGATGCAGAATTGAAAGTAGAATAAACCCTGAAAAAATCACTTTGACATCTCAAATGGTTAAGGAGTTATTGCAATTTATACGTTAATAAAAATACCAGATTTTAACATTTCCCGTTTCGCCACTTGCAATACCTTTTTAAATCGCCTGTAGCTCCATAACTATACATCTTAATGATATCAAAATTCACACGAGGAAAGAAGAAAGTTGAAATTTTACTTTGGTGTTTTCAATTCGAAAATATCTCTTATAGTTTCTGAGTAATTAACTCGTGAATACAGCCAATTTTCCAACTTTGCAAAAAGCCAAGGTCCCCTTGCAGTTTTTTTAGGCGAAAAAGTGAGTTTTTGATTTTTTGAATGTTTCTATAGCTTAATAGAAGCAGAATTAAATTTGGAGTCGAGGAGTGCTAATGAAATTTCAAAATTTTTAATATTTTTTTCACTTTTATCTATTTTTTTGTAAAAATATCAACATTTAACAATACCAATGATATGCACATCTATAGATGCAGAATTGAAAGGAGAGTAAACCCTGAAAAATACACTTTAAAATCTCAAAGGGTTTACGAGTAATTATTGCAGTTTAAAAGTTTTTCAAAAAAGATCAAAATTGTTTTAAACCAATGATATGGGTATCTAAAGATGCAGAATTGAAAGTAGAATAAACCCTGAAAAAATCACTTTGACATCTCAAATGGTTAAGGAGTTATTGCAATTTATACTTTAATAAAAATACCAGATTTTAACATTTCCCGTTTCGCCACTTGCAATACCTTTTTAAATCGCCTGTAGCTCCATAACTATACATCGTAATGATATCAAAATTCACACGAGGAAAGAAGAAAGTTTAAATTTTACTTTGGTGTTTTCAATTCGAAAATATCTCTTATAGTTTCTGAGTAATTAACTCGTGAATACAGCCAATTTTCCAACTTTGCAAAAAGCCAAGGTCCCCTTGCAGTTTTTTTAGGCGAAAAAGTGAGTTTTTGATTTTTTGAATGTTTCTATAGCTTAATAGAAGCAGAATTAAATTTGGAGTCGAGGAGTGCTAATGAAATTTCAAAATTTTTAATATTTTTTTTCACTTTTATCTATTTTTTTGTAAAAATTTCAACATTTAACAATACCCATGATATGCACATCAATAGATGCAGAATTGAAAGGAGAGTAAACCCTGAAAAATACACTTTAAAATCTCAAAGGGTTTACGAGTAATTATTGCAGTTTAAAAGTTTTTCAAAAAAGATCAAAATTGTTTTAAACCAATGATATTGGTATCTAAAGATGCAGAATTGAAAGTAGAATAAACCCTGAAAAAATCACTTTGACATCTCAAATGGTTAAGGAGTTATTGCAATTTATACGTTAATAAAAATACCAGATTTTAACATTTCCCGTTTCGCCACTTGCAATACCTTTTTAAATCGCCTGTAGCTCCAAACCGATACATCGTAATGATATCAAATTTTACACGAGGAAAGAAGAAGGTTGAAATGTTACTGTGGTGTTTTCAATTCGACAATATCTCTTATAGTTTCTGAGTAATTAACTCGTGAAAACAGCCAATTTTCCAACTTTGCAAAATGCTAAGGTACCCCCCTTGCAGTTTTTTTAGGCGAAAAAGTGAGTTTTTGATTTTTGAATGTTTCTATAGCTTAATAAAAGAAGAATTAAATTTGGAGTCGATGAGTGCTAATGAAATTTCAAAATTTTTTATATTTTTTTTTTATTTTTATCTACTTTTTTGTAAAAATTTCAACATTTAACAATACCAATGATATGCACATCAATAGATGCAGAATTGAAAGGAGAGTAAACCCTGAAAAATACACTTTAAAATCTCAAAGGGTTTACGAGTAATTGCAGTTTAAAAGTTTTTTCAAAAAAGATCAAAATTGTTTTAAACCAATGATATGATTATCTAAAGATGCAGAATTGAAAGTAGAATAAACCCTGAAAAAATCACTTTGACATCTCAAATGGTTAAGGAGTTATTGCAATTTATACGTTAATAAAAATACCAGATTTTAACATTTCCCGTTTCGCCACTTGCAATACCTTTTTAAATCGCCTGTAGCTCCATAACGATACATCGTAATGATATCAAAATTTACACGAGGAAAGAAGAAGGTTGAAATGTTACAGTGGTGTTTTCAATTCGAAAATATCTCTTATAGTTTCTGAGTAATTAACTCGTGAAAACAGCCAATTTTCCAACTTTGCAAAATGCTAAGGTACCCCCCTTGCAGTTTTTTTAGGCGAAAAAGTGAGTTTTTGATTTTTGAATGTTTCTATAGCTTAATAAAAGCAGAATTAAATTTGGAGTCGAGGAGTGTTAATGAAATTTCAAAATTTTTAATATTTTTTTTCATTTTTATCTATTTTTTTGTAAAAATTTCAACATTTAACAATACCAATGATATGCACATCAATAGATGCAGAATTGATAGGAGAGTAAACCCTGAAAAATACACTTTAAAATCTCAAAGGGTTTACGAGTAATTGCAGTTTAAAAGTTTTTCAAAAAAGATCAAAATTGTTTTAAACCAATGATATGGGTATCTAAAGATGCAGAATTGAAAGTAATATAAACCCTGAAAAAATCACTTTGACATCTCAAGTGGTTTAAGAGTTATTGCAATTTATGTTAATAAAAATACCAGATTTTAACAATTAACTCGTGAAAACAGCCAATTTTCAAACTTTGCAAAATGCTAAGGAATCCCCCTTGCAGTTTTTATAGGCGAAAAAGTGAGTTTTTGATTTTTGAATGTTTCTATAGCTTAATAGAAGCAGAATTAAATTTGGAGTCGAGGAGTGCTAATGAAATTTCAAAATTTTTAATATTTTTTTCACTTTTATCTATTTTTTTGTAAAAATATCAACATTTAACAATACCAATGATATGCACATCTATAGATGCAGAATTGAAAGGAGAGTAAACCCTGAAAAATACACTTTAAAATCTCAAAGGGTTTACGAGTAATTATTGCAGTTTAAAAGTTTTTCAAAAAAGATCAAAATTGTTTTAAACCAATGATATGGGTATCTAAAGATGCAGAATTGAAAGTAGAATAAACCCTGAAAAAATCACTTTGACATCTCAAATGGTTAAGGAGTTATTGCAATTTATACGTTAATAAAAATACCAGATTTTAACATTTCCCGTTTCGCCACTTGCAATACCTTTTTAAATCGCCTGTAGCTCCATAACTATACATCGTAATGATATCAAAATTCACACGAGGAAAGAAGAAAGTTGAAATTTTACTTTGGTGTTTTCAATTCGAAAATATCTCTTATAGTTTCTGAGTAATTAACTCGTGAATACAGCCAATTTTCCAACTTTGCAAAAAGCCAAGGTCCCCTTGCAGTTTTTTTAGGCGAAAAAGTGAGTTTTTGATTTTTTGAATGTTTCTATAGCTTAATAGAAGCAGAATTAAATTTGGAGTCGAGGAGTGCTAATGAAATTTCAAAATTTTTAATATTTTTTTTCACTTTTATCTATTTTTTTGTAAAAATTTCAACATTTAACAATACCCATGATATGCACATCAATAGATGCAGAATTGAAAGGAGAGTAAACCCTGAAAAATACACTTTAAAATCTCAAAGGGTTTACGAGTAATTATTGCAGTTTAAAAGTTTTTCAAAAAAGATCAAAATTGTTTTAAACCAATGATATTGGTATCTAAAGATGCAGAATTGAAAGTAGAATAAACCCTGAAAAAATCACTTTGACATCTCAAATGGTTAAGGAGTTATTGCAATTTATACGTTAATAAAAATACCAGATTTTAACATTTCCCGTTTCGCCACTTGCAATACCTTTTTAAATCGCCTGTAGCTCCAAACCGATACATCGTAATGATATCAAAATTTACACGAGGAAAGAAGAAGGTTGAAATGTTACTGTGGTGTTTTCAATTCGAAAATATCTCTTATAGTTTCTGAGTAATTAACTCGTGAAAACAGCCAATTTTCCAACTTTGCAAAATGCTAAGGTACCCCCCTTGCAGTTTTTTTAGGCGAAAAAGTGAGTTTTTGATTTTTGAATGTTTCTATAGCTTAATAAAAGCAGAATTAAATTTGGAGTCGAGGAGTGTTAATGAAATTTCAAAATTTTTAATATTTTTTTTCATTTTTATCTATTTTTTTGTAAAAATTTCAACATTTAACAATACCAATGATATGCACATCAATAGATGCAGAATTGATAGGAGAGTAAACCCTGAAAAATACACTTTAAAATCTCAAAGGGTTTACGAGTAATTGCAGTTTAAAAGTTTTTCAAAAAAGATCAAAATTGTTTTAAACCAATGATATGGGTATCTAAAGATGCAGAATTGAAAGTAATATAAACCCTGAAAAAATCACTTTGACATCTCAAGTGGTTTAAGAGTTATTGCAATTTATGTTAATAAAAATACCAGATTTTAACAATTAACTCGTGAAAACAGCCAATTTTCAAACTTTGCAAAATGCTAAGGAATCCCCCTTGCAGTTTTTATAGGCGAAAAAGTGAGTTTTTGATTTTTGAATGTTTCTATAGCTTAATAGAAGCAGAATTAAATTTGGAGTCGAGGAGTGCTAATGAAATTTCAAAATTTTTAATATTTTTTTCACTTTTATCTATTTTTTTGTAAAAATATCAACATTTAACAATACCAATGATATGCACATCTATAGATGCAGAATTGAAAGGAGAGTAAACCCTGAAAAATACACTTTAAAATCTCAAAGGGTTTACGAGTAATTATTGCAGTTTAAAAGTTTTTCAAAAAAGATCAAAATTGCTTTAAACCAAAGATATGGGTATCTAAAGATGCAGAATTGAAAGTAGAATAAACCCTGAAAAAATCACTTTGACATCTCAAATGGTTAAGGAGTTATTGCAATTTATACGTTAATAAAAATACCAGATTTTAACATTTCCCGTTTCGCCACTTGCAATACCTTTTTAAATCGCCTGTAGCTCCATAACTATACATCGTAATGATATCAAAATTCACACGAGGAAAGAAGAAAGTTGAAATTTTACTTTGGTGTTTTCAATTCGAAAATATCTCTTATAGTTTCTGAGTAATTAACTCGTGAATACAGCCAATTTTCCAACTTTGCAAAAAGCCAAGGTCCCCTTGCAGTTTTTTTAGGCGAAAAAGTGAGTTTTTGATTTTTTGAATGTTTCTATAGCTTAATAGAAGCAGAATTAAATTTGGAGTCGAGGAGTGCTAATGAAATTTCAAAATTTTTAATATTTTTTTCACTTTTATCTATTTTTTTGTAAAAATATCAACATTTAACAATACCAATGATATGCACATCTATAGATGCAGAATTGAAAGGAGAGTAAACCCTGAAAAATACACTTTAAAATCTCAAAGGGTTTACGAGTAATTATTGCAGTTTAAAAGTTTTTCAAAAAAGATCAAAATTGTTTTAAACCAATGATATGGGTATCTAAAGATGCAGAATTGAAAGTAGAATAAACCCTGAAAAAATCACTTTGACATCTCAAATGGTTAAGGAGTTATTGCAATTTATACGTTAATAAAAATACCAGATTTTAACATTTCCCGTTTCGCCACTTGCAATACCTTTTTAAATCGCCTGTAGCTCCATAACTATACATCGTAATGATATCAAAATTCACACGAGGAAAGAAGAAAGTTGACATTTTACTTTGGTGTTTTCAATTCGAAAATATCTCTTATAGTTTCTGAGTAATTAACTCGTGAATACAGCCAATTTTCCAACTTTGCAAAAAGCCAAGGTCCCCTTGCAGTTTTTTTAGGCGAAAAAGTGAGTTTTTGATTTTTTGAATGTTTCTATAGCTTAATAGAAGCAGAATTAAATTTGGAGTCGAGGAGTGCTAATGAAATTTCAAAATTTTTAATATTTTTTTCACTTTTATCTATTTTTTTGTAAAAATTTCAACATTTAACAATACCCATGATATGCACATCAATAGATGCAGAATTGAAAGGAGAGTAAACCCTGAAAAATACACTTTAAAATCTCAAAGGGTTTACGAGTAATTATTGCAGTTTAAAAGTTTTTCAAAAAAGATCAAAATTGTTTTAAACCAATGATATTGGTATCTAAAGATGCAGAATTGAAAGTAGAATAAACCCTGAAAAAATCACTTTGACATCTCAAATGGTTAAGGAGTTATTGCAATTTATACGTTAATAAAAATACCAGATTTTAACATTTCCCGTTTCGCCACTTGCAATACCTTTTTAAATCGCCTGTAGCTCCAAACCGATACATCGTAATGATATCAAAATTTACACGAGGAAAGAAGAAGGTTGAAATGTTACTGTGGTGTTTTCAATTCGAAAATATCTCTTATAGTTTCTGAGTAATTAACTCGTGAAAACAGCCAATTTTCCAACTTTGCAAAATGCTAAGGTACCCCCCTTGCAGTTTTTTTAGGCGAAAAAGTGAGTTTTTGATTTTTGAATGTTTCTATAGCTTAATAAAAGCAGAATTAAATTTGGAGTCGAGGAGTGTTAATGAAATTTCAAAATTTTTAATATTTTTTTTCATTTTTATCTATTTTTTTGTAAAAATTTCAACATTTAACAATACCAATGATATGCACATCAATAGATGCAGAATTGATAGGAGAGTAAACCCTGAAAAATACACTTTAAAATCTCAAAGGGTTTACGAGTAATTGCAGTTTAAAAGTTTTTCAAAAAAGATCAAAATTGTTTTAAACCAATGATATGGGTATCTAAAGATGCAGAATTGAAAGTAGAATAAACCCTGAAAAAATCACTTTGACATCTCAAATGGTTAAGGAGTTATTGCAATTTATACGTTAATAAAAATACCAGATTTTAACATTTCCCGTTTCGCCACTTGCAATACCTTTTTAAATCGCCTGTAGCTCCATAACGATACATCGTAATGATATCAAAATTTACACGAGGAAAGAAGAAGGTTGAAATTTTACTGTGGTGTTTTCAATTCGAAAATATCTCTTATAGTTTCTGAGTAATTAACTGGTGAAAACAGCCAATTTTCCAACTTTGCAAAATGCTAAGGTCCCCCCTTGCAGTTATTTTAGGCGAAAAAGTGAGTTTTTGATTTTTGAATGTTTCTATAGCTTAATAAAAGCTGAATTAAATTTGGAGTCGAGGAGTGCTAATGAAATTTCAAAATTTTTTATATTTTTTTTTTATTTTTATCTACTTTTTTGTAAAAATTTCAACATTTAACAATACCAATGATATGCACATCAATAGATGCAGAATTGAAAGGAGAGTAAACCCTGAAAAATACACTTTAAAATCTCAAAGGGTTTACGAGTAATTGCAGTTTAAAAGTTTTTTCAAAAAAGATCAAAATTGTTTTAAACCAATGATATGATTATCTAAAGATGCAGAATTGAAAGTAGAATAAACCCTGAAAAAATCACTTTGACATCTCAAATGGTTAAGGAGTTATTGCAATTTATACGTTAATAAAAATACCAGATTTTAACATTTCCCGTTTCGCCACTTGCAATACCTTTTTAAATCGCCTGTAGCTCCATAACGATACATCGTAATGATATCAAAATTTACACGAGGAAAGAAGAAGGTTGAAATTTTACTGTGGTGTTTTCAATTCGAAAATATCTCTTATAGTTTCTGAGTAATTAACCGGTGAAAACAGCCAATTTTCCAACTATGCAAAATGCTAAGGTACCCCCCTTGCAGTTTTTTTAGGCAAAAAAGTGAATTTTTGATTTTTGAATGTTTTTATAGCTTAATAAAAGCAGAATTAAATTTGGAGTCGAGGAGTGCTAATGAAATTTCAAAATTTTTAATATTTTTTTCATTTTTATCTATTTTTTTGTAAAAATTTCAACATTTAACAATACCAATGATATGCACATCAATAGATGCAGAATTGAAAGGAGAGTAAACCCTGAAAAATACACTTTAAAATCTCAAAGGGTTTACGAGTAATTGCAGTTTAAAAGTTTTTTCAAAAAAGATCAAAATTGTTTTAAACCAATGATATGATTATCTAAAGATGCAGAATTGAAAGTAGAATAAACCCTGAAAAAATCACTTTGACATCTCAAATGGTTAAGGAGTTATTGCAATTTATACGTTAATAAAAATACCAGATTTTAACATTTCCCGTTTCGCCACTTGCAATACCTTTTTAAATCGCCTGTAGCTCCATAACGATACATCGTAATGATATCAAAATTTACACGAGGAAAGAAGAAGGTTGAAATTTTACTGTGGTGTTTTCAATTCGAAAATATCTCTTATAGTTTCTGAGTAATTAACCGGTGAAAACAGCCAATTTTCCAACTATGCAAAATGCTAAGGTACCCCCCTTGCAGTTTTTTTAGGCGAAAAAGTGAGTTTTTGATTTTTGAATGTTTTTATAGCTTAATAAAAGCAGAATTAAATTTGGAGTCGAGGAGTGCTAATGAAATTTCAAAATTTTTAATATTTTTTTTCATTTTTATCTATTTTTTTGTAAAAATTTCAACATTTAACAATACCAATGATATGCACATCAATAGATGCAGAATTGAAAGGAGAGTAAACCCTGAAAAATACACTTTAAAATCTCAAAGGGTTTACGAGTAATTGCAGTTTAAAAGTTTTTCAAAAAAGATCAAAATTGTTTTAAACCAATGATATGATTATCTAAAGATGCAGAATTGAAAGTAGAATAAACCCTGAAAAAATCACTTTGACATCTCAAATGGTTAAGGAGTTATTGCAATTTATACGTTAATAAAAATACCAGATTTTAACATTTCCCGTTTCGCCACTTGCAATACCTTTTTAAATCGCCTGTAGCTCCATAACGATACATCGTAATGATATCAAAATTTACACGAGGAAAGAAGAAGGTTGAAATGTTACTGTGGTGTTTTCAATTCGAAAATATCTCTTATAGTTTCTGAGTAATTAACTCGTGAAAACAGCCAATTTTCCAACTTTGCAAAATGCTAAGGTACCCCCCTTGCAGTTTTTTTAGGCGAAAAAGTGAGTTTTTGATTTTTGAATGTTTCTATAGCTTAATAAAAGCAGAATTAAATTTGGAGTCGAGGAGTGTTAATGAAATTTCAAAATTTTTAATATTTTTTTTCATTTTTATCTATTTTTTTGTAAAAATTTCAACATTTAACAATACCAATGATATGCACATCAATAGATGCAGAATTGATAGGAGAGTAAACCCTGAAAAATACACTTTAAAATCTCAAAGGGTTTACGAGTAATTGCAGTTTAAAAGTTTTTCAAAAAAGATCAAAATTGTTTTAAACCAATGATATGGGTATCTAAAGATGCAGAATTGAAAGTAATATAAACCCTGAAAAAATCACTTTGACATCTCAAGTGGTTTAAGAGTTATTGCAATTTATGTTAATAAAAATACCAGATTTTAACAATTAACTCGTGAAAACAGCCAATTTTCAAACTTTGCAAAATGCTAAGGAATCCCCCTTGCAGTTTTTATAGGCGAAAAAGTGAGTTTTTGATTTTTGAATGTTTCTATAGCTTAATAGAAGCAGAATTAAATTTGGAGTCGAGGAGTGCTAATGAAATTTCAAAATTTTTAATATTTTTTTTCATTTTTATCTATTTTTTTGTAAAAATTTCAACATTTAACAATACCAATGATATGCACA